>CM050999.1:33763911-33821411 GCA_027704905.1 Muraenolepis orangiensis
ATTACTATAAAACTAAAAATTTTAGGAATATAACATCATTCTCTTAAAGGTTTATCATAATTTGATCTCTCTATAATAGGCATATAGATTGGCCGTAGCTAGGGCCACTTTGTAGAGATGGACCATAGCTAGAGGGTCCTCCTGGTCATGGCCTTAGTACCGGTAAGAGATTTCCAGGCGGACCGGGAAGAATTGACAGTGACACAGCAAAACTGCAGCTCCAGCCGTGGAATTTGAGCGTCTGTCACAAGCGCATTTAGTCAAAGTCGCATTTCGCTTGTCCAACCGTCTCATGTTGGCTACAATTCAACTTTTTAATGAGGGGTATATATACCAGTATCTCTTGATGTCTGTTACACTTATGGTTGTGATATAGTCTATTTTTTTTAAATGTGTTATTATAATTTGTCCTTATTGAAATGTTCCAAAAAATGCATTTTTTATTTCTCCACAAATTATTTTTTACGCTGATTTCAGCCTGTTTGATTCTGTAAGCTTATATGAGCCCAATGCTTGCTGGGAAATTATGCAAACGTTTTTGTTGCCCAGACCCAATCAGAGCAATATTTGCTTTTTCCCACTTGATCAGAACAGCGGGAGGAGAAAAGAATGGAGTGACTGAGTGACAGCTAGAAAATTAGGCTACGTGGTAATTAAAGCAAAAATGCAAACGACGATTCTTCAGATGTTTAAGAGAAAGGAGAGAGATGAAGAAACTCAGAATGTGCTTAAAATTAGAAAAACAACGCCCACAGATGACACAGGTGATGATGCTTATTTCGCCCAGAGAATGGACATGAACCTGGCCATGTTGAATATAATAAGTTAGCTAACTAGCAAACTGTATATCTCTATATAGTCAATGGCTATCTTACTCAGAACACAACATGTACACAGCATACTATTTTAACATTAAATATTTTGCTTTGATATCTTCTATTTTAATCTGCACATTGTGGCATACATTTTGAGACATTTTATTTTATTTGTATTTTAATTTATATACCCACTATTCTGAAAATTCAAAGAAAGACAGAGACTTGTACATTTTTGACTGTCTGCTGAATTTAGTTATACATTTTTATTCTAATTTATAACAGTTGAGGCCCAGAGGGAGGAAGAGGAGACTCAGCCAGAAGAAGTGGCAGCAGGTCCCTCAGAAGCCACCACAGGTGATGCTAGCCCTACTGCATACCCTTCTATATGGAAAGAAGAACAATATGAACAGTTCAAACTGAAAAATGAATGGATGTATGCTCACAATGGAAGGCTAGGCTGTACCCCCATGCCATGATGTGAAGGATCTGGGTGTCATGGCATCCCGTGGTGTTAATATTGCTATTCAGTGGGCTGATGGAAAGATAATCCCAGCTGGTCAATCAAGGGATGTCCAGCTTTCATCACTGCGCAAAACAATCTGTGAGCACAAGAACTCTGCAGCACATAATGAAGCAGTCAAGATTCTTCAGACAGCAAATAAAGATATTCTTCTGAACATGAACGCGAGTAGTCAGGAGTCTGTGTTTGAGTCTACTGCCAAGGTATTCATGACAGCCTATTATGTGGCCAAGAACAACAAGCCTTTTACAGACTTTGAGAGTCTGATTGACCTGCAGCATGCAAATTCTGCTGATTTAGGGCGTGTTTTGCATAGCAAAACTGTCTGTGTTGACATAATTGAGCATGTGTCATCACAGATGAAAAAGGAACTTCTAAAAAAGATAATAGAGACCAAGAGCAAAATCACAGTATTGGCTGATGAGTCAACCAGTGTTGGGCACAAATCAACACTAATTGTGTTCCTGAAGGCTAGTGTTGATGGAGACATGGAGCCCATTGCCTTTCCATTGGACCTGGTTGAGCTGGATAGTATGTCTGCTGCTCATATCAAGGAACAGATTATGGGTTGCTTGCTTAAAAATGGCTTCACTGTTGAGTTGCTGAGAGAAATCCTCATTGGATTTTGCAGTGATGGGGCCAGTGTCATGCTGGGAGTGAAGTCAGGTGTTGGGAAGTTGCTCCAGGATGACTTCCCAGGCATCATACTATGGCACTGCCTTAATCACAGACTGGAGCTTGCTGTTGACCAGGCACTGGATGTGACAGGGGGAACAAAGGACTTCCAGGCATTCATGGACAGCCTATATTCATTATATAGCCAGTCACCAAGAAACATGCGGCAGCTGAGTGAATGTGCTCACAACCTGGACATCGCCCTCAGGAGGATTGGAAAAGTGTTCAGTGTTGGCTGGGTAGCTTCTTCATGGAGGGCAGTCTCTGCAGTTTGGCAGTCTTATCCAGCCTTGGCACAACATTTCCGTGAGGCATCAGAGGATGATACAAGGGACAGCAGAGAGAGGGCCAAATTCAAAGGTCTGCTTTCTAAGTTGTGCTCCATCAACTTCCTGAAAAGTCTTGCACTGATGGCAGATGTTCTGACTGAACTTAAGAACTTGTCAGAAATTCTTCAGAACAGGAAGACCACACTCCCAAAGGCCCATGACATCATGACGACGTATGTCAAACGCGTAGAAAGTTTCAATCGCTACCCAGGACAACATGCAGTTGTTGCCAGTCAGGCAGAGGAAGTGATGGAATTCAAGGGAGAGGAGTTAAGAGTTGGCAGGTCTCCCATCATTGACTCTGCTCAGTTCATCCGAGCAGTGGCAGACAATATGAAAGAAAGACTCTTCACAACCACAGCAAACAGAGCACAGGCCAGTGTTGCAGCCAACCGAAAAGAGGCTTATAACAGCCTTATCAATCAAATGGCAGTCCTCAACCCTGACAACTGGGACCATGACAATCCTCGATTTGGAGATAATGAGGCGAGGGCTTTGTGTGATGTCCTACATGTGAACCAACAAGAGGCCCATCTTGGATTCACAGAATACAAGGCCAGTGGAGGAAGAAACATTCCCAACTAAATGAAGAAGTTGCTCATGGCAGTGGACACACTGTCTCCAAGCAATGCTGCCTGTGAACGGGGGTTCAGCACAATGAACAACATCATAACTGAGTATAGGAGCAAACTTACAACAACAAATGCAGCAAATCTCCTCTTCATCAGCTCTGTGGGACCACCATGCAGACAGTGGGATCCACTGCCTTATGTGAAGACCTGGCTGGGCTAAGGAAGAAGAGCAGCCCACTCAACAAGCTGCATGGCTCGCCGGTACACAGAAGAGGAGAGCTACTTCAGCCCTCTGTGGAAAATGTGGAAAAGTGTGTAGTTTACCTCCCTCAACGTGCCTTGCTAATGGTGTGTTAAGTTTTGACACAAGTTGTATGCACAATTGAAAATAAATAATTGACTATACATATTGTCAAGTGTTTCTAATTTATACCCCATAAAGGCATTAAAAATGTGAAGTTTGTGTTCAGGGATGCATGAAGCTGGGGCGGGAGGAGAACAATATGAACCAATGAAGGTCGGGGTAGCATTATAGTACCTGCAAGAAATTCAAACCACTTTCACCCCTGCTCCTGGTAGAGATGGGCCGTAGCTAAGGCCTCTTGGTAGAGATGCACCGTAGCTAGAGGGGCCCTCCCTCTTGGTAGAGATGGACCGTAGCTAAGGCCTCTTGGTAGAGATGGACCGTAGCTAGGGCCTCCTGGTAGAGATGGACCGTAGCTAGAGGGGCCCTCCTGGTAGAGATGGACCGTAGCTAGGTCCTCCTGGTAGAGATGGACCGTAGCTTGGGCCACCTCGTAGAGATGGACCGTAGCTAGAGGGGCCATCCTGGTAGAGATGGACCGTAGCTAAGGCCTCTTGGTAGAGATGGACCGTAGCTAGGGCCTCCTGGTAGAGATGGACCGTAGCTAGAGGGGCCCTCCTGGTAGAGATGGACCGTAGCTAGGTCCTCCTGGTAGAGATGGACCTTAGCTTGGGCCACCTGGTACAAATGGACCGTAGCTAAGGCCTCCTGGTAGAGATGGACCGTAGCTAGGTCCTCCTGGTAGAGATGGACCGTAGCTGGGGCCACCTCGTAGAGATGGACCGTAGCTAGAGGGGCCATCCTGGTAGAGATGGACCGTAGCTAGGGCCTCCTGGTAGAGATGGACCGTAGCTAGGGCCTTCTGCCAGAGATGGACCAGACAGCGGTGTCAGCCGTCAAATGCGCTTGCTAGTTTAGCTCATTGGTTACTTCTGACAACAAGTCTTTTGGATTAGGTCGGTCACTCCCCTTGCCGGTGTAGAACCGCTAGTATTTTTGCTATATTCACAATTTTGGATGTACAGTATGTGAAAGTGGACGACAAAGTCTGGTTGTTACTGACATAAAGAAATATGCAGGGTATGGATTGGGACAGCCCTCTGAAATGGCTTGGACCAGTTTGCATGCTGTATATGGACCATGTTATCAAGAGGGACCAGGGCGCTGGTTTAGCTCAGTGGTTACTTCCTACAACAAATCTTTCAGATTTCGACTGTGTGTCTCCCTTGGATCAAACCACGGGCGCTGTCCAGCGTTTTGGTTACTTTTAAAATTGCATGCTAACGTAAACGCGTAGAAACGCTTTCTGCAAAAAAATTGTTTTTTCTGTCCTTAATTTGGAACACATAATAAATATAACAACCTTGTTTGCTCGCTAAAGTAGGCCTAGCTCTATCCTGCCTGTCCAACCACAGTTTGTGTTATGTATATGGACCATGTTGTTAAGATGTACCAGGGTGCTGGTTTAGCTCAGTGGTTACTTCCTACAACAAATCTATTTGATTATGATGTGTCTCCCTCGGATTGAACCACGGGTGCTGTCCAGTGTTTTGGTTATTTTCACATAATAATAAAAAATATAATTATTACTATAAAACTAAAAATTTTAGGAATATAACATCATTCTCTTAAAGGTTTATCATAATTTGATCTCTCTATAATAGGCATATAGATTGGCCGTAGCTAGGGCCACTTTGTAGAGATGGACCATAGCTAGAGGGTCCTCCTGGTCATGGCCTTAGTACCGGTAAGAGATTTCCAGGCGGACCGGGAAGAATTGACAGTGACACAGCAAAACTGCAGCTCCAGCCGTGGAATTTGAGCGTCTGTCACAAGCGCATTTAGTCACAGTCGCATTTCGCTTGTCCAACCGTCTCATGTTGGCTACAATTCAACTTTTTAATGAGGGGTATATATACCAGTATCTCTTGATGTCTGTTACACTTATGGTTGTGATATAGTCTATTTTTTTTAAATGTGTTATTATAATTTGTCCTTATTGAAATGTTCCAAAAAATGCATTTTTTATTTCTCCACAAATTATTTTTTACGCTGATTTCAGCCTGTTTGATTCTGTAAGCTTATATGAGCCCAATGCTTGCTGGGAAATTATGCAAACGTTTTTGTTGCCCAGACCCAATCAGAGCAATATTTGCTTTTTCCCACTTGATCAGAACAGCGGGAGGAGAAAAGAATGGAGTGACTGAGTGACAGCTAGAAAATTAGGCTACGTGGTAATTAAAGCAAAAATGCAAACGACGATTCTTCAGATGTTTAAGAGAAAGGAGAGAGATGAAGAAACTCAGAATGTGCTTAAAATTAGAAAAACAACGCCCACAGATGACACAGGTGATGATGCTTATTTCGCCCAGAGAATGGACATGAACCTGGCCATGTTGAATATAATAAGTTAGCTAACTAGCAAACTGTATATCTCTATATAGTCAATGGCTATCTTACTCAGAACACAACATGTACACAGCATACTATTTTAACATTAAATATTTTGCTTTGATATCTTCTATTTTAATCTGCACATTGTGGCATACATTTTGAGACATTTTATTTTATTTGTATTTTAATTTATATACCCACTATTCTGAAAATTCAAAGAAAGACAGAGACTTGTACATTTTTGACTGTCTGCTGAATTTAGTTATACATTTTTATTCTAATTTATAACAGTTGAGGCCCAGAGGGAGGAAGAGGAGACTCAGCCAGAAGAAGTGGCAGCAGGTCCCTCAGAAGCCACCACAGGTGATGCTAGCCCTACTGCATACCCTTCTATATGGAAAGAAGAACAATATGAACAGTTCAAACTGAAAAATGAATGGATGTATGCTCACAATGGAAGGCTAGGCTGTACCCCCATGCCATGATGTGAAGGATCTGGGTGTCATGGCATCCCGTGGTGTTAATATTGCTATTCAGTGGGCTGATGGAAAGATAATCCCAGCTGGTCAATCAAGGGATGTCCAGCTTTCATCACTGCGCAAAACAATCTGTGAGCACAAGAACTCTGCAGCACATAATGAAGCAGTCAAGATTCTTCAGACAGCAAATAAAGATATTCTTCTGAACATGAACGCGAGTAGTCAGGAGTCTGTGTTTGAGTCTACTGCCAAGGTATTCATGACAGCCTATTATGTGGCCAAGAACAACAAGCCTTTTACAGACTTTGAGAGTCTGATTGACCTGCAGCATGCAAATTCTGCTGATTTAGGGCGTGTTTTGCATAGCAAAACTGTCTGTGTTGACATAATTGAGCATGTGTCATCACAGATGAAAAAGGAACTTCTAAAAAAGATAATAGAGACCAAGAGCAAAATCACAGTATTGGCTGATGAGTCAACCAGTGTTGGGCACAAATCAACACTAATTGTGTTCCTGAAGGCTAGTGTTGATGGAGACATGGAGCCCATTGCCTTTCCATTGGACCTGGTTGAGCTGGATAGTATGTCTGCTGCTCATATCAAGGAACAGATTATGGGTTGCTTGCTTAAAAATGGCTTCACTGTTGAGTTGCTGAGAGAAATCCTCATTGGATTTTGCAGTGATGGGGCCAGTGTCATGCTGGGAGTGAAGTCAGGTGTTGGGAAGTTGCTCCAGGATGACTTCCCAGGCATCATACTATGGCACTGCCTTAATCACAGACTGGAGCTTGCTGTTGACCAGGCACTGGATGTGACAGGGGGAACAAAGGACTTCCAGGCATTCATGGACAGCCTATATTCATTATATAGCCAGTCACCAAGAAACATGCGGCAGCTGAGTGAATGTGCTCACAACCTGGACATCGCCCTCAGGAGGATTGGAAAAGTGTTCAGTGTTGGCTGGGTAGCTTCTTCATGGAGGGCAGTCTCTGCAGTTTGGCAGTCTTATCCAGCCTTGGCACAACATTTCCGTGAGGCATCAGAGGATGATACAAGGGACAGCAGAGAGAGGGCCAAATTCAAAGGTCTGCTTTCTAAGTTGTGCTCCATCAACTTCCTGAAAAGTCTTGCACTGATGGCAGATGTTCTGACTGAACTTAAGAACTTGTCAGAAATTCTTCAGAACAGGAAGACCACACTCCCAAAGGCCCATGACATCATGACGACGTATGTCAAACGCGTAGAAAGTTTCAATCGCTACCCAGGACAACATGCAGTTGTTGCCAGTCAGGCAGAGGAAGTGATGGAATTCAAGGGAGAGGAGTTAAGAGTTGGCAGGTCTCCCATCATTGACTCTGCTCAGTTCATCCGAGCAGTGGCAGACAATATGAAAGAAAGACTCTTCACAACCACAGCAAACAGAGCACAGGCCAGTGTTGCAGCCAACCGAAAAGAGGCTTATAACAGCCTTATCAATCAAATGGCAGTCCTCAACCCTGACAACTGGGACCATGACAATCCTCGATTTGGAGATAATGAGGCGAGGGCTTTGTGTGATGTCCTACATGTGAACCAACAAGAGGCCCATCTTGGATTCACAGAATACAAGGCCAGTGGAGGAAGAAACATTCCCAACTAAATGAAGAAGTTGCTCATGGCAGTGGACACACTGTCTCCAAGCAATGCTGCCTGTGAACGGGGGTTCAGCACAATGAACAACATCATAACTGAGTATAGGAGCAAACTTACAACAACAAATGCAGCAAATCTCCTCTTCATCAGCTCTGTGGGACCACCATGCAGACAGTGGGATCCACTGCCTTATGTGAAGACCTGGCTGGGCTAAGGAAGAAGAGCAGCCCACTCAACAAGCTGCATGGCTCGCCGGTACACAGAAGAGGAGAGCTACTTCAGCCCTCTGTGGAAAATGTGGAAAAGTGTGTAGTTTACCTCCCTCAACGTGCCTTGCTAATGGTGTGTTAAGTTTTGACACAAGTTGTATGCACAATTGAAAATAAATAATTGACTATACATATTGTCAAGTGTTTCTAATTTATACCCCATAAAGGCATTAAAAATGTGAAGTTTGTGTTCAGGGATGCATGAAGCTGGGGCGGGAGGAGAACAATATGAACCAATGAAGGTCGGGGTAGCATTATAGTACCTGCAAGAAATTCAAACCACTTTCACCCCTGCTCCTGGTAGAGATGGGCCGTAGCTAAGGCCTCTTGGTAGAGATGCACCGTAGCTAGAGGGGCCCTCCCTCTTGGTAGAGATGGACCGTAGCTAAGGCCTCTTGGTAGAGATGGACCGTAGCTAGGGCCTCCTGGTAGAGATGGACCGTAGCTAGAGGGGCCCTCCTGGTAGAGATGGACCGTAGCTAGGTCCTCCTGGTAGAGATGGACCGTAGCTTGGGCCACCTCGTAGAGATGGACCGTAGCTAGAGGGGCCATCCTGGTAGAGATGGACCGTAGCTAAGGCCTCTTGGTAGAGATGGACCGTAGCTAGGGCCTCCTGGTAGAGATGGACCGTAGCTAGAGGGGCCCTCCTGGTAGAGATGGACCGTAGCTAGGTCCTCCTGGTAGAGATGGACCTTAGCTTGGGCCACCTGGTACAAATGGACCGTAGCTAAGGCCTCCTGGTAGAGATGGACCGTAGCTAGGTCCTCCTGGTAGAGATGGACCGTAGCTGGGGCCACCTCGTAGAGATGGACCGTAGCTAGAGGGGCCATCCTGGTAGAGATGGACCGTAGCTAGGGCCTCCTGGTAGAGATGGACCGTAGCTAGGGCCTTCTGCCAGAGATGGACCAGACAGCGGTGTCAGCCGTCAAATGCGCTTGCTAGTTTAGCTCATTGGTTACTTCTGACAACAAGTCTTTTGGATTAGGTCGGTCACTCCCCTTGCCGGTGTAGAACCGCTAGTATTTTTGCTATATTCACAATTTTGGATGTACAGTATGTGAAAGTGGACGACAAAGTCTGGTTGTTACTGACATAAAGAAATATGCAGGGTATGGATTGGGACAGCCCTCTGAAATGGCTTGGACCAGTTTGCATGCTGTATATGGACCATGTTATCAAGAGGGACCAGGGCGCTGGTTTAGCTCAGTGGTTACTTCCTACAACAAATCTTTCAGATTTCGACTGTGTGTCTCCCTTGGATCAAACCACGGGCGCTGTCCAGCGTTTTGGTTACTTTTAAAATTGCATGCTAACGTAAACGCGTAGAAACGCTTTCTGCAAAAAAATTGTTTTTTCTGTCCTTAATTTGGAACACATAATAAATATAACAACCTTGTTTGCTCGCTAAAGTAGGCCTAGCTCTATCCTGCCTGTCCAACCACAGTTTGTGTTATGTATATGGACCATGTTGTTAAGATGTACCAGGGTGCTGGTTTAGCTCAGTGGTTACTTCCTACAACAAATCTATTTGATTATGATGTGTCTCCCTCGGATTGAACCACGGGTGCTGTCCAGTGTTTTGGTTATTTTCACATAATAATAAAAAATATAATTATTACTATAAAACTAAAAATTTTAGGAATATAACATCATTCTCTTAAAGGTTTATCATAATTTGATCTCTCTATAATAGGCATATAGATTGGCCGTAGCTAGGGCCACTTTGTAGAGATGGACCATAGCTAGAGGGTCCTCCTGGTCATGGCCTTAGTACCGGTAAGAGATTTCCAGGCGGACCGGGAAGAATTGACAGTGACACAGCAAAACTGCAGCTCCAGCCGTGGAATTTGAGCGTCTGTCACAAGCGCATTTAGTCAAAGTCGCATTTCGCTTGTCCAACCGTCTCATGTTGGCTACAATTCAACTTTTTAATGAGGGGTATATATACCAGTATCTCTTGATGTCTGTTACACTTATGGTTGTGATATAGTCTATTTTTTTTAAATGTGTTATTATAATTTGTCCTTATTGAAATGTTCCAAAAAATGCATTTTTTATTTCTCCACAAATTATTTTTTACGCTGATTTCAGCCTGTTTGATTCTGTAAGCTTATATGAGCCCAATGCTTGCTGGGAAATTATGCAAACGTTTTTGTTGCCCAGACCCAATCAGAGCAATATTTGCTTTTTCCCACTTGATCAGAACAGCGGGAGGAGAAAAGAATGGAGTGACTGAGTGACAGCTAGAAAATTAGGCTACGTGGTAATTAAAGCAAAAATGCAAACGACGATTCTTCAGATGTTTAAGAGAAAGGAGAGAGATGAAGAAACTCAGAATGTGCTTAAAATTAGAAAAACAACGCCCACAGATGACACAGGTGATGATGCTTATTTCGCCCAGAGAATGGACATGAACCTGGCCATGTTGAATATAATAAGTTAGCTAACTAGCAAACTGTATATCTCTATATAGTCAATGGCTATCTTACTCAGAACACAACATGTACACAGCATACTATTTTAACATTAAATATTTTGCTTTGATATCTTCTATTTTAATCTGCACATTGTGGCATACATTTTGAGACATTTTATTTTATTTGTATTTTAATTTATATACCCACTATTCTGAAAATTCAAAGAAAGACAGAGACTTGTACATTTTTGACTGTCTGCTGAATTTAGTTATACATTTTTATTCTAATTTATAACAGTTGAGGCCCAGAGGGAGGAAGAGGAGACTCAGCCAGAAGAAGTGGCAGCAGGTCCCTCAGAAGCCACCACAGGTGATGCTAGCCCTACTGCATACCCTTCTATATGGAAAGAAGAACAATATGAACAGTTCAAACTGAAAAATGAATGGATGTATGCTCACAATGGAAGGCTAGGCTGTACCCCCATGCCATGATGTGAAGGATCTGGGTGTCATGGCATCCCGTGGTGTTAATATTGCTATTCAGTGGGCTGATGGAAAGATAATCCCAGCTGGTCAATCAAGGGATGTCCAGCTTTCATCACTGCGCAAAACAATCTGTGAGCACAAGAACTCTGCAGCACATAATGAAGCAGTCAAGATTCTTCAGACAGCAAATAAAGATATTCTTCTGAACATGAACGCGAGTAGTCAGGAGTCTGTGTTTGAGTCTACTGCCAAGGTATTCATGACAGCCTATTATGTGGCCAAGAACAACAAGCCTTTTACAGACTTTGAGAGTCTGATTGACCTGCAGCATGCAAATTCTGCTGATTTAGGGCGTGTTTTGCATAGCAAAACTGTCTGTGTTGACATAATTGAGCATGTGTCATCACAGATGAAAAAGGAACTTCTAAAAAAGATAATAGAGACCAAGAGCAAAATCACAGTATTGGCTGATGAGTCAACCAGTGTTGGGCACAAATCAACACTAATTGTGTTCCTGAAGGCTAGTGTTGATGGAGACATGGAGCCCATTGCCTTTCCATTGGACCTGGTTGAGCTGGATAGTATGTCTGCTGCTCATATCAAGGAACAGATTATGGGTTGCTTGCTTAAAAATGGCTTCACTGTTGAGTTGCTGAGAGAAATCCTCATTGGATTTTGCAGTGATGGGGCCAGTGTCATGCTGGGAGTGAAGTCAGGTGTTGGGAAGTTGCTCCAGGATGACTTCCCAGGCATCATACTATGGCACTGCCTTAATCACAGACTGGAGCTTGCTGTTGACCAGGCACTGGATGTGACAGGGGGAACAAAGGACTTCCAGGCATTCATGGACAGCCTATATTCATTATATAGCCAGTCACCAAGAAACATGCGGCAGCTGAGTGAATGTGCTCACAACCTGGACATCGCCCTCAGGAGGATTGGAAAAGTGTTCAGTGTTGGCTGGGTAGCTTCTTCATGGAGGGCAGTCTCTGCAGTTTGGCAGTCTTATCCAGCCTTGGCACAACATTTCCGTGAGGCATCAGAGGATGATACAAGGGACAGCAGAGAGAGGGCCAAATTCAAAGGTCTGCTTTCTAAGTTGTGCTCCATCAACTTCCTGAAAAGTCTTGCACTGATGGCAGATGTTCTGACTGAACTTAAGAACTTGTCAGAAATTCTTCAGAACAGGAAGACCACACTCCCAAAGGCCCATGACATCATGACGACGTATGTCAAACGCGTAGAAAGTTTCAATCGCTACCCAGGACAACATGCAGTTGTTGCCAGTCAGGCAGAGGAAGTGATGGAATTCAAGGGAGAGGAGTTAAGAGTTGGCAGGTCTCCCATCATTGACTCTGCTCAGTTCATCCGAGCAGTGGCAGACAATATGAAAGAAAGACTCTTCACAACCACAGCAAACAGAGCACAGGCCAGTGTTGCAGCCAACCGAAAAGAGGCTTATAACAGCCTTATCAATCAAATGGCAGTCCTCAACCCTGACAACTGGGACCATGACAATCCTCGATTTGGAGATAATGAGGCGAGGGCTTTGTGTGATGTCCTACATGTGAACCAACAAGAGGCCCATCTTGGATTCACAGAATACAAGGCCAGTGGAGGAAGAAACATTCCCAACTAAATGAAGAAGTTGCTCATGGCAGTGGACACACTGTCTCCAAGCAATGCTGCCTGTGAACGGGGGTTCAGCACAATGAACAACATCATAACTGAGTATAGGAGCAAACTTACAACAACAAATGCAGCAAATCTCCTCTTCATCAGCTCTGTGGGACCACCATGCAGACAGTGGGATCCACTGCCTTATGTGAAGACCTGGCTGGGCTAAGGAAGAAGAGCAGCCCACTCAACAAGCTGCATGGCTCGCCGGTACACAGAAGAGGAGAGCTACTTCAGCCCTCTGTGGAAAATGTGGAAAAGTGTGTAGTTTACCTCCCTCAACGTGCCTTGCTAATGGTGTGTTAAGTTTTGACACAAGTTGTATGCACAATTGAAAATAAATAATTGACTATACATATTGTCAAGTGTTTCTAATTTATACCCCATAAAGGCATTAAAAATGTGAAGTTTGTGTTCAGGGATGCATGAAGCTGGGGCGGGAGGAGAACAATATGAACCAATGAAGGTCGGGGTAGCATTATAGTACCTGCAAGAAATTCAAACCACTTTCACCCCTGCTCCTGGTAGAGATGGGCCGTAGCTAAGGCCTCTTGGTAGAGATGCACCGTAGCTAGAGGGGCCCTCCCTCTTGGTAGAGATGGACCGTAGCTAAGGCCTCTTGGTAGAGATGGACCGTAGCTAGGGCCTCCTGGTAGAGATGGACCGTAGCTAGAGGGGCCCTCCTGGTAGAGATGGACCGTAGCTAGGTCCTCCTGGTAGAGATGGACCGTAGCTTGGGCCACCTCGTAGAGATGGACCGTAGCTAGAGGGGCCATCCTGGTAGAGATGGACCGTAGCTAAGGCCTCTTGGTAGAGATGGACCGTAGCTAGGGCCTCCTGGTAGAGATGGACCGTAGCTAGAGGGGCCCTCCTGGTAGAGATGGACCGTAGCTAGGTCCTCCTGGTAGAGATGGACCTTAGCTTGGGCCACCTGGTACAAATGGACCGTAGCTAAGGCCTCCTGGTAGAGATGGACCGTAGCTAGGTCCTCCTGGTAGAGATGGACCGTAGCTGGGGCCACCTCGTAGAGATGGACCGTAGCTAGAGGGGCCATCCTGGTAGAGATGGACCGTAGCTAGGGCCTCCTGGTAGAGATGGACCGTAGCTAGGGCCTTCTGCCAGAGATGGACCAGACAGCGGTGTCAGCCGTCAAATGCGCTTGCTAGTTTAGCTCATTGGTTACTTCTGACAACAAGTCTTTTGGATTAGGTCGGTCACTCCCCTTGCCGGTGTAGAACCGCTAGTATTTTTGCTATATTCACAATTTTGGATGTACAGTATGTGAAAGTGGACGACAAAGTCTGGTTGTTACTGACATAAAGAAATATGCAGGGTATGGATTGGGACAGCCCTCTGAAATGGCTTGGACCAGTTTGCATGCTGTATATGGACCATGTTATCAAGAGGGACCAGGGCGCTGGTTTAGCTCAGTGGTTACTTCCTACAACAAATCTTTCAGATTTCGACTGTGTGTCTCCCTTGGATCAAACCACGGGCGCTGTCCAGCGTTTTGGTTACTTTTAAAATTGCATGCTAACGTAAACGCGTAGAAACGCTTTCTGCAAAAAAATTGTTTTTTCTGTCCTTAATTTGGAACACATAATAAATATAACAACCTTGTTTGCTCGCTAAAGTAGGCCTAGCTCTATCCTGCCTGTCCAACCACAGTTTGTGTTATGTATATGGACCATGTTGTTAAGATGTACCAGGGTGCTGGTTTAGCTCAGTGGTTACTTCCTACAACAAATCTATTTGATTATGATGTGTCTCCCTCGGATTGAACCACGGGTGCTGTCCAGTGTTTTGGTTATTTTCACATAATAATAAAAAATATAATTATTACTATAAAACTAAAAATTTTAGGAATATAACATCATTCTCTTAAAGGTTTATCATAATTTGATCTCTCTATAATAGGCATATAGATTGGCCGTAGCTAGGGCCACTTTGTAGAGATGGACCATAGCTAGAGGGTCCTCCTGGTCATGGCCTTAGTACCGGTAAGAGATTTCCAGGCGGACCGGGAAGAATTGACAGTGACACAGCAAAACTGCAGCTCCAGCCGTGGAATTTGAGCGTCTGTCACAAGCGCATTTAGTCAAAGTCGCATTTCGCTTGTCCAACCGTCTCATGTTGGCTACAATTCAACTTTTTAATGAGGGGTATATATACCAGTATCTCTTGATGTCTGTTACACTTATGGTTGTGATATAGTCTATTTTTTTTAAATGTGTTATTATAATTTGTCCTTATTGAAATGTTCCAAAAAATGCATTTTTTATTTCTCCACAAATTATTTTTTACGCTGATTTCAGCCTGTTTGATTCTGTAAGCTTATATGAGCCCAATGCTTGCTGGGAAATTATGCAAACGTTTTTGTTGCCCAGACCCAATCAGAGCAATATTTGCTTTTTCCCACTTGATCAGAACAGCGGGAGGAGAAAAGAATGGAGTGACTGAGTGACAGCTAGAAAATTAGGCTACGTGGTAATTAAAGCAAAAATGCAAACGACGATTCTTCAGATGTTTAAGAGAAAGGAGAGAGATGAAGAAACTCAGAATGTGCTTAAAATTAGAAAAACAACGCCCACAGATGACACAGGTGATGATGCTTATTTCGCCCAGAGAATGGACATGAACCTGGCCATGTTGAATATAATAAGTTAGCTAACTAGCAAACTGTATATCTCTATATAGTCAATGGCTATCTTACTCAGAACACAACATGTACACAGCATACTATTTTAACATTAAATATTTTGCTTTGATATCTTCTATTTTAATCTGCACATTGTGGCATACATTTTGAGACATTTTATTTTATTTGTATTTTAATTTATATACCCACTATTCTGAAAATTCAAAGAAAGACAGAGACTTGTACATTTTTGACTGTCTGCTGAATTTAGTTATACATTTTTATTCTAATTTATAACAGTTGAGGCCCAGAGGGAGGAAGAGGAGACTCAGCCAGAAGAAGTGGCAGCAGGTCCCTCAGAAGCCACCACAGGTGATGCTAGCCCTACTGCATACCCTTCTATATGGAAAGAAGAACAATATGAACAGTTCAAACTGAAAAATGAATGGATGTATGCTCACAATGGAAGGCTAGGCTGTACCCCCATGCCATGATGTGAAGGATCTGGGTGTCATGGCATCCCGTGGTGTTAATATTGCTATTCAGTGGGCTGATGGAAAGATAATCCCAGCTGGTCAATCAAGGGATGTCCAGCTTTCATCACTGCGCAAAACAATCTGTGAGCACAAGAACTCTGCAGCACATAATGAAGCAGTCAAGATTCTTCAGACAGCAAATAAAGATATTCTTCTGAACATGAACGCGAGTAGTCAGGAGTCTGTGTTTGAGTCTACTGCCAAGGTATTCATGACAGCCTATTATGTGGCCAAGAACAACAAGCCTTTTACAGACTTTGAGAGTCTGATTGACCTGCAGCATGCAAATTCTGCTGATTTAGGGCGTGTTTTGCATAGCAAAACTGTCTGTGTTGACATAATTGAGCATGTGTCATCACAGATGAAAAAGGAACTTCTAAAAAAGATAATAGAGACCAAGAGCAAAATCACAGTATTGGCTGATGAGTCAACCAGTGTTGGGCACAAATCAACACTAATTGTGTTCCTGAAGGCTAGTGTTGATGGAGACATGGAGCCCATTGCCTTTCCATTGGACCTGGTTGAGCTGGATAGTATGTCTGCTGCTCATATCAAGGAACAGATTATGGGTTGCTTGCTTAAAAATGGCTTCACTGTTGAGTTGCTGAGAGAAATCCTCATTGGATTTTGCAGTGATGGGGCCAGTGTCATGCTGGGAGTGAAGTCAGGTGTTGGGAAGTTGCTCCAGGATGACTTCCCAGGCATCATACTATGGCACTGCCTTAATCACAGACTGGAGCTTGCTGTTGACCAGGCACTGGATGTGACAGGGGGAACAAAGGACTTCCAGGCATTCATGGACAGCCTATATTCATTATATAGCCAGTCACCAAGAAACATGCGGCAGCTGAGTGAATGTGCTCACAACCTGGACATCGCCCTCAGGAGGATTGGAAAAGTGTTCAGTGTTGGCTGGGTAGCTTCTTCATGGAGGGCAGTCTCTGCAGTTTGGCAGTCTTATCCAGCCTTGGCACAACATTTCCGTGAGGCATCAGAGGATGATACAAGGGACAGCAGAGAGAGGGCCAAATTCAAAGGTCTGCTTTCTAAGTTGTGCTCCATCAACTTCCTGAAAAGTCTTGCACTGATGGCAGATGTTCTGACTGAACTTAAGAACTTGTCAGAAATTCTTCAGAACAGGAAGACCACACTCCCAAAGGCCCATGACATCATGACGACGTATGTCAAACGCGTAGAAAGTTTCAATCGCTACCCAGGACAACATGCAGTTGTTGCCAGTCAGGCAGAGGAAGTGATGGAATTCAAGGGAGAGGAGTTAAGAGTTGGCAGGTCTCCCATCATTGACTCTGCTCAGTTCATCCGAGCAGTGGCAGACAATATGAAAGAAAGACTCTTCACAACCACAGCAAACAGAGCACAGGCCAGTGTTGCAGCCAACCGAAAAGAGGCTTATAACAGCCTTATCAATCAAATGGCAGTCCTCAACCCTGACAACTGGGACCATGACAATCCTCGATTTGGAGATAATGAGGCGAGGGCTTTGTGTGATGTCCTACATGTGAACCAACAAGAGGCCCATCTTGGATTCACAGAATACAAGGCCAGTGGAGGAAGAAACATTCCCAACTAAATGAAGAAGTTGCTCATGGCAGTGGACACACTGTCTCCAAGCAATGCTGCCTGTGAACGGGGGTTCAGCACAATGAACAACATCATAACTGAGTATAGGAGCAAACTTACAACAACAAATGCAGCAAATCTCCTCTTCATCAGCTCTGTGGGACCACCATGCAGACAGTGGGATCCACTGCCTTATGTGAAGACCTGGCTGGGCTAAGGAAGAAGAGCAGCCCACTCAACAAGCTGCATGGCTCGCCGGTACACAGAAGAGGAGAGCTACTTCAGCCCTCTGTGGAAAATGTGGAAAAGTGTGTAGTTTACCTCCCTCAACGTGCCTTGCTAATGGTGTGTTAAGTTTTGACACAAGTTGTATGCACAATTGAAAATAAATAATTGACTATACATATTGTCAAGTGTTTCTAATTTATACCCCATAAAGGCATTAAAAATGTGAAGTTTGTGTTCAGGGATGCATGAAGCTGGGGCGGGAGGAGAACAATATGAACCAATGAAGGTCGGGGTAGCATTATAGTACCTGCAAGAAATTCAAACCACTTTCACCCCTGCTCCTGGTAGAGATGGGCCGTAGCTAAGGCCTCTTGGTAGAGATGCACCGTAGCTAGAGGGGCCCTCCCTCTTGGTAGAGATGGACCGTAGCTAAGGCCTCTTGGTAGAGATGGACCGTAGCTAGGGCCTCCTGGTAGAGATGGACCGTAGCTAGAGGGGCCCTCCTGGTAGAGATGGACCGTAGCTAGGTCCTCCTGGTAGAGATGGACCGTAGCTTGGGCCACCTCGTAGAGATGGACCGTAGCTAGAGGGGCCATCCTGGTAGAGATGGACCGTAGCTAAGGCCTCTTGGTAGAGATGGACCGTAGCTAGGGCCTCCTGGTAGAGATGGACCGTAGCTAGAGGGGCCCTCCTGGTAGAGATGGACCGTAGCTAGGTCCTCCTGGTAGAGATGGACCTTAGCTTGGGCCACCTGGTACAAATGGACCGTAGCTAAGGCCTCCTGGTAGAGATGGACCGTAGCTAGGTCCTCCTGGTAGAGATGGACCGTAGCTGGGGCCACCTCGTAGAGATGGACCGTAGCTAGAGGGGCCATCCTGGTAGAGATGGACCGTAGCTAGGGCCTCCTGGTAGAGATGGACCGTAGCTAGGGCCTTCTGCCAGAGATGGACCAGACAGCGGTGTCAGCCGTCAAATGCGCTTGCTAGTTTAGCTCATTGGTTACTTCTGACAACAAGTCTTTTGGATTAGGTCGGTCACTCCCCTTGCCGGTGTAGAACCGCTAGTATTTTTGCTATATTCACAATTTTGGATGTACAGTATGTGAAAGTGGACGACAAAGTCTGGTTGTTACTGACATAAAGAAATATGCAGGGTATGGATTGGGACAGCCCTCTGAAATGGCTTGGACCAGTTTGCATGCTGTATATGGACCATGTTATCAAGAGGGACCAGGGCGCTGGTTTAGCTCAGTGGTTACTTCCTACAACAAATCTTTCAGATTTCGACTGTGTGTCTCCCTTGGATCAAACCACGGGCGCTGTCCAGCGTTTTGGTTACTTTTAAAATTGCATGCTAACGTAAACGCGTAGAAACGCTTTCTGCAAAAAAATTGTTTTTTCTGTCCTTAATTTGGAACACATAATAAATATAACAACCTTGTTTGCTCGCTAAAGTAGGCCTAGCTCTATCCTGCCTGTCCAACCACAGTTTGTGTTATGTATATGGACCATGTTGTTAAGATGTACCAGGGTGCTGGTTTAGCTCAGTGGTTACTTCCTACAACAAATCTATTTGATTATGATGTGTCTCCCTCGGATTGAACCACGGGTGCTGTCCAGTGTTTTGGTTATTTTCACATAATAATAAAAAATATAATTATTACTATAAAACTAAAAATTTTAGGAATATAACATCATTCTCTTAAAGGTTTATCATAATTTGATCTCTCTATAATAGGCATATAGATTGGCCGTAGCTAGGGCCACTTTGTAGAGATGGACCATAGCTAGAGGGTCCTCCTGGTCATGGCCTTAGTACCGGTAAGAGATTTCCAGGCGGACCGGGAAGAATTGACAGTGACACAGCAAAACTGCAGCTCCAGCCGTGGAATTTGAGCGTCTGTCACAAGCGCATTTAGTCAAAGTCGCATTTCGCTTGTCCAACCGTCTCATGTTGGCTACAATTCAACTTTTTAATGAGGGGTATATATACCAGTATCTCTTGATGTCTGTTACACTTATGGTTGTGATATAGTCTATATTTTTTAAATGTGTTATTATAATTTGTCCTTATTGAAATGTTCCAAAAAATGCATTTTTTATTTCTCCACAAATTATTTTTTACGCTGATTTCAGCCTGTTTGATTCTGTAAGCTTATATGAGCCCAATGCTTGCTGGGAAATTATGCAAACGTTTTTGTTGCCCAGACCCAATCAGAGCAATATTTGCTTTTTCCCACTTGATCAGAACAGCGGGAGGAGAAAAGAATGGAGTGACTGAGTGACAGCTAGAAAATTAGGCTACGTGGTAATTAAAGCAAAAATGCAAACGACGATTCTTCAGATGTTTAAGAGAAAGGAGAGAGATGAAGAAACTCAGAATGTGCTTAAAATTAGAAAAACAACGCCCACAGATGACACAGGTGATGATGCTTATTTCGCCCAGAGAATGGACATGAACCTGGCCATGTTGAATATAATAAGTTAGCTAACTAGCAAACTGTATATCTCTATATAGTCAATGGCTATCTTACTCAGAACACAACATGTACACAGCATACTATTTTAACATTAAATATTTTGCTTTGATATCTTCTATTTTAATCTGCACATTGTGGCATACATTTTGAGACATTTTATTTTATTTGTATTTTAATTTATATACCCACTATTCTGAAAATTCAAAGAAAGACAGAGACTTGTACATTTTTGACTGTCTGCTGAATTTAGTTATACATTTTTATTCTAATTTATAACAGTTGAGGCCCAGAGGGAGGAAGAGGAGACTCAGCCAGAAGAAGTGGCAGCAGGTCCCTCAGAAGCCACCACAGGTGATGCTAGCCCTACTGCATACCCTTCTATATGGAAAGAAGAACAATATGAACAGTTCAAACTGAAAAATGAATGGATGTATGCTCACAATGGAAGGCTAGGCTGTACCCCCATGCCATGATGTGAAGGATCTGGGTGTCATGGCATCCCGTGGTGTTAATATTGCTATTCAGTGGGCTGATGGAAAGATAATCCCAGCTGGTCAATCAAGGGATGTCCAGCTTTCATCACTGCGCAAAACAATCTGTGAGCACAAGAACTCTGCAGCACATAATGAAGCAGTCAAGATTCTTCAGACAGCAAATAAAGATATTCTTCTGAACATGAACGCGAGTAGTCAGGAGTCTGTGTTTGAGTCTACTGCCAAGGTATTCATGACAGCCTATTATGTGGCCAAGAACAACAAGCCTTTTACAGACTTTGAGAGTCTGATTGACCTGCAGCATGCAAATTCTGCTGATTTAGGGCGTGTTTTGCATAGCAAAACTGTCTGTGTTGACATAATTGAGCATGTGTCATCACAGATGAAAAAGGAACTTCTAAAAAAGATAATAGAGACCAAGAGCAAAATCACAGTATTGGCTGATGAGTCAACCAGTGTTGGGCACAAATCAACACTAATTGTGTTCCTGAAGGCTAGTGTTGATGGAGACATGGAGCCCATTGCCTTTCCATTGGACCTGGTTGAGCTGGATAGTATGTCTGCTGCTCATATCAAGGAACAGATTATGGGTTGCTTGCTTAAAAATGGCTTCACTGTTGAGTTGCTGAGAGAAATCCTCATTGGATTTTGCAGTGATGGGGCCAGTGTCATGCTGGGAGTGAAGTCAGGTGTTGGGAAGTTGCTCCAGGATGACTTCCCAGGCATCATACTATGGCACTGCCTTAATCACAGACTGGAGCTTGCTGTTGACCAGGCACTGGATGTGACAGGGGGAACAAAGGACTTCCAGGCATTCATGGACAGCCTATATTCATTATATAGCCAGTCACCAAGAAACATGCGGCAGCTGAGTGAATGTGCTCACAACCTGGACATCGCCCTCAGGAGGATTGGAAAAGTGTTCAGTGTTGGCTGGGTAGCTTCTTCATGGAGGGCAGTCTCTGCAGTTTGGCAGTCTTATCCAGCCTTGGCACAACATTTCCGTGAGGCATCAGAGGATGATACAAGGGACAGCAGAGAGAGGGCCAAATTCAAAGGTCTGCTTTCTAAGTTGTGCTCCATCAACTTCCTGAAAAGTCTTGCACTGATGGCAGATGTTCTGACTGAACTTAAGAACTTGTCAGAAATTCTTCAGAACAGGAAGACCACACTCCCAAAGGCCCATGACATCATGACGACGTATGTCAAACGCGTAGAAAGTTTCAATCGCTACCCAGGACAACATGCAGTTGTTGCCAGTCAGGCAGAGGAAGTGATGGAATTCAAGGGAGAGGAGTTAAGAGTTGGCAGGTCTCCCATCATTGACTCTGCTCAGTTCATCCGAGCAGTGGCAGACAATATGAAAGAAAGACTCTTCACAACCACAGCAAACAGAGCACAGGCCAGTGTTGCAGCCAACCGAAAAGAGGCTTATAACAGCCTTATCAATCAAATGGCAGTCCTCAACCCTGACAACTGGGACCATGACAATCCTCGATTTGGAGATAATGAGGCGAGGGCTTTGTGTGATGTCCTACATGTGAACCAACAAGAGGCCCATCTTGGATTCACAGAATACAAGGCCAGTGGAGGAAGAAACATTCCCAACTAAATGAAGAAGTTGCTCATGGCAGTGGACACACTGTCTCCAAGCAATGCTGCCTGTGAACGGGGGTTCAGCACAATGAACAACATCATAACTGAGTATAGGAGCAAACTTACAACAACAAATGCAGCAAATCTCCTCTTCATCAGCTCTGTGGGACCACCATGCAGACAGTGGGATCCACTGCCTTATGTGAAGACCTGGCTGGGCTAAGGAAGAAGAGCAGCCCACTCAACAAGCTGCATGGCTCGCCGGTACACAGAAGAGGAGAGCTACTTCAGCCCTCTGTGGAAAATGTGGAAAAGTGTGTAGTTTACCTCCCTCAACGTGCCTTGCTAATGGTGTGTTAAGTTTTGACACAAGTTGTATGCACAATTGAAAATAAATAATTGACTATACATATTGTCAAGTGTTTCTAATTTATACCCCATAAAGGCATTAAAAATGTGAAGTTTGTGTTCAGGGATGCATGAAGCTGGGGCGGGAGGAGAACAATATGAACCAATGAAGGTCGGGGTAGCATTATAGTACCTGCAAGAAATTCAAACCACTTTCACCCCTGCTCCTGGTAGAGATGGGCCGTAGCTAAGGCCTCTTGGTAGAGATGCACCGTAGCTAGAGGGGCCCTCCCTCTTGGTAGAGATGGACCGTAGCTAAGGCCTCTTGGTAGAGATGGACCGTAGCTAGGGCCTCCTGGTAGAGATGGACCGTAGCTAGAGGGGCCCTCCTGGTAGAGATGGACCGTAGCTAGGTCCTCCTGGTAGAGATGGACCGTAGCTTGGGCCACCTCGTAGAGATGGACCGTAGCTAGAGGGGCCATCCTGGTAGAGATGGACCGTAGCTAAGGCCTCTTGGTAGAGATGGACCGTAGCTAGGGCCTCCTGGTAGAGATGGACCGTAGCTAGAGGGGCCCTCCTGGTAGAGATGGACCGTAGCTAGGTCCTCCTGGTAGAGATGGACCTTAGCTTGGGCCACCTGGTACAAATGGACCGTAGCTAAGGCCTCCTGGTAGAGATGGACCGTAGCTAGGTCCTCCTGGTAGAGATGGACCGTAGCTGGGGCCACCTCGTAGAGATGGACCGTAGCTAGAGGGGCCATCCTGGTAGAGATGGACCGTAGCTAGGGCCTCCTGGTAGAGATGGACCGTAGCTAGGGCCTTCTGCCAGAGATGGACCAGACAGCGGTGTCAGCCGTCAAATGCGCTTGCTAGTTTAGCTCATTGGTTACTTCTGACAACAAGTCTTTTGGATTAGGTCGGTCACTCCCCTTGCCGGTGTAGAACCGCTAGTATTTTTGCTATATTCACAATTTTGGATGTACAGTATGTGAAAGTGGACGACAAAGTCTGGTTGTTACTGACATAAAGAAATATGCAGGGTATGGATTGGGACAGCCCTCTGAAATGGCTTGGACCAGTTTGCATGCTGTATATGGACCATGTTATCAAGAGGGACCAGGGCGCTGGTTTAGCTCAGTGGTTACTTCCTACAACAAATCTTTCAGATTTCGACTGTGTGTCTCCCTTGGATCAAACCACGGGCGCTGTCCAGCGTTTTGGTTACTTTTAAAATTGCATGCTAACGTAAACGCGTAGAAACGCTTTCTGCAAAAAAATTGTTTTTTCTGTCCTTAATTTGGAACACATAATAAATATAACAACCTTGTTTGCTCGCTAAAGTAGGCCTAGCTCTATCCTGCCTGTCCAACCACAGTTTGTGTTATGTATATGGACCATGTTGTTAAGATGTACCAGGGTGCTGGTTTAGCTCAGTGGTTACTTCCTACAACAAATCTATTTGATTATGATGTGTCTCCCTCGGATTGAACCACGGGTGCTGTCCAGTGTTTTGGTTATTTTCACATAATAATAAAAAATATAATTATTACTATAAAACTAAAAATTTAGGAATATAACATCATTCTCTTAAAGGTTTATCATAATTTGATCTCTCTATAATAGGCATATAGATTGGCCGTAGCTAGGGCCACTTTGTAGAGATGGACCATAGCTAGAGGGTCCTCCTGGTCATGGCCTTAGTACCGGTAAGAGATTTCCAGGCGGACCGGGAAGAATTGACAGTGACACAGCAAAACTGCAGCTCCAGCCGTGGAATTTGAGCGTCTGTCACAAGCGCATTTAGTCAAAGTCGCATTTCGCTTGTCCAACCGTCTCATGTTGGCTACAATTCAACTTTTTAATGAGGGGTATATATACCAGTATCTCTTGATGTCTGTTACACTTATGGTTGTGATATAGTCTATATTTTTTAAATGTGTTATTATAATTTGTCCTTATTGAAATGTTCCAAAAAATGCATTTTTTATTTCTCCACAAATTATTTTTTACGCTGATTTCAGCCTGTTTGATTCTGTAAGCTTATATGAGCCCAATGCTTGCTGGGAAATTATGCAAACGTTTTTGTTGCCCAGACCCAATCAGAGCAATATTTGCTTTTTCCCACTTGATCAGAACAGCGGGAGGAGAAAAGAATGGAGTGACTGAGTGACAGCTAGAAAATTAGGCTACGTGGTAATTAAAGCAAAAATGCAAACGACGATTCTTCAGATGTTTAAGAGAAAGGAGAGAGATGAAGAAACTCAGAATGTGCTTAAAATTAGAAAAACAACGCCCACAGATGACACAGGTGATGATGCTTATTTCGCCCAGAGAATGGACATGAACCTGGCCATGTTGAATATAATAAGTTAGCTAACTAGCAAACTGTATATCTCTATATAGTCAATGGCTATCTTACTCAGAACACAACATGTACACAGCATACTATTTTAACATTAAATATTTTGCTTTGATATCTTCTATTTTAATCTGCACATTGTGGCATACATTTTGAGACATTTTATTTTATTTGTATTTTAATTTATATACCCACTATTCTGAAAATTCAAAGAAAGACAGAGACTTGTACATTTTTGACTGTCTGCTGAATTTAGTTATACATTTTTATTCTAATTTATAACAGTTGAGGCCCAGAGGGAGGAAGAGGAGACTCAGCCAGAAGAAGTGGCAGCAGGTCCCTCAGAAGCCACCACAGGTGATGCTAGCCCTACTGCATACCCTTCTATATGGAAAGAAGAACAATATGAACAGTTCAAACTGAAAAATGAATGGATGTATGCTCACAATGGAAGGCTAGGCTGTACCCCCATGCCATGATGTGAAGGATCTGGGTGTCATGGCATCCCGTGGTGTTAATATTGCTATTCAGTGGGCTGATGGAAAGATAATCCCAGCTGGTCAATCAAGGGATGTCCAGCTTTCATCACTGCGCAAAACAATCTGTGAGCACAAGAACTCTGCAGCACATAATGAAGCAGTCAAGATTCTTCAGACAGCAAATAAAGATATTCTTCTGAACATGAACGCGAGTAGTCAGGAGTCTGTGTTTGAGTCTACTGCCAAGGTATTCATGACAGCCTATTATGTGGCCAAGAACAACAAGCCTTTTACAGACTTTGAGAGTCTGATTGACCTGCAGCATGCAAATTCTGCTGATTTAGGGCGTGTTTTGCATAGCAAAACTGTCTGTGTTGACATAATTGAGCATGTGTCATCACAGATGAAAAAGGAACTTCTAAAAAAGATAATAGAGACCAAGAGCAAAATCACAGTATTGGCTGATGAGTCAATCAGTGTTGGGCACAAATCAACACTAATTGTGTTCCTGAAGGCTAGTGTTGATGGAGACATGGAGCCCATTGCCTTTCCATTGGACCTGGTTGAGCTGGATAGTATGTCTGCTGCTCATATCAAGGAACAGATTATGGGTTGCTTGCTTAAAAATGGCTTCACTGTTGAGTTGCTGAGAGAAATCCTCATTGGATTTTGCAGTGATGGGGCCAGTGTCATGCTGGGAGTGAAGTCAGGTGTTGGGAAGTTGCTCCAGGATGACTTCCCAGGCATCATACTATGGCACTGCCTTAATCACAGACTGGAGCTTGCTGTTGACCAGGCACTGGATGTGACAGGGGGAACAAAGGACTTCCAGGCATTCATGGACAGCCTATATTCATTATATAGCCAGTCACCAAGAAACATGCGGCAGCTGAGTGAATGTGCTCACAACCTGGACATCGCCCTCAGGAGGATTGGAAAAGTGTTCAGTGTTGGCTGGGTAGCTTCTTCATGGAGGGCAGTCTCTGCAGTTTGGCAGTCTTATCCAGCCTTGGCACAACATTTCCGTGAGGCATCAGAGGATGATACAAGGGACAGCAGAGAGAGGGCCAAATTCAAAGGTCTGCTTTCTAAGTTGTGCTCCATCAACTTCCTGAAAAGTCTTGCACTGATGGCAGATGTTCTGACTGAACTTAAGAACTTGTCAGAAATTCTTCAGAACAGGAAGACCACACTCCCAAAGGCCCATGACATCATGACGACGTATGTCAAACGCGTAGAAAGTTTCAATCGCTACCCAGGACAACATGCAGTTGTTGCCAGTCAGGCAGAGGAAGTGATGGAATTCAAGGGAGAGGAGTTAAGAGTTGGCAGGTCTCCCATCATTGACTCTGCTCAGTTCATCCGAGCAGTGGCAGACAATATGAAAGAAAGACTCTTCACAACCACAGCAAACAGAGCACAGGCCAGTGTTGCAGCCAACCGAAAAGAGGCTTATAACAGCCTTATCAATCAAATGGCAGTCCTCAACCCTGACAACTGGGACCATGACAATCCTCGATTTGGAGATAATGAGGCGAGGGCTTTGTGTGATGTCCTACATGTGAACCAACAAGAGGCCCATCTTGGATTCACAGAATACAAGGCCAGTGGAGGAAGAAACATTCCCAACTAAATGAAGAAGTTGCTCATGGCAGTGGACACACTGTCTCCAAGCAATGCTGCCTGTGAACGGGGGTTCAGCACAATGAACAACATCATAACTGAGTATAGGAGCAAACTTACAACAACAAATGCAGCAAATCTCCTCTTCATCAGCTCTGTGGGACCACCATGCAGACAGTGGGATCCACTGCCTTATGTGAAGACCTGGCTGGGCTAAGGAAGAAGAGCAGCCCACTCAACAAGCTGCATGGCTCGCCGGTACACAGAAGAGGAGAGCTACTTCAGCCCTCTGTGGAAAATGTGGAAAAGTGTGTAGTTTACCTCCCTCAACGTGCCTTGCTAATGGTGTGTTAAGTTTTGACACAAGTTGTATGCACAATTGAAAATAAATAATTGACTATACATATTGTCAAGTGTTTCTAATTTATACCCCATAAAGGCATTAAAAATGTGAAGTTTGTGTTCAGGGATGCATGAAGCTGGGGCGGGAGGAGAACACTATGAACCAATGAAGGTCGGGGTAGCATTATAGTACCTGCAAGAAATTCAAACCACTTTCACCCCTGCTCCTGGTAGAGATGGGCCGTAGCTAAGGCCTCTTGGTAGAGATGCACCGTAGCTAGAGGGGCCCTCTTGGTAGAGATGGACCGTAGCTAAGGCCTCTTGGTAGAGATGGACCGTAGCTAGGGCCTCCTGGTAGAGATGGACCGTAGCTAGAGGGGCCCTCCTGGTAGAGATGGACCGTAGCTAAGGCCCTCCTGGTAGAGATGGACCTTAGCTTGGGCCACCTGGTACAAATGGACCGTAGCTAGGGCCTCCTTGTAGAGATGGACCGTAGCTAGGTCCTCCTGGTAGAGATGGACCGTAGCTTGGGCCACCTCGTAGAGATGGACCGTAGCTAGAGGGGCCATCCTGGTAGAGATGGACCGTAGCTAAGGCCTCCTGGTAGAGATGGACCGTAGCTAGGGCCTCCTGGTAGAGATGGACCGTAGCTAGGGCCTCCTGGTAGAGATGGAATGTAGCTAGGGCCTCCTGGTAGAGATGGACCGTAGCTAGGGCCTTCTGCTAGAGATGGACCAGACAGCGGTGTCATCCGTCAAATGCGCTTGCTAGTTTAGCTCATTGGTTACTTCTGACAACAAGTCTTTTGGATTAGGTCGGTCACTCCCCTTGCCGGTGTAGAACCGCTAGTATTTTTGCTATATTCACAATTTTGGATGTACAGTATGTGAAAGTGGACGACAAAGTCTGGTTGTTACTGACATAAAGAAATATGCAGGGTATGGATTGGGACAGCCCTCTGAAATGGCTTGGACCAGTTTGCATGCTGTATATGGACCATGTTATCAAGAGGGACCAGGGCGCTGGTTTAGCTCAGTGGTTACTTCCTACAACAAATCTTTCAGATTGTGTGTCTCCCTTGGATCAAACCACGGGCGCTGTCCAGCGTTTTGGTTACTTTTAAAATTGCATGCTAACGTAAACGCGTAGAAACACTTTCTGCAAAAAAAATTGTTTTTTCTGTCCTTAATTTGGAACACATAATAAATATAACAACCTTGTTTGCTCGCTAAAGTAGGCCTAGCTCTATCCTGCCTGTCCAACCACAGTTTGTGTTATGTATATGGACCATGTTAAGATGTACCAGGGCGCTGGTTTAGCTCAGTGGTTACTTCCTACAACAAATCTATTTGATTACGATGTGTCTCCCTTGGATCGAACCACGGGCGCTGTCCAGTGTTTTGGTTATTGTTACAATTACACGCTGATGTAAACGTGTCGAAACGCTTTCTGCAAAACAAATATTTTTTTCTGACCTTAATTTGGTATAAATAATAAATATAACAACCTTCTTTGCTCGCTAAAGTAGGCCTAGCTGTACCCCGCCCGCCCGGTCAGCAGGCTGCAGAGGAGCCCCTCCTAACAAACATTATACATTATAAACGTTGTGTGGTCGAATCAGTTGGATCTGATGTGTAATAAGAACACACCGCAGACTGACCCAGGATCTGATGTTTCATAAGAACACACCGCGGACTGACCCAGGATCTGATGTGTAATAAGAACACACCGCAGACTCAGACTGACCCAGGATCTGATGTGTAATAAGAACACACCGCAGACTCAGACTGACCCAGGATCTGATGTGTAGTAAGAACACACCGCAGACTCAGACTGACCCAGGATCTGATGTGTAATAAGAACACACCGCAGACTGACCCAGGATCTGATGTTTAATAAGAACACACCGCAGACTGACCCAGGATCTGATGTGTAATAAGAACACGCCGCAGACTCAGACTGACCCAGGATCTGATGTGTAATAAGAACACACCGCAGACTCAGACTGACCCAGGATCTGATGTGTAATAAGAACACACCGCAGACTCAGACTGACCCAGGATCTGAGGACGTCTGCTCTTCCGTGTTGGAACAACTGCGCATGCGCGTTCTTCGGTCTGTGTTGACAAACCGCGGGGGAGGGACCAGCGCGCCGTGAGTAGAGCTTTGTTCGCCCTGTTTCTATTTCAACAATAATTTCCTCATTTTGGACTAAATCCTATTCATTGATTCATGTTTTAATGTTGTATATTTTGCGAGTCGTGCCCAGACCCCATCCGCCATAAAGCTATTTGAAAGGAAATCGCTTTGTTGAACATCTGCCGAAACCGCTGGGGCCGAGTAGCATTGATAGGATCCTGTAGCAGTAGCCGTTCGTACACTCCGACCATGCTCCTCCACACCCCTTAGATGCTCCTCAACACTCCAACCATGCTCCTCCACACCCCTTAGATGCTCCTCCACACCCCTTAGATGCTCCTCCACACTCCAACCATGCTCCTCCACACCCCTTAGATGCTCCTCCACACCCCTTAGATGCTCCTCCACACCCCTTAGATGCTCCTCCACACCCCTTAGATGCTCCTCAACACTCCAACCATGCTCCTCCACACCCCTTAGATGCTCCTCCACACCCCTTAAATGCTCCTCCACACCCCTTAGATGCTCCTCCACACCCCTTAGATGCTCCTCCACACCCCTTAGATGCTCCTCCACACCCCTTAGATGCTCCTCCACACCCCTTAGATGCTCCTCAACACCCCTTAGATGCTCCTCCACACCCCTTAGATGCTCCTCCACACCCCTTAGATGCTCCTCAACACCCCTTAGATGCTCCTCCACACACCTTAGATGGATGGCCACTTAAGGAGAGATAATCCATGCAGAATAACACTACGCCATTAATCGTTGAGTTAATTCAAAGCCTCTTCCTTTTTCTTCTCCAACTTAATGAACTTATTTGAGTGTGTCGCTCCAGTGAGTAAAGGTGGTCTCCTCATCGAGACGGTCTGCAGACATGAAAAGGTAAGGTAGGACATGTTATCATGTCATTATGTCACCGAAAACCATTCATAGTTTGTTCTCACTTGTTGGGACTTGTTGAGTTGTATGCGCAAATGTATTCATCGATCTGCCAATAGTCAACAGAAGAGCCCCGACCCAGATGGTACTGTCTCCGTCAACGAAGAAGGTGAATGTACATCCAATGTTATTTACTTTGCTCCTAATATGATATGTGGTGAAGCGCTGATTTATGCATGGATTTGTGTGTAATCAGGGTCAGTCGCCACCGCAGAGGATCCCTCAGCCATCGCCACTATTCAATCTGCGAGCACCTTCTCTGATCAACAAATCAAATATCTATTCAAGACTGAAGGTGCAGGAGGACAGGTAGGACCACTGGCAAGTCACAAAGAATGGTTCTCTTTCATGTTGTGTAGACAATAGTTTAGCATTCTACATTGAAAGATTCGGGAGCAGTTTAAATACAATAACAATAATAATAGTAACCATAATGGACACAAGGCCTCAACACGTGATTAAGATGTAGTATTTGTTGGCAGCGGTGGTGTCGGTCCTTGCAAATATCTATAGTGTCTCTGACACTTGGACAAGAGCCGCTGTGATGTACTACCCATCTAACTGTTGTTGTTGTGGCTCCTAGGTGACCTACTGATGTACTACCCATCTAACTGTTGTTGTTGTGGCTCCTAGGTGACCTACTGATGTACTACCCATCTAACTGTTGTTGTTGTGGCTCCTAGGTGACCTACTGATGTACTACCCATCTAACTGTTGTTGTTGTGGCTCCTAGGTGACCTACTGATGTACTACCCATCTAACTGTTGTTGTTGTTGTGGCTCCTAGGTGACCTACTGATGTACTACCCATCTAACTGTTGTTGTTGTGGCTCCTAGGTGACCTACCGCGTGATCCAGGTGTCCGATGGTCAGCTTGAGACCCAAGCAGACGGTGGGCCTGCTGTCAACCTGGTGACTGGCTTCCCTGCTGCCACTCAGGCTGTCACCCAGGTATGGGGAGAAGGGAACCAGAGGGTTATCAGCCCTACAACACACCACCAGGGAGTCCTGTTGGCTTCTGTTTAAATGATGAGAGAACAGTCAGTGCAGTATACATCCTTGGCCCATGTTCATCACATAAGTAGGACACAAGTTTCACCTGTTAGTTGACAATGATTTTCTTTTCATCGTCACTGAATTACAAACATTACAAAGCAATTGCAATGCATCGTCATCGAGCAATTCATAAACAAGTGATAGTTATCAATGTTAATGGTGCATGGAGCATGGACTAGCTTTATGAATTAATTGTTTGTTTATTGTTTATTTGAATAAAACCAGATGTAGAACAGACACCCACAAGCAAAAGGCTAAGTGCAGGGCTGGACGCAGCGCCTTGGCGTTCAGGAGAACCCAGCGGTCAGTGGGGGAGAAGGGGACTCTGGCTCAGAACAGACAGCCAGGGGTGGGCAGACTTTTTGGCTCAGGGGCCACAATGATTTATTTAGGGCCATTTTTACAGGCCATGTTCAGGCCATTTATGTGAACTTACATAAATTACCGGTAAAAGCTATTATATACCGTATTGACCCGAATATAAGACGGGGTTTTTTTCCTAGAAAAAAATCTGAAAAAGAGGGGTCGTCTTATAATCGGGGTTTAGACTTTTCGATGTACCGTAATTGCACATGTAATTGCGCAACAACAGATCGCGCCAAACGAGTGTTCCGAGACACCGCGCGACACTTAAAGTAACTCAAAGTCTTAAAGTAACAGTACATAAAAACAGTTACCTGGAGAGATAGAAATGGAGAGACACAGCGACCAACTTGAAAAAAGAAAAACGCCTGTGTATTTTGACATGCCAACATCTGTCACTGGTCATAAGAAAGGCGACAAATCAGTGATTGTGAAGTCTACTGGAAACGAGAAGAGCCGAGTAACGGTCATGTTAACGCGCCTCGCAGATGGGACTAAACTTCCCCCGTACGTGGTTTTAAAACGCAAGACTGTACCTAAAGAGGCAGTGGCTGTCCCTAAAGAGGCAGTGACTGTACCTAAAGAGGCAGTGACTGTACCTAAAGAGGCAGTGACTGTACCTAAAGAGGCAGTGACTGTACCTAAAGAGGCAGCCAGCTGGCATTATGGTAGTGCCCAGGCAAAGGGCTGGATGGAGACGGAGCTTGTGGTGGACTGGCTCAAGGTGGTGTGGGGCAGACGGCGTGGGGGACTCAGAAAGAAGAGGAACATGTTGATTCTGGATGCTTTCCGTGGACACTTGACTGAGCCAGTCAAAAAGCAAGTGAAAGAATTGAATGGTGACCTAGTGATCATACCGGGCGGAATGACAAGCCAGCTGCAGGTGTTGGATGTGGTCGTTAACAAACCATTCAAGGTTCATCTGCGCAAGAGATCCACAGAGTGGCTCCTGGCTGCTAATCACGCACTGACACCGTCTGGAAAAATCCAGGCTTGGGCTGACGTTTCCCCAGAAAGCATCATTAATGGGTTAAGAAATGCTGCGTATCAAATGGATGGCAGCGAGGAGGACGTGATGTGGGAGGAGCAGAAGCAGACACCGTGAGTGACGATAGCGGGAGTGAGAGGAACAACCAGCGATGTAGAAGACGAGCTGAATGAGAAGACGTGATGTGACCAATAGACTGATGTTCTGAAATGTTGCACTGTTTTATTGCTCTACTGTTTTATTGCTCTACCGTTTTATTGCACTACTGTTTCATTGCAATCTATCTAGCCTGTTTTGTTTTTGTTTGCCAAGTTAGGCAAATTTGAACACAATGTGTAATGTGTGTTATCATTATTTTCAAATAACATTATTTTCTTTATAAAAAAAAAGATTTAGTCTTCAAAATTATTTTTATTTTTTTTCCAAAAATGAGTCTTGAAAAAGAGGGATCGTCTTATAATCGGGGTCGTCTTATATTCGGGTCAATACGGTACATTCCCAAATACTCACTGAATGCATTTTTTGCCCTTTTATTTTTATATGATTTCTGTATTGCAGACATGCAAACGTGTTTAACATTATTATTTGTGTAATTGTCAAACAAACAACTTGTTATTATTAGAGAGGAATTCGGAGACATAGAATGGCCATTTTATTACCTATTAATACACCTAAGTCCGGGTTGGGAGAGCACCCAAAACAACATCAACAAGAGACTCACTGACTCAGCACAGCGGGCCGTAGTTTGCCCACCCCTGCTGTACGCGTAGAGAATGGATCAATGGGTCCTTACTGGACACTCTTGGAACTGGCTATCCATCCATCCATCCATCTTCTCCCGCTTATCCGAAATCGGGTCGCGGAGGTAGCAGCTCCAGCAGGGGACTCCAAACTTCCCTCTCCCTGGCAACATCGACTAGCTCTGACTGGGGGATCCCGAGGCGTTCCCAGGCCAGTGTGGAGATGTAATCACCCCACCTGTACCTCGGTCTGCCCCGTGGTCTCTTCCCAGTTGGATGTGCCTGGAAAACCTCCCTCGGGAGGCGACCAGGAAGCATCCTTACTAGATGCCGGAACCACCTCAACTGGCTCCTTTCTACGCGAAGGAGCAGCGGCTCTACTCCGAGTCTCTCACGAGTGACTGAGCTTCTCACCCTATCCCTCCGGGAGATACCAGCCACCCTCCTGAGGAAACTCATTTCGGCCGCTTGTATTCGCGATCTCGTCCTTTCGGTCATTACCCATTGCTCATGGCCATAGGTGAGGGTAGGAACGAAGACTGATCGGTAGATCGAGAGCTTTGCCTTCTGGCTCAGCTCTCTTTTGGTTACAACGGTGCGCCAAAGTGCACCCAATACCGCTCCCGCTGCACCTATTCTCCTGTCAATCTCACACTCCATCCTCCCCTCACTCGAGAACAAGACCCCGAGATACTTGAACTCCTTCACTTGGGATAAGGACTCCCTCCCTACTTGGAGTAGACAATCCACCGGTTTCCTGCTAAGAACCATGGCCTCAGATTTGGAGGTGCTGATCCTCATCCCAGCCGCTTCACATTCTGCTGCAAACCGATCCAGTGAGTGCTGAAGGTCACATACTGATGACGCAAACAGGACCACATCATCTGCAAACAGCAGCGATTCAATCCTGAGCCCACCATACTGAAACCCCTCCCCTCCATGACTACGCCTTGAAATCCTGTCCATGAAAATCACAAACAGGATGGGTGACAAAGCGCAGCCCAACACGGAGGCCAACACCCACTGAGAACAGGCCTGACTTTGTACCGAGAATCCGGACACAGCTCTTGCTTTGGGAGTAGAGAGATTGGATGGCCCTCAACAGTGACCCCCGCACCCCATACTCCCGCAGCACCCCCCACAGTATTTCCCGAGGGACCCGATCATATGCCTTCTCCAAATCTACAAAACACATGTAGACCGGATGAGCATACTCCCAAGCCCCCTCCAGGATCCTTGCAAGAGTGAAAAGCTGGTCCGTTGTTCCACGACCAGGGCGGAATCCGCATTGTTCCTCTTCAATCTGAGGTTCGACTATCGGCCGAACCCTCCTTTCCAGCACCTTGGAGTAGACTTTCCCAGGGAGGCTGAGTAATGTGATACCCCTGTAATTGGCACACACCCTCTGGTCACCCTTTTTGAACAGGGGTACCACCACCCCCGTTTGCCACTCCTCAGGCACTGTCCCAGACTTCCACGCAATGTTGAAAAGACGTGTCATCCATGACAGCCCCTCAACACCCAGAGCCTTTAGCATTTCTGGACGGATCTCATCAACCCCTGGGGCTTTGCCACTGCGGAGATGTTTGACTACCGCAGTGACTTCCTCCAGGGAGATTGATGTTTGCCGTCCTTCATCCTCCCGCTCTGTCTCTACCATTGAGGGTGTAGTTGGGTTAAGAAGTTCCTCAAAGTGTTCTTTCCACCGCCCGATCACCTCCTCAGTTGAGGTCAGCAATGTCCCACCCTTACTGTACACAGCTTGGATGGACCCACGCTTCCCCCTCCTGAGGCGCCGGATTGTTTGCCAGAAACGCTTTGGTGCCGACTGAAAGTCCTTCTCCATGGCTTCTCCGAATTCCTCCCACACCCGCTGCTTTGCCTCCGCTACAGCCGAGGCTGCCGTCCTCTTGGCCTGTCGATACCTCGCAACTGAGTCCGGAGTCTCACAGGCTAACATAGCCCGGAAGGCCTCCTTCTTCAGCCGGACGGCTTCCCTGACCACCTGTGTCCACCACGAAGTCCGAGGGTTGCCGCCCAATGACCTTGAGGCCACAACTCTCAACCGCAGCTTCGGCAATAGAAGCTTTGAACAATGACCACTCTGGCTCAATGCCCCCAGCCTCCACAGAGATGCCCGAAAAATTCCGCCGGAGGTGTGAGTTGAAGGTCTCCCGGACAGGGGCATCCACCAGACGTTCCCAGTTCACCCGCACTACACGTTTGGGCTTACCAGGTCTGTCCAGAGGCTTCCCCCGCCATCTTACCCAACTCACCACCAGATGGTGATCGGTTGACAGCTCTGCCCCTCTCTTCAAGTCAAGTCAAGTCAAGTCAAGTTTATTGTCACTTCACAGTTTACAGTTTAGTATAAAGCAGTGATGTGAAATTCTTGTGTGCAATACCCGACGACAGACAGCAGTTATAGAATAAGATCAAATAAAAATAGATAAAAATAGAAAAAAAAATAGAATAAAAAATAGAATAAGGAATATAAAATAAAAAAAAATAAAAATAAAAATGCAATTTATAAAATGCAAAAATCAGCACAGAAAAGAGCAATATATATATATAAATCAATGTAATAAAATATACATTGTTATATGTTATACGCCCTTGTTCAGCAGCCTGATGGCCTGACTGTGGAAGCTATCTCTAAGCCTATTTGTACGACACTTGATACTGCGGTATCGCCTGCCTGACGGTAATAGTGAGTAAAGTTCGTGGCTGGGGTGGGCAATGTCTTTTATAATTCTTTTGGCCTTGGCCACGCACCGCTGGTTGTAAATGTCCAGGAGGGAGGGGAGCTCACCTCCAACGATATACTGGGCCGTCCGCACCACCCTTTGAAGCGCTCTGCGCTCGAGTGCCGTGCAGTTCCCGTACCAGGCGGTGATACACCCTGTCAGAACACTCTCGATGGTGCCGTTGTAGAATGTTCTCAGGATGCGGGGGCCCATGCTGAATTTCTTCAGACGCCTGAGAAAATACAGGCGTTGTTGGGCCTTTTTCACCACGTGTGTGGTGTGCGTGGACCATGTGAGGTCCTCGGAGATGTGCACGCCGAGGAACTTGAAGCTGCTGACCCTCTCTACTGCAACGCCGTCGATGGAGATAGGGCTGTGCTCTCCCCTCTGCCTCCTGAAGTCCACGATCAGCTCCTTGGTCTTCTTGACGTTGAGGGCGAGGCTGTTCTCCTGGCACCACTGCTCCAGCGATCCGACCTCCTCCCTGTAGGCTGTCTCGTCGTCGCCGGCGATCAGGCCCATCACTGTCGTGTCGTCAGCAAACTTGACGATGACGTTGGAGCTGTGCATAGCCATGCAGTCGTGGGTGTAGAGGGAGTAGAGGAGAGGGCTCAGCACGCATCCCTGGGGGGCTCCCGTGTTGAGGGTCAGTGGCTCTGATGTGGTGCTGCCCATCCTCACCACCTGGCGGCGGTCCGACAGGAGGTTCAGTATCCAGCTGCACATGGATGGGGGTACGCCTAGACCTCTCAGCTTGGTGTCGAGCTTGGCAGGAACTATTGTGTTGAATGCTGAGCTGTAGTCCACAAACAGCATTCGCACATAACAGTTCTTCCCCTCCAAGTGGGAAAGGGCAGTGTGGAGGGCCATGGCAATTGCGTCGTCCGTGGATCTATTTTGACGATATGCAAATTGCCATGGGTCCAGCGTGGTAGGTAACACGGAGCAAATAAAGTCCTTGACCAACCTCTCGAAGCATTTGCTAACGATCGAGGTGAGGGCCACAGGTCTGTAGTCATTCAGGCATGTTACCTTGGTTTGTTTAGGGACAGGCACGATGGTGGATATCTTGAAGACCGCGGGGACAACAGCCTGGGACAGGGAGAGGTTGAAGATGTCTGCAAAGACTCCTGCCAACTGGTCTGCGCATGCTCTGAGGACGCGGCCCGGGATGTCGTCGGGGCCTGCCGCCTTACGGATGTTCAGCCGCTTAAAGGTGCGGCGCACATCCGCCTCCGAGATGCGCAGCTGGCTGGTCTCCCCAGTCGGTGCTGGCTTCGGCGGGCTGCCGTTTACGTCGAACCGAGCAAAAAATGTATTTAGCTCTCCTGGGAGGGAGGTAGAGGAGTTCTCTACACAACTGGTTCTCCCTCTGAAGTTCGTTATATTCTGCAGCCCCTGCCACATACCCCTCGCATCGTGTTTCTTGAATTTATCTTCCACTCTGTCCTTATACTCCCGCTTGGCAGTGACGATGGTCTTACGGAGGTCGTAACGGGCTCTCGTATATTCCTCCGTATTCCCGGAACCAAAGGCGGCGTTACGCGCATGTAGGGCAGCGCGAACATCGCCGTTAATCCACGGTTTCTGGTTGGGATATATCCGAACCGACTTGGTCGGAACAACGTCATCTATGCACTTCTTGATGAACCCGGTGACCGACGACGCGTACTCGTTGATGTTATTGTCCGAGGCAACGCGGAACATGTGCCAGTCAGCGTGATCAAAACAATCCTGCAGCGTAGAATCTGATTGGTCCGACCAGCATTGGACCTCCCTCACAGCGATCGGTTGCTGCTTCAGTCTCTGCCTATAGGCGGGGAGCAGCTGGATAGAGCGGTGAGCTGATTTGCCGAACGGTGGGCGGAGGAGGGCCTTGTAGCCATCACGGAAGGGAGTGTAGCAGTGGTCGAGGATCCGCTCGCCCCGTGTGTTGCTCTTTATGTGTTGGTAGAACTTCGGGAGAACCTTCTTCAGGTTCGCCTTGTTGAAGTCCCCCGCTACGATGAGAGCAGCCTCGGGGTGGGCCGACTCCTGTTCGCTGATAGCCCCGTACAGTTCCTTCAGCGCTGTGTCCGTGTTGGCTTGTGGGGGAATGTAAACAGCGGTCACGGTTACCGCTGTAAACTCCCGAGGTAGCCAGTATGGACGGCACATAAGCATCAGGTACTCCAGGTCCGGGGAACAGAAAGACTTGAGGGGATGTACATGACTTTGGTTGCACCAAGATCTGTTTATCATGAGACATACCCCCCCTCCGCGATCTTTACCGGAGAGAGCCTTTGTTCTGTCCGCCCGGTGTACGGAAAATCCCGTCGGCTCGATAGCTGCGTCGGTAACCCCCTCCGACATCCATGTCTCCGTAAGGCAGATAATGCAATTGTCCCTAGTTTCCCGGTGAAATTGAATACGAGCCTGTAGTTCGCTTAACTTATTGTCCAGAGACTGTACATTAGCCAGTAGAATGGTGGGTAGTGGGGGGCGATCGGATCGACATCTCAGCCTGACTAGCACGCCGGCTCGCTTCCCTCGCTTCCTCCGGCGACGCTTGCGCGTAATCGTGCCCAAAATGGACGGAGATAATCCAGCTGTGACTTCGGGCGGGACGTCCGAGTCGAAAGAGTGAAAAAACTCCGGTAGGCGGCGAGCGACTGTCGATCTGATCTCCCAAAGTGTGCAGAAGTTATAAGTGAACTTGCTGCTAACATCCTGAACTAAAAAAGTTGCAATAAAAAGAATAAATAACAAAAAACTGCGTCGTCGTGCGGGAGCTCGCGACACGGCAGCCATCTCGTACGGCGCCATACTCCATAATATATATTCACCCGAGTGTCCAAAACATGCGGCCTCAGGCCAGATGATACGATAACAAAATCGATCATTGACCTTCGGCCTAAGGTGCTCTGGTACCATGTACACTTATGAGCATCCTTATGTTTGAACATGGTGTTTGTTATGGCCAATCCATGACTAGCACAGAAATCCAATAACAAAACCCCACTCCGGTTCAGATCAGGTAGGCCGTTCATCCCCAACACGCCCCTCCAAGTTTCCCCATCGTTACCCACGTGTGCGTTGAAGTCTCCCAGGAGGACTATAGAGTCCCCTTCAGGAGCCCCATGCAGGACTCCATCCAGGGTGTGCAAGAAGGCGGGATATTCCGAACTGTTGTTTGGTGCATAGGCACAAACAACAGTCAGAGTTTTCCCTCCCATGACCCTAAGGCGTAGGGAGGCGACCCTCTCGTCCACCGGGGTAAACTCCAACAAAGCGGCACTCAGCCGGGGACTTGTGAGTATCCCCACACCCGCCCGGCGCCTCACACCCTGAGCAACTCCAGAGAAGGAAAGAGTCCAACCCCTATCCAGGAGTTTAGTTCCAGAGCCAGTGCTGTGCGTAGAGGTAAGCCCCACCAGATCTAATTGGTAGCGCTCCACCTCCCGCACCAGCTCAGGCTCCTTCCCCCCCAGAGAAGTGACATTCCACGTCCCCAAAGCCAGTCTCTGTTGGCTGGGTTTGGTCCGTCGATGCCCCTTGCCTTCACTGCCGCCTAAATGGCAGTGCACCCGACCCCAGTGGTTCTTCCCGTAGGTGGTGGGTCCGCGGGAAGGAGAAGTGGCCACGTTGCTTTTTCGGGCAATGCCCGACCGGGCTCCGTGGCTAACCCGGCCACCAGGCGCTCGCTTACGGGCCCTCTTTCCAGGCCTAGCTCCGGAAAGGGGCCCCGGGCTTCCTCCGGGCAGGGTATCCTCGCTTCTAGTTTGTTTGTCCATTGAAGTCTTTGAACCATTCTTAGTCTGGCCCCTCCCCTGAGACCAATCTGCCATGGGAGACCCTACCAGGAGCACTAGGCTCCAGACAACACAGCTCTCAGGTTCACAGGGACACCCAAACCTCTCCACCACCATAAGGTGATGGTTCCCGGAGAGGCTATCTTTGGTTAATTGACATCAACTTTATACACTATATTAATCATCAAGATATGCCCTTTTATTAATAATTTGCCCATATTAATAACAATATCTAATAAACATTGGCTAGCATGATGATGATGAGGAGATGGAAAATCTCAGACCTGTGCCAGCTGATTATGTTTTAATAAATGATGGTCTCTTTCATTTCAGGTGTTCTCTCAGTCTGAAAGCGTGGAAGGAGACGCCACAGAGACACAGTACACTTACTATCCCGCCACCATCGCCGATGCCACGACTGGCGCCATGGTTACCACTGTACAAGCCTCCGACAGCTTGCTGGGTCAGACCACACCTGCAGGTGATCTAAAGCCGAGGGCGTTTCTGATGGTCAACTACGATCATAACATGTCATTAACATTACACTATCATAACATGTCATTAACATTACACTATCATAACATGTCATTAACATTACACTATCATAACATGTCATTAACATTACACTATCATAACATGTCATTAACATGACACTATCATAACATGTCATTAACATGACACTATCATAACATGTCATTAACATGACACTATCATAACATGTCATTAACATGACACTATCATAACATGTCATTAACATGACACTATCATAACATGTCATTAACATTACACTATCGTAACATGTCATTAACATTACACTGTCGTAACATGTCATTAACATTACACTGTCGTAACATGTCATTAACATTACACTATCGTAACATGTCATTAACATTACACTATCGTAACATGTCATTAACATTACACTATCGTAACATGCCATTAACATTACACTGTCGTAACATGTCATTAACATTACACTATCGTAACATGTCATTAACATTACACTATCATAACATGTCATTAACATTACACTATCGTAACATGTCATTAACATTACACTATCATAACATGTCATTAACATTACACTATCGTAACATGTCATTAACATTACACTATCGTAACATGTCATTAACATTACACTATCGTAACATGTCATTAACATTACACTATCGTAACATGTCATTAACATTACACTATCGTAACATGTCATTAACATTACTCTATCATAACATGTCATTAACATTACACTACCATAACATGTCATTAACATTACACTATCATAACATGTCATTAACATTACACTATCATAACATGTCATTAACATTACTCTGTCATACTTTGTTGGACTTTCTGGATTCATCACAGTTACTGCTCTGTATTCATGATGCTGCTGCACTACTGGCACTTTAAATGCTTTAAAAAAATTGCACAATTCAACACATCTTTCAGTCACTTTGCTGTCCTTTTTTTGTTCATTTTTATTGTATATATTATTGTTATGGTATTGTTATAGAGATGTATACTACGGGAGGGAATGGGGAGTAAGCATTCCAATGTACAAATGGCCAATAAATATCTTGTATCTGTGATCAATGTGACAAATCAAATCTCTGACGAATGTGTGTCTGTAGTCTAACTATAGATGCACATTTAGCACTTGTGCAACATATCTAGTGCATGTTGGGCATATAACAGATATTTCTTTGTCCGCCTGTTCTTCACAGGACAGCTGTATGTGATGATGTCACCTCAGGAGGTTCTGACCAACCAGAGGACCCTCGCACCGCGCACACAGCCCTACTCAGCGTAACTCCTCCTAGCGCCTCCTCTCATCACTTTGCTACTAGCATCTTTCTAAGGAGCTTGTTAGTTAGAGATTGTTCTATTGTTTGCCAACTTATTGTACTTATTGTGCTTTTACCTGAGCTCTGGTTCAGTTCTTGGAGACGTGTTAGGTTAATGAAATGCACTTTTGACTTCTGGTGACGAGTTGTTCTCTTACCTTCCTTTGTTTAAACACTCTATTGGAAGACGCTTTGGATAAAAGCGTCTGCTAAATGACTGGAATGTAATGTAAAGATTAACTTTTTAATTTGACTAGGTGATATGGGGTGAAACTAAGAATGTGCGATAAGTTGATTCACTGGACTCCGATGTCTTGTTCTGAAGGAAACAAGAGGCTCCCCGGGCGTCCAGGGACGAGAAGAGACGGGCCCAGCACAACGAGGGTGAGCGCTGTCCCCTGGTCCTCAATGGGACCACCTGGTCCTCAATGGGACCACCTGCTCAACCACCTGCTCAACCACCGCAGACAGTCGCTCACGCTACATTCAGGTAGATGTGGACCCACGATTAACACTTCTGGTGGCTTCCTTACAGTGGAGCGGAGGCGAAGAGACAAAATCAATAACTGGATCGTGCAGCTGTCCAAGACCATCCCAGACTGCAACGTCGACTACACAAAGACGGGCCAAGTGAGCGTAAGTTATCAAGTGAGCGTAAGTTATCAAGTGAGCGTAAGTTATCAAGTGAGCGTAAGTTATCAAGTGAGTGTAAGTTATCAAGTGACCGTAAGTTATCAAATGAGCGTAAGTTATCACGTGAGCGTAAGTTATCGGGCCAATATTTGATTCACTTTACAAATTTGCCCACCATCCAGTACATGTTGTAGGGGACTAACCCAAGTTAGGGGACTGACCCAAGTTAGGGGACTAACCCAAGTTAGGGGACTGACCCAAGTTAGGGGACTAACCCAAGTTAGGGGACTGACCCAAGTTAGGGGACTGACCCAAGTTAGGGGACTAACCCAAGTTAGGGGACTAACCCAAGTTCGGGGACTGACCCAAGTTAGGGGACTAACCCAAGTTGGACTCATTTATTTTGTTAGAAGTTAATGGTTGCATAAATAAGGTGATATTTTGTACTGCATTTGTTACAGAGTAAAGGGGGGATACTGTCCAAAGCCTGCGATTACATCAAGGAACTAAGACAGAGCAATCTGAAGTTGGGAGAAGACATGGGCACTCTGGATCGACTCAAAGTGGACAACCAGCTCCTACGGCAGGAGGTACGTGCCAGCTATGTTACGGTTTGAGAAGATGTTGAACGCAGTTGTAGTAGTCTTTCATTGTTTATTGTTGCTTGTGCTCAGGTGGAAGACTGGACGTCCAAGAACCAGATCCTGAGGAACCTTCTGAGGCAGCACGGCATTGTGGGAGCATCCACCCCCGAGCCCCAGTAAGGCCTTAGAGGCCCACAGGTATATTGGCCCAGTTGACCGTGTTTGGGCCAAATTTATACTTGAAATGCTTTCGGTTACAGTGACAGATCCAGTGTGCATGAAAAAACTAAGATTGTTTTTAAATCCACATATCGTCTGAAAGAATTCTGAAATACCTATAATGAAAATGCACCCAAATTAGTTTTATGCATTTAATATGAAAACAAAGGATCAAATACACATTATATACACTTTAGAGTGGATGAAACATGTTTTGTTCTCGTAGCCTTTTAAATGCCACAACAGATATGCTAAGATGGTTTTGTCAACATTTAATAAGCTCTTATCTGAACAATTTTCATGTACCGTATATTCCGGACTATAAGTTGCACTTTGTTGAGCTGTCTGGCTGGTCCTGAGACTTCTACTCTGAAGAGACTTCTACTCTGAAGAGACTTCTACTCTGAAGAGACTTCTACTCTGAAGAGACTTCTACTCTGAAGAGACTTCTACTCTGAAGAGACTTCTATGGGTTTATTCTGACTGTGTCAAACTACAGCCAAGACATCGAATCATCTCATGTGACTACTCACCCAATCAAATCGCTGCAGTCACACACACACACACACACACACACACACACACACAGTGGGAGTAATTTCACTTAGAGTGCTCTACAAATAGAAAGGTAGTTCCTGTGAACTCCTCCATGTTGGTTCTTCCCACGGCGTTAATGTGAAGCAGAACTAGGAGATAAAGCCCACATCTAGGAGCTCCGTATGATGGTCTGTCTGTCTGTATCACCGGTGGCTTTCAGCAGTGCTGCCGGCATTTCTGCCTCACATACTTTTATTTATTTGCCGCGCACCAAGAAAAGTCTCATGTATTTTGTGTCATCTGATCGGCCGTTTTTGGGAGCTCTGATTGATGGGTTTAACGCGAAGATCGGGCGATAATGATCGGCGGCCGATCAATCGGAGCATCCCTACTATCCACGGTGCAGTCACGTCTTCTGGCTGCTAAATGTGACTTAAACACCGACGGGAATAATGTCTTTTTTCTCTTAACGACACTTTCTTTGATAAGAGCGACTTCTACTCCGGTGCGACTTATAGTCATGAAAATACAGTACATGTTGTTGTTTTTTGCCGTTTCTGAATTTTCCACAATGTTTTATTCGCTGTTGGTCTATTCCTTTTTTCTCTTATTTTCAGTTTGACACTGATGTAAATGATGTCATCCAAGTAAAAGTGACCTGTCTCCTTTGTGTCCTCACGGAGCCCAGCTGGAGACTAGATCAATTGCATTGCAACAATGTAACTAACTGAATGATGAATGGTGTTTGTAAGCATTGCATTGTAGGACGCCTATGTGTATGTCTTTTATAAAAATAAAAATTAATAACATACAATTGTGTGTACAAGTACGATGTTTCATCTCTCAAGGTAAAACATTGAACTCGGTTGATCAGTTTTTCCTCTGCCAGTTTCTGATAGTCAAGTTGTGCATTATTACAAAATGCATCAGAGGCCTTTCAATTCCACTGTGTTGTTGTTATTCTCAAATGTAATGCACACCGTTCATGGGAACATAGGAAATGACTCACATACACAGGAATATAGATGGAAATATATTCGCATGCACCCACAGTTCATATATTTTCTTATTTATTTAGCAAAAAGTAGCTTATTATTGCATTTTCATGACTGGAGATATTCGATAAATCTATATATTTTGGAGGCTCCCCTGCAGTACCCCCCGCGACCACTAGGGAACTCGCTGTTCCCCGGCTGAAGACCAGTCTCAATGCGGCCCCTTTAAGAACATGCGGAGGTTCTCTGTCAACACAACCCTACGTTCGTTCCGTTGCTTTAACTGCAGCTACATTCTGATCTGCAAATATAACAACAAGCAGGCTTCCCAGATGATCTGTATCCTTCTTGTGGCTGGGCATGGCACCATTTTGGAGACCCAAATAAAGGTAAATGAATGTAGAAACCACTTTTGTATTGTATTGGGTTATAAGTGAAGGTACACAGCTCCGATACATGGAGCTGGCCCCATATGTGGTCCAATGTGCCTTTATTAACCGAGAGATGAACACCGATAGGCTCACAGGCGAAGACCACTGTTACAGACTACATATGCCTGTGTACGAAATGTGTCTAATAAACGATTGCATCCATGCAATGTATGTACACATGTGTTATCTATGGTGGCTGTAGGGTATTAGACCTTGCAAAAGGCCTTAGTTATGTAATGGCCCTGCCATGACCTCCCAGGTACTTATTAACAGCCCCACCTCCTCCCCCGGTCCTACCTGCCCGGCTCACCCTGTTTCTAGAACGATGACACGGGGTTATATCGTCACCTGGCTGGGGTACCCAAGGCCCTGCTTCCTGGAATAGGAGGAAAGAAGGTCCTGGACTTTTGGTGGGAGACCGTCAACACGTGAGTTAAAACCATCAAGCAGCCACCAAGTCCACCTCCACCTCCAGGGATGCTGGTTCATACTGGTTCATACTGGTTCAACTAACCGCCCCTCTCCTCCTCGTTGTTCTAGACGGCAATTGTTCACTGAAGTCTATCTGATCACCAATGCGGACAAGTGAGTACCAATCCTTTGTTATGTCTCCCTTGTTTAACACCACTACCTGAGCGGCGTGTTCCTCTCTGTATGGTGAAGGTTTAAGCACTTTGAGCGCTGGGCCACTGCCAATGAGTTCCCGGTGGAGAACGTGATAAACGACGGCAGCACCACCCTGGAGGACCGGCTGGGCGCCGTGGCTGACCTGGAGCTGGTCATACGAAGCCGCCGGCTGCACGACGACATCATGGTGGTACGCTGCTACTCTCTCTCTCTCTCTCTCTCTCTCTCTCTCTCTCTCTCTCTCTCTCTCTCTCTCTCTCTCTCACTGGCTCTCAGTCGGGCTTGCAGGCACTGAACAATGTCTATACACTAATGCTGTCCGATTATATATTGATCCATACTATTTCTCACTGTCCCTCCCTGGGTTAATTAAGAACTTCCAAACAAGCCGATGTGATCAATATGTTGTGTGTTCTGGAAGCAGATCGCTGGAGACATGCTCTGTGCCGATCAGAACTTTGATATTGCTCAAGTTATCCGCTTCTTCAGGTCCAAGGTAAAGTTTACACATTTATTATACTTACTGCAAACCAGTTAAGGATGCTTTTAATGACAAAAGGATATCATTCTTCCATCACTACCAAAGTGTCATTCATCATCCATTCACCTTTTCCTATGCTTAGAATTCTGCACAGATGGGAAGATTTGATTGTATCTTCAGGTATAGGTTTTAGAAGTGTGTGTGTGTGTGTGTGTGTGTGTGTGTGTGTGTGTGTGTGTGTGTGTGTGTGTGTGTGTGTGTGTGTGTGTGTGTGTGTGCGTGTGCGTGTGCGTGTGCGTGTGGTGTGCGTGTGCGTGTGCGTGTGCGTGTGCGTGTGCGTGTGTGTGTGCGTGGTGCGTGCGTGCGTGCGTGCGTGCGTGCGTGTGTGCGTGCGTGCGTGCGTGCGTGCGTGTGTGCGTGGTGCGTGCGTGCGTGCGTGCGTGCGTGCGTGCGTGCGTGCGTGCGTGCGTGCGCAGCCCGGGGAGCTGGCCATCTACTATGAGTTGGAGGAAGGCGAGAAGGCCAGCTCCAGGGGCATGGTGGAGGTGTGCCCAGACACTCACAGGTGAGAATCATGATGTCATGAAACACTCATTTTGTATTGTTTTGTTATAATTGGTAGCACGTTGATGAATTGTAACCCAATCATATTCTGTTTTTTATTGTCATTGTTTTTATTGTCATTATTCATATTTGTTGACATAATTGTAACGTGTGAAAGAGAGTTCTGACTACTACATGAAAGGTGAATGATGGAGATTGATGAATGATGATTGTGTTTCTGTAAGGATAAACCGCTTCCTGGAGAAGCCAGAAGAAGATCTCACAGACTCTCAGTCAGCCAGCGTGGTCTTCTACTGTCTCCGTAGAAACACCTTATCCTCCCTCTCTGAGTTCCTCAGTCTGAAGACACAAGCCCAAGACCGGAGCTTTGGACGGTTCTGGGTTGGTCTGATGCTCCGGATTGGGACATATTTCATCTTTTGGACCAAACTGTTTCTACATTTCCAGACTTCTGGCATTTGTTGTGGTTGTATTTGGAACATGAAGAACCACTGGAAGAACCACTTCCTATGACGTACAGCAGCCACCAAGGCTGCTGTACGTCATAGGAAAGACAATATCACATTTTACTTACTTGATTTCTTGTCCTACTTTTTAATTTGAGTGAACCATATAGATCCAAAGCCCAACAGAACGTAATGAAGCCTCTCTCTGTAGGAGTGGCTGATCAACGAGAGGCAGCTCCCGGTGTTTGGGATGAAGCTCCCCACTGGCTTCCAGCTCATTGGACAAGTGGTCAGTCAACGATATAGCATTACAGATTATCATAACTTGTTGATGTTGTTAAAATACTGTTCAGTATCTACATATATATGTATTGCTTAGCCAAAGCTGGATATATACATGATTCCTGTTTTCATAGACATGACTCTATATTCTATGGTCTATTGTCTTTGTGTTTTAGGGACTGTCAGACTATACCAAGTGGCTTACTCACTACTCTGCCAAGCAACAGGAGAAGCCTGCTAAACCAATCACGCGCAGGTCCTATGCACGGTAAGACTATATTGCACCGTACCTTTCGGGTGAAATGGATACCTTGATAGGCCTCAGTAGTGTCTGGGAGAAGAGCAAAGCGTAAGGCTAGATAAGGCTTTAATGAAATATTACGATTTATACCGGCAGTTTAAACAAGTCTTAGAATCACAAATCACATTATTATCATATTATGTATTAACAGAAAGCATGAGGGCTTGCTGGTGGTTGAGGATACGGTGAAGCAAGGATGTTGTCTGTTTTTTTTTTAAACAGAGTCGGACTGATGGGGAACCCCTCTGACGGCTTCAATGGGAAGACCATCGCCCTGGGCATCTCCAACTTCTGGGCTGAGGTCACACTGGTGGAGAGCCAGACTCTGGTAACACACGCACGCACGCACGCACGCACGCACGCACGCAGTCTTCTTGCCAGCATGTTCTACAGGGGGCGATGGCTGATTGTAAGTGTTCTGTGCAGGTTCTACTGCCCCATCCACTCAATGACCCCACAGAGTTTGGAAGCCTGCAAGATCTGTTCTGCATCAGCAGGAAGGAAGGGTTGGTACTCAGCACGGCTCTACTTCACACCGAGTGGTTCACACCGTTTCAAATGTCTTCATGTACATCATAGATCATACACTTTATCTGCACAGCGTTTTCTATAACGTTTGCTTCAAAGAACGTTATAATATATACAGTATATACTCTTAACGTGATAATGATGTATGGCAGAACACCAAACCTGAGAAGAAAAGTAAGAAAGTACAAATATAACAAAAACATAAGGATGAAAAGTACAACTGTACAGGCTCAGCATAGAAACAACAGACACATTCTTAGGTAGACATCCCATCCACACTATCTCATACTACGGCTAACCAGTGACCCACACAAGGCCTCCATCAGAACCACGACCCACACAAGGCCTCCATCAGAACCACGACCCACACAAGGCCTCCATCAGGACCACAACCCACACAAGGCCTCCATCGGGACCACGACCCACACAAGGCCTCCATCGGGACCACGACCCACACAAGGCCTCCATCGGGACCACGACCCACACAAGGCCTCCATCGGAACCACGACCCACACAAGGCCTCAATCAGGACCACGGCCCACACAAGGCCTCCATCAGGACCACGACCCACACAAGGCCTCCATCAGGACCACAACCCACACAAAATAGTGGAGTATGGCACCGTACGAGATGGCTGCCGTGTTGCGAGCTCCCGCACGACGCAGTTTTTTGTTATTTATTCTTTTTATCGCAACTATCTTTGTTCAGGAAGTTAGCAGCACGTTCATTTATAACTTTTGCACACTTCTGGAGATCAGATCGACAGTCGCTCGCCGCCTACCGGAGTGCTTTCATTCTTTCGACTCGGACGTCCCGCCCAAAGTCACAGCTGGATTATCTCCGACCATCTTGGGCACGATTACACGCAAGCATCGCAGGAAGAAGCGAGGAAAGCGAGCCGGCGTGCTAGTCAGGCTGAGATGTCGATCCGATCGACCCCACTACCCACCATTCTACTGGCTAATGTACAGTCTCTCGTGTATGTACAGGTTCGGATATATATCCTAACCAGAAACCGTGGATTAACGGCCATGTTCGCGCTGCCCTCCACGCGCGTAACGCCGCCTTTGGCTCCGGGAATATGGAGGAATAGAGAGCCACGACGCGAGGGGTATGTGGCAGGGGCTGCAGACCATAACGAACTTCAGAGGGAGAACCAGTTGTGTAGAGAACTCCTCTACCTCCCTCCCAGGAGAGCTAAATACTTTTTTTGCTCGGTTCGACGTGAACGGCAGCCCTGAGGAGACCAGCCTGCTGAGCATCTCGGAGGCGGATGTGCGCCGCACCTTCAAGCGGCTGAACATCCGTAAGGCGGCAGGCCCCGACGACATCCCGGGCCGCGTCCTCAGAGCATGGGCAGACCAGTTGGCAGGAGTCTTTGCAGACATCTTCAACCTCTCCCTGTCCCAGGCTGTTGTTCAAGATTTCCACCATCGTGCCTGTCCCTAAACAACCCAAGGTAACATGCCTGAATGACTATAGACCTGTAGCCCTCACCTCGATTGTCAGCAAATGCTTCGAGAGGTTGGTCAAGGACTTTATTTGCTCTGTGTTACCTGCCACGCTGGACCCATGGCAATTTGCATATCGTCAAAGCAGATCCACGGCCCTCCACACTGCCCTTTCCCACCTGGAGGGAAAGAACTATTATGTGCGAATGCTGTTTGTGGACTACAGCTCAGCGTTCAACACGATAGTTCCTGCCAAGCTCGACACCAAGCTTAGAGGTCTAGGCGTACCCCCGTATCCACGTGCAGCTGGATACTGGACCTCCTGTTGGACTGCCGCCAGGTGGTGAGGCAGCACCACCTCAGAGCCACTGACCCTCAACACGGGAGCCCCCCAGGGATGCGTGCTGAGCCCTCTCCTCTACTCCCTTTACACCTACGACTGCATGGCTATGCACAGCTCCAACGTCATCGTCAAGTTTGCTGACGACACGACAGTGATGGGCCTGATTGCCGGCGACGACGAGACAGCCTACAGGGAGGAGGTCGGATCACTGGAGCAGTGGTGCCAGGAGAACAGCCTCGTCCTCAGTGTCAAGAAGACCAAGGAGCTGATCGTGGACTTCAGGAAGCAGAGAGGAGAGCACGGCCCTATCTACATCGACGGTGTTGCATAGAGGGGGTCAGCAGCTTCAAGTTCCTCGGCGTGCACATCTCCGAGGACCTCACATGGTCCACGCACACCACACACGTGGTGAAAAGGGCCCAACAACGCCTGTATTTCCTCAGGCGAAATTCAGCATGGGCCCCCGCATCCTGAGAACATTCTATAACGGCACCATCGAGAGTGTTCTTACAGGGTGTATCACCGCCTGGTACGGGAACTGCACCGCACTCGAGCGCAGAGCGCTTCAAAGGGTGGTGCGGACGGCCCAGTATATCGTTGGAGGTGAGCTCCCCTCCCTCCTGGATATATACAACCAGCGGTGCGTGGCCAAGGCCAAACGCATCATAAAGACATTGCCCACCCCAGCCACCAACTGTACTCACTGTTACCGTCAGGCAGGCGATACCGCAGTATCAAGTGCCACACAAATAGACTCAGAGATAGCTTCCACAGTCAGGCCATCAGGCTGCTGAACAAGGGTGTATAGCATATAACAATGTATATTTTATTACATTGATTTATATTTATATATATATATTGCTCTTTTTCTGTGCTAATATGTTGCATTTTATATATGCACTTTTATATTTTTATATATTTAACTTTATACAGTTTGTGCTTTTTACTTATTTTTTTATTCTATTATTTTTATTTTTTATAACTGCTGTCTGTCGTCGGGTATTGCACATAAGATTTTCACCCATTGCTTATACTTGTATAACTTTGATGTGACAATAAACTTGACTTGACTTGACTTGACAAGGCATCCATCAGGACCACGCTTCACATCCAAACCTTTTGATTCCATAGATACCTTGGAGGTCTCCGGCTGCTACAGGCGACCTGTAAGAAGTTCTATCAGTTCTGCTCCAAACAAGGGTGAGAGTACCGCTCGGCCACCATAACCAGAACATTCTGCTCAATTATCTGGGCCTACAACTCTTCAAATCATGTTTGAACCATGAACGGTATTGTCTTCATATGTTCATTGATTTGTTTACATACATAACTGGACAGAATGTCCGAATGACTTTTCACAATGTCATTCGGACAACAGTTTTTAATCAATTCATGAATTAATTAGTTATGACACGGCACAGTTCGTAATCTTAGGATCATTGGAGTTCTATGAGATTGAAGAGAACGTGTGGAAGACACATACACATTATATTTAGGTATCCACAGAGTATCTGTGGATACCTGTTGTTTTTGTGGGTTGTGGTTATATGGGTTCTAATTATTTTTGATTAGTTAAATCAATATCTCATTGTCTTCTCCTGAAGGTTGAGACCCTCTGAGTCCACAGGCCTTATCTCACATGCTGAAGGCTTTTGACTCTTAGACCCATAAAGTCTGTCTCCATAGATTTCCTTATACAGTGACAATTTCGGGAAAACTTCCAAAAAAAACACTCCTATACACTCAATAAAAAGTAAACTAAGTTATTACATGACCGAACCTTTTTCTATCAATCATAACTCGGCTTGGGACAAGTTGGGAGACGGATGGCGAACACGCCCCTGAACATGTGTACGTCACATGGTTCACTTTAGTAGTCGCCGGCTAAGCGCTAGGCCACTTTGTCCACAGGGGGTGCACATCCAAACAGAATTACCCATATCTCAGCCTGGGACTGGTCAACTATTATTATTATTATTATTATTATTATTATTATTTGCCATCCATGCACCAAGTGCATTACACACTCATGTAGATGTACCTCAGAAACTTACTCAAGACACATTCCCCCTTCAAAATAATCCATATCCACACACAGGGCTTCCGTAGATTCCTGTACTCTTTTTGGAAGTTAATTATTCAATTATTTAACTTTCAGTTAAATAATTACCAAGTGTGTTCCCAACATGTGTTGAGTGTGTTATTTTGTCCCCTGGCAGTATTGCTTTGACCAAGCAGAACTTTACACTGAAATACGACACCAACATCCCTCGTCAAGTGGTGAGGACCTGTTCTTCTAATTAAAATCACTGTTTATTACCACAGTATTTTCATTGATCAAATATCAATCTAAACTTTGTTACTTTCTGTTTCCATAGGGCCTAGCCGGGAGCAGGTATTACATGGGACATTTGTCTAAGAGGAATAGAAAGTACCAGATATTTTTATGTTTTAAATGTTTTCAAATGTCATGTCATTTTTGTCTGTTTTCCATATGTTTTCAGTGCAATCGTCTCGGCGACCCTGAAGTGTCTTATGACATTCTACAACATCACAGAGGGTGTACGTTTCAATGCGACTCTGTTCCAGTAAAGCATATATGAATGCAGACTAGCACGTCGACTTGTGTTGACGTGTTGTTAGCCAACACTATTTACATGACAGCTCATGTTACTGACACTCCTTTATTCATCCAAGAGGGTTAACGTGGTTAACAGAATAGGCTCAATGGAATGGCGGTACAGTATATACTAGGCTGTATGTAGTACTATTACTATTATGTCATGATCAGACTTTTATCCCTATCTTCATAATTGAATATGTATTTAGGGACCTTTTTCCAGCCCAAGTCTTGCCAATCCTTCTATATTGGGTTGATTAACTTAACTTGATTAACTTAACTTGATTAAATAGAATAGACATGAGATAGAATAAGGAGCGCTTTGAATACTAGCCATTGCTCTACGACTGAATGGGCATGACCTGTTTGATGGCAGGACCTCCCGAAGCCTGTCAGAGCCAACTTCATCCTCAATGTGGAGACGGACGAGCTCTTCATCACAGCGGGCCTCCAGGACCGAGTGGTGCAGGTCGGTACCACATACTGCACCACAACCCAGGTTCCTCCTTCACCCCTCGCCCTCCACCTAGTCTCACAAAGCAGACTGTAGATTCAGCTCTTAAGTCTGATGGCAGACTGTAGATTCATCTCTTAAGTCTGATGGCAGACTGTAGATTCATCTCTTAAGTCTGATGGCAGACTGTAGATTCATCTCTTAAGTCTGATGGCAGACTGTAGATTCATCTAAGTCTGATGGCAGACTGTAGATTCATCTCTTAAGTCTGATGGCAGACTGTAGATTCATCTCTTAAGTCTGATGGATGACCAGCCAAAAGTTTCACTTTCTTTCGCTTCATATTACTTTCTACCAATGGTTTGGGAGGCGGATCTGGAAGCACGTAGTTGGCAATTAACAGCAAACCCACTTGGCCAGCGCTAGTTAGCTGTAAACAACTGTCTGTACAAGGTTCAAGTCAACATGGTTTAGACTGGCCACTGCAGAACTACTAGTAGAATATCAAACAGGAAACAATGGTAACTCCGCCCTGTTACAATTCAAGATTCAAGATGATTACAGTACAGTTTAATGCTAAATCCCTATTCCCTCCCGCAGTATGAATTCCTACAGCAATACATTACTTATATTTTACAACACTATACTATAGCAATACTTAACACAATAAAAATAACTAAAGTGACTGATGGAGGATATATACGTATGGTGAATTGTGCAGAAAGCATTTTAAAGTGCAGCAGCATCAAGAATACAGTGCAGTACAATGCATAACAGTGCAGTAACTGTAATCCAGAGTCCAGAAAGTCCAGCAAAGTATGATAGTGAAATGTTAATGATAATGTTATGATAGTGGCAGCACTCCTATCAGTTCAGTAGGTCACTGCCTGTGGATAAAAACTATCCTTAAACCTGGTAGTCCTTAAGGTACAGATGCTGCGGAACCGGTGACCAGATGGTAGGAGGGGAAGAGATGGTGCCCAGGGTGGTTGCAGTCCATTAAGCTGGTCTGCTATCATCCTTTAGATCAGCCTAAAGGCTGATTTGTGAGACTACTACAAAGCTAATTCCAAATGCTGCATAGCGTAGTTTACAACAACTCCAAGTGGGGGTGTAAATGAAAACTGGGTAGAGTAGAGTAGGACTCAGACTCGGTTGTTTAATCTCACCCACAAACATGCCTGTCCTCCTAGGTCTATGAAGGCTTGGTCTACATGGACTTCAGCAAGCAGCTCATGGAGGAACGAGGATATGGTGTGGATCTGTCTGTTCATCCTGCCAAAGACGCTCTTCACAAGTGTACAGCCCAAGGATTTGATGTGTGTGTGTGTGTGTGTGTGTGTGTGTGTGTGTGTGTGTGTGTGTGTGTGTGTGTGTGTGTGTGTGTGTGTGTGTGTGTGTGTGTGTGTGTGTGTGTGTGTGTGTGTGTGTGTGTGTGTGTGTGTGTGTGTGTGTGTGTGTGTGTGTGTGTGTGTGTGTGTGTGTGTGTGTGTGTGTGTGTGTCAGGAGAGTACGTCTCCATGGACATGAGCTCTCTCCCCAGGCTGTGGCTGGCCTTCCTGAGCGACCCCAGCGACTCCGGACGCATCCACAGCAATGTGCGCCAGCGCTGGCTGAGCGGTAGGACCTGCCCATCACTTCATCATGTGCCCCCTTCAGGGTTCCTCAGCCCCAGTTGGATGATACCTGTAACAGCAAGTGCTTATTGACAGGGACTGTTTGAGACTCCTAGTTGACCCATAGTTGACGACCGGCTGCTCTGCTGTGTGTTCTGCAGGGGAGCCCCTGGTGGTGGAGGCCATGAAGTCTTTTGCTCGGCTGACGGATGAAGCCAGGTCAGTTCTGAACGGGGGTCAATCCCCCCTTTGTAGTGCCACGTTGAAGGCTCCAAGCCATCGTAAAATCAGCTCTTTACTTAGAGCCCACTACTCACACCCATTTAATATAGCCTGTTCCTTCCTTCTCTCCCCACCAGGGGCGCTCTGGAGCAGAGAGACTGGCCCATGTTGGCTCAGCTGATGGACCAGAACTTTGAGCTCCGCAGGTGAACTGATGACACCAGCTGATGACACATGGTTTACACCAGAGAAGGATCTAGATTCAACAACCATTTTTTTTATCCAGATTGATTTCTGCCTGTCCTAATCAAACATGGCACAGGCTTTAGAATTAGTGTCAAGTAGGCACTAGCACGGCAAAGTTGATTTAGATGAATTAGCATAGGACCCTCCCCCTGGTTAACAACCAGGATGTATAAGCCAAGATGTATGTCAACACTTACGTGAGAGACTCAGTCTAGAACCTATATTACAACCTATTTCTCGTCAATCTAATGTAGCGTATAAACCTCAGAGGTGGATTTCACCACTACAACGGTCGAGGTGTCCTTGAGCAAGACACCCTAACCCTAACTGCTCCTGAGGTGCTGTCTCCTTGATGGCTGACTCTGCCGTCGGTGGATGAACGTGTGTATGAATGGGTGAATGTGAGGCATGACTTGTAAAGAGGAAAAAAGCGCTATATAAAAGCATTACAACCACTTTCAAATCCCTCTTTGAAGAGAGATTCAAATCACTTGAGTAAGGGAGGCTGAACTGGTTCTACTGGTGGACAGCATAACATCCCACTGGTCCCCTCAGGTCTGTCTACACTGATGAGTGTCTGGGTCCAGGTAACCTGAAGATGGTGGAGCTGGCCAAGCAGGTAAACCTTCTCCTAGTCAGACTCCAAACGCTAAATGCTTCAATTCATTTTAATTTAAGTTCAATCTGAAATAGTGCCTGGCCATAATTGGCAATGGTTGCTCAAATTTCACATATCTTGGCAACGAGGCCCCTGTGTGACTGGAAGTCAAGTCAACCTATGACAGAATTCATTAAAATGCTAAAAATACCTAAAAACAGAATATTATTTTGTTATCCGTCAACCTATATAATGTAAATTCTACGACAGTACTAAAGTGTTAATCATAAGACTGAGTGTATTGTTCTGGTACGTTCTGTGTGCATGTGTCTGGGCTGTCACTCAGTTCGGCTCGGCTGTGAAGTTGCCAGGCAGTGGAGGAGCGGTGGTGGGCCTCTGTCTGGACCAGCACCGGATGGTAGGACTCTCCTCTCCACCAGGGGGCAGTGGAGAGGAGCCATACTTCATCTACTTTCTTCAAATTGTTCTAAAAGAGCCAAAGAGTCTCCATAAGTATTATCATTCAACCTCGGCCACCTTAGGAAAAATATTAATTCATTATAATTGAATTGATATCGTCAGCATGGCCATTTTATGAGATTGTAGATTATGTTATATAGATGGTGTTGATTTTTTTCCTGGAAATGATTCTACCTCTGTGAGCTTGTGTCCGCTTTGTATCCCAGAAAAATACACTACTTTTATTTTGTAAAATATTTTTCAGCCTTATTGAACAGGCTAAAGTCTGAATTTGAGCTCTTCAAACGATTTCACAGCTATTCTGAAAAAGTTAACTTTAATCCGGTAATTGACGCCGAGTTGCTGTTCCGTATTCTGTCCACTAGGTAGAGATGAGGCAAGCTTTCCAGGAGGCAGGGTGCGTCTTCTGCGTCATTGTGCCACACAACCCATCCGCCAGGAACCGTGACCTCCCTGGGTCCCGTGACCCCCCCGGGTCCTGTGACCTCCCGGGTCCCCGTGACCTCCCCGGGTCACGTGACCTCCCCGTGACCCATGACACCAGCTGATCAACTCAGCACGTTGTATTTATTTCAATAGTTTTATCATCATCACAGAGGCCTTATCGTAGCCAAATGATTCCATTTTGGCAAACGTTATCTGTAATTTTACTACATGATTGTATCTGATTTGTACATAACAAAAATATATAAGGCCTATAAAGGTCTATATTTTACTTTGTGTTTTTTTTTTTTTATTAATATTGATAATGTACCATTTCACTATTTTATTAAATATCATCAGAAGTCTTCACTTACAGCCTTTGAAGCTGTTGTCATTTTACATTTTTGGACATTGTATTTGATTTGTTGACTATATCAAATAAAGAACTGATTCACATTGTATTTGATTTGTTGACTATCAAATAAAGAACTGATTCACATTGTATTTCAGATTTTTTCCAATTCCAGGGTTAATTCG
>CM050999.1:33826411-33898911 GCA_027704905.1 Muraenolepis orangiensis
CGTTCATTATCCCTTACGTATTTGATGATGGTAAGGATTAAGATTTTTTATTTTTTTCATTTATCGTCATTTATCGTTATCGCAATAAATCCCACAAAATATCGTGATATGGTTTTAAGTCCATATGGCCCAGCCCTACTGTCTACCTGCCTGCCTGCTGGTCTGTCTACTTTTGGGCTCTCAGAACAGTGCCTACAGACCAAGAGCCAGTATGTTTTGTAATTCATCAGCTATTACACGTAGTAGTGTTGTCCTCCTCCATGGATAATGGGCTGGATGCTGTCTCTTAGGGAAGCCTAGGATGAGCTGTGAGGTCCTGAGGTCTTTGGTGATGGACGCTGAGGGAGTGAAGCAGAGCATCCATGGGTGATGGGATTAGATCTGAGTTCAGGGTCCCACCGCCACGCTGCACACCAGTGTGACGCACGGTGTGTGCATGCATGTGCGCTTGTATTGTACACAAGTTTGTGTGTGTGTGTCCGTGTACTTTGTGTGTTTGTCTGTGTGTGTGTGTGTGTGTGTGTGTGTGTGTGTGTGTGTGTGTGTGTGTGTGTGTGTGTGATTAGAGAGGAGTAGGGAGTGAGGGGCTTGTCTGAACACTGAACAGTCATCTATCTATGCTGTTGTAAAGCTAACAGGCCAGAGGGACACTATGGTGGTTGTTCAGGAAGAAAAGAGGTGAAAATGGTTTCCCTGAGCTGCCAGTGAAAGGCGACAAACACCAATGAGAACAAAACAGCACATGAATCTCCAGCTAGAATCAATAGACAATATATAGACACTGTATTGACCATGACACCAGTTATGTGGTGGATGAGATACAAATGTGGGTTAGTGTGGGTTAGTGTTAGTGTGGGTTAGTGTTAGTGTGGATTAGTGTGTGTTACTGTTATGCTATTGTCTGCTTCAACAAATGTACTCCTTGTAAGTCGCTTTGGATAAAAGCGTCTGCCAAATGCCTAAATGTAAAATGTAAATGTTACTGTGGGTTAGTGTGTGTTAGTGTTAGTGTGGGTTAGTGTGTGTTAGTGTGGGTTATTGTTAGTGTGGGTTAGTGTTAGTGTGTGTTACTGTGGGTTAGTGTGGGTTAGTGTTAGTGTGGGTTATTGTTAGTGTGGGTTAATGTTAGTGTGGGTTAGTGTTAGTGTGGGTTAGTGTTAGTGTGGGTTAGTGTTAGTGTGGGATAGTGTTAGTGTGGGTTATTGTTAGTGTGGGTTAATGTTAGTGTGGGTTAGTGTTAGTGTGGGTTACTGTGGGTTAGTGTTAGTGTGGGTTACTGTGGGTTAGTGTTAGTGGGGTTTAGTGTTAGTGTGGGTTAGTGTTAGTGTGTGTAAGTGTTAGTGTGGGTTAGTGTGTGTTAGTGTGGGTTGTGTTAGTGTGGGTTAGTGTTAGTGTGGGTTAGTGTTAGTGTGGGTTAGTGTGTGTTAGTGTGGGTTAGTGTTAGTGTGGGTGTTAGTGGGGGTTAGTGCTAGTGTGGGTTAGTGTTAGTGTCGGTTAGTGTTAGTGTGGGTTAGTGTTAGTGTGGGTTAGTGTTAGTGTGTGTTAGTGTCGGTAAGTGTTAGTGTGGGTTAGTGTTAGTGGGGTTTAGTGTTAGTGTGGCTTAGTGTTAGTGTGTGTTAGTCTTAGTGTGGGTTAGTGTGTGTAAGTGTTAGTGTAAGTGTGGGTTAATGTGTGTTAGTGTGTGTTAGTGTGTGTTAGTGTTAGTGTGTGTTCCTGTGGGTTAGTGTGTGTTAGTGTGGGTTAGTGTGTGTTAGTGTTAGTGTGTGTTCCTGTGGGTTAGTGTGAGTTAGTGTGTTGTAGTGTGTGTTAGTGAATATTAGTGTGTGTTCGTTTATTCACCAGTTGGTTTGAAAGTAGTCCTCAGGAAAAGTAAAATGGAGGTGTAATATTTGTCCATTGTGGTCGATTGGGACGATATCGATTTTTAATTCACTTTTGTGGACGTTTTTATTACAAATCAAATACGATCTATTTTCACTGTGCAATGAAAGTATAAGCAGGACGGATGATGGCTAATTTCTGCTCCAAATAATTTCACTGCAATGAAAACTCCACTGCATCTAGTGTCATATCAGACCATTGGTAATGCATCCATATAGTGTAATGGCTTCATGTAACGCTATAACACAGTCTAACAGTATTGCAGTATATTACACTATTACTATTACATATTACACTATTACACTATTGCCTTATTTAAAACTCTGACCCCACCAAATATGAGCAGTTCCAACGAGCAGCCGTGCAGGACAGTCGCAGCGCTGACGGCTGTGTGTGTGTGTGTGTGTGTGTGTGTGTGTGTGTGTGTGTGTGTGTGTGTGTGTGTGTGTGTGTGTGTGTGTGTGTGTGTGTGTGTGTGTGTGTGTGTGTGTGTGTGTGTGTGTGTGTGTGTGTGTGTGTGTGTGTGTGTGTGTGTGTGTGTGTGTGTGGCGAGGAAAGACCTGTTTTCTATGAGAGGCTGAGAAGGCTGACTTCCACTACAGGCCTTCCAGATTGGTCTATTAGGGAGCAGCCCATTTGGAGCGATGCACGGGGAGCGGATCTGGTTTGGTTCTGCAGAGCGGCTGGTAGCCCGGTCGGACATGATGGAGGACCATTGATCAACCAGAGCAGAAGATGTTTCCCCTAAAAGTAGAGAAATAATATTCATCCACATCCATGTTAACAGGCATTCACGAGCAGATTCATGAGCAATACAATAGCATACTACACATGCTATTGTGCTATTGTATTGCTCATGAATCATTGTGATAACACATCTGTGATGAGTGTTTTTATAGTCAGTTGTGAAGCCGTGTTGTAGTGCATTGCACTATAAACAGATGCACCAAGATGTATAAAGTGTGTGTGTGTGTGTGTGTGTGTTAGTAAAGGTTAGTAAACAGGATGTATGAGGATGAGTGTGCCCCCCCCCCCCAACCCAACCCACCCGCCTGCCGCTGACACCCTCTCTGGCCCTCCAGCTGGTGGTTGATTATGAGAGAGAGTGTGTGTGTGTGTGTGTGTTGAGTGGAGCAGCTGGGTCAGCTGATCAGCGGGGGATGAGAGGGGACCTGGTCCCGGGGAGGGGCCCCCCCTCTCTCCTGGAGACACGTACACACAAACCCAACCTTTGTGTTGCCGCTGGCGACCAGCGTGCCATGCCTCCTGAGAGCGCGGGCGTTATGGGATGTTTTGGCACATGTCCTGAAGGGGGCTGATGAGAGGAGGTCCGCTCGGGGGAGGGGGCTCACAACATCAACATGGGTCCGGTTCAAAGTTCAGCAACAAGGCGGATTAGCTTTAGGTTCTTCTTTAGGATGGGATTCTGCTGGATTGGTGTTCTCCTTTGAGTCCACTTGTTCTCTGTTGTTCTCAATAGACAACTGTGTGCAGAGGTTTAGCAGCCATGGTGGAAGGAGCAGGCAAGTGCTGTAGCCGAAGTCAGCCAAGTACCAAACACTACTTATATAAGTTATGTAATAAGTAATATAATAAGTGATATAAGAATATCAGTTTTCATTTAACTTCTTCATTCTTGACCCTTTCTTAAGGCCTTCATGACACATTGGAAGTCTGCTGATTATATCTCTCCAACCTGACTCACTGACTGACTATTATGCAACTTTGAGCTGAAATGCTCTTCTGTGGAGAACAGAGAGTAAGGAAATGGACGTGACCTCAGCCTCAGAGCCTCTCCTCCATGTATCTTCCATGGATGATGGTGAACTAGCCTCTGGTTTACTGTTGTCTCACAGGTGAATATCTGCACATGTTCAGTACAGAATATCTACTGTATACAGTAGATACAGAATACAGAACTTACTCACATAGTTTTTTTCTATTTCTTTATTCCCACATGCTGAATGCTATCAATACAATCTTAGTCAGTTAGGGGGATGATTATATTTTATTGTAACACAACATTTGGCAAACTTTGTTGAATAGGCTTTGTTGTGTTGGTGAAGAGTGACCGGGGTTCTCAGGACTCAGCGTCTCTCAAGAGAGCAGACCTGCATCCAACACCCTCAGATTACATCGCTACAGTACAACTATTCTTGGAGATAAGAAAAATGCAATGTGTGACATCACCTTAAGGCAAGCAGAGGCTGCAAAAGCCCAGCCTCTAGAGGTCTGGGCTGCCTCATATGGTGAGTCTGACTGTGAAAACTGTGTTCATTTGAGGTCACATGTCTGTGAGGGTTGAGTAGGTGTGAGTCGTCCTATCTGAGTGACTCAGCTAGCCCTTTCCTCAGATAAAGAACCTTTTCTTTCGAGATTTCTTTCGAGAGAACAGAACAGTTCTCAAGAACAGTTGTTGATCATAACTAACTTAAAGTACACCTATAACTATGTCTATAACGACTACTATAACTTTAACTATAACTATAACTACGACTATAACTACTACTATAACTATAACTACTACTATAACTATTAACTACTACTACAACTACTATAACTATAACTACTACTATAACTATAACTACGACTATAACTACTACTATAACTATAACTACTACTATAACTATTAACTACTACTACAACTACTATAACTATAACTACTACTATAACTATAACTACGACTATAACTACTACTATAACTATAACTACTACTATAACTATTAACTACTACTACAACTACTATAACTATAACTACTACTATAACTATAACTACGACTATAACTACTACTATAACTATAACTACTACTATAACTATAACTACGACTATAACTACTATAACTATAACTACTACTATAACTATAACTACGACTATAACTACTACTATAACTACTACTATAACTATAACTACGACTACAACTACTATAACTATAACTACTACTATAACTATAACTACGACTATAACTACTACTATAACTATAACTACTACTATAACTATAACTACGACTATAACTACTATAACTATAACTACTACTATAACTATAACTACGACTATAACTACTACTATAACTATAACTACTACTATAACTATAACTACGACTACAACTACTATAACTATAACTACTACTATAACTATAACTACGACTATAACTATTAACTACTACTACAACTACTATAACTATAACTACTACTATAACTATAACTGCTACTATAGTTACTAAATATACTACTATAGTTATACTAAACCATGGCTCTATGAACCATGTATGGACCATGGCTCTATGGACCATGGACCATGGCTCTATGGACCCTGGACCATGGACCATGGCTCTATGAACCATGTATGGGCCATGGCTCTATGGACCCTGGACCATGGCTCTATGGACCATGGCTCTATGGACCATGGCTCTATGGACCATGGCTCTATGGACCCTGGACCATGGACCATGGCTCTATGAACCATGTATGGGCCATGGCTCTATGGACCCTGGACCATGGCTCTATGGACCATGGCTCTATGGACCATGGCTCTATGAACCATGTATGGGCCATGGCTCTATGGACCTGGACCATGGCTCTATGGACCATGGCTCTATGGACCATGGACCATGGCTCTATGAACCATGTATGGACCATGGCTCTATGGACCATGGCTGGGTGGACCATGGCTGGATGGACCATGGCTGGGTGGACCATGGCTGGATGGACCATGGATGGACCCTGGCTCTATGGACCATGTATGGACCATGGCTCTATGGACAATGGCTGGGTGGACCATGGCTGGGTGGACCATGGACCATGGCTGGGTGGTCCATTGGCTGGGTGGACCATGGCTGGGTGGACCATGGCTGGGTGGACCATGGCTGGGGTGGACCATGGACCATAGCTGGGTGAACCATGGACCATGGCTGGGTGGACCATGGACCATGGCTGGGTGGACCATGGACCATGGCTGGGTGGACCATGGACCATGGCTGGGTGGACCATGGACCATGGCTGGGTGGACCATGGACATGGCTGGGTGGAGGTTGGTTTGTTCATGGCCCTGCAGACTGAGTTCTTCTCAGTGGTTAGTGGTTAGTGTTCTGTGGGTCAGGATGTGGGGACCATCGGTGTTGAATAACGCTGGTCTCTGCACCAGTTCCAGAGAGCCTGTTCCCCTCTGCGCTCTGAGAGAGAGAGAGGCTTCACGCTCACCCGGGAACCAATGAACCAATGAACCAATGTTCTCACACACTAGACCTTGCGTGCTTAGTACACACACACACACACACACACACACACACCACACACACACACACACACACACACACACACACACACACACACACACGCCTCAACTCACATATGCATCTGCCCTCCTCCCTGGCTCATGCAGGATGCTCATCACTCACATGACACACATTACAGACCAGGAAATACCCTGCACCTGCTTCTGCTACCCCCAATGACATATAACACACACACACACACACACACACACGTGTGTGTGTGTGTGTGTGTGTGTGTGTGGTGCGTGCGTGCGTGCGTGCGTGCGTGCGTGCGTGTGTGTGTGAGGGGTGTTGGGGGAGGGGGGTTTAGATGTAGGTGACTGAAATCAAATCTTCAATCAAACTATAACTATAACTACTACTATAACTATAACTACTACTATAACTATAACTATAACTATAACTATAACTACTACTATAACTATAACTACTACTATAACTATAACTACTACTATTACTAGAACTAGAACTACTACTATAACTACTACTATTACTAGAACTAGAACTACTACTATAACTATAACAATAACTATGAAAATACTATTTTAACTATTAAAATAGTATAACTACTACTATAACTTCTAAAACTAACTACAACTATACTTCTAACTAACTACAACTATACATATAACTATAACTACTACTATAATTATAAATATTATTGTAACTATAACTACTGCTATAATTGTAACAATAACTACTATAACTTTAACTATAACTACTACTATTACTACTACTATAACTATAACTACGACTATAACTATAACCAGAACTACTACTATAACTATACTATAACTAAATATATATTAAACTAAAAATATATATATTTACCATAAGCCTACATAGACTATATTACTTTATCGGACACAGTTCTAACCAATAATCCATAACTTCGTGGTTTGAATTAATTTAATCTATTGATTGACTGTCGGTGCAAAAATAATCTATTCTATTGACCCTCTTCATGGTGTGGACCATGGCTGGATGGACCATGTATGGACCATGGCTCGATGGACCATGTATGGACCATGGCTGGATGGACCATGTATGGACCATGGCTCGATGGACCATGTATGGACCATGGCTCGATGGACCATGTATGGACCATGGCTGGATGGACCATGGGACCATGGCTCTATGGACCATGGGACCATGGCTCTATGGACCATGGACCATGGCTCTATGGACCATGGCCCTTGGCTCTATGGACCTTGGCTCTATGGACCATGGCTGGGTGGACCATGGCTGGATGGACCATGGCTGGGTGGACCATGGCTGGATGGACCATGGATGGACCATGGCTGGGTGGACCATGGCTCTATGGACAATGGCTGGGTGGACCATGGACCATGGCTGGGTGGTCAATTGGCTGGGTGGACCATGGACCATGGCTGGGTGGACCATGGACCATGGCTGGTGGACCATGGACCATGGCTGGGTGGACCATGGACCATGGCTGGGTGGACCATGGACCATGGCTGGGTGGACCATGGACCATGGCTGGGTGGACGTGGACCATGGACCATGGCTGGGTGGTCCATTGGCTGGGTGGACCATGGACATTGGCTGGGTGGACCATGGCTGGGTGGAGGTTGGTTTGTTCATGGCCCTGCAGACTGAGTTCTTCTCAGTGGTTAGTGGTTAGTGTTCTGTGGGTCAGGATGTGGGGACCATCGGTGTTGAATAACGCTGGTCTCTGCACCAGTTCCAGAGAGCCTGTTCCCCTCTGAGAGAGAGAGAGGCTTCAATGAACCAATGAACCAATGTTCTCACACACTAGACCTTGCGTGCTTAGTACACACACACACATACACACACACACACACACACACACACACACACACACACACACACACACACACACACGCCTCAACTCACATATGCATCTGCCCTCCTCCCTGGCTCATGCAGGATGCTCATCACTCACATGACACACATTACAGACCAGGAAATACCCTGCACCTGCTTCTGCTACCCCCAATGACATATAACACACACACACGCACGCACGCACACACACACACACACACACACACACACACACACACACACACACACACACACACACACACACACACACACACACACACACACACTTAATAGAGCGTCCCTTACCCCCTGGTGTCTCTGGTTGTGTTCCAGTCATCTGGTGGACAGTGGCTGATTCCTACAGGCTTGAATAGGAATATCTGGGGAGTGTGTGTGTGTGTGTGTGTGTGTGTGTGTGTGTGTGTGTGTGTGTGTGTGTGTGTGTGTGTGTGTGTGTGTGTGTGTGTGTGTGTGTGTGTGTGTGTGTGGTGTGTGTGTGTGTGTGTGTGTGTGTGTGTGTGTGTGGTGTGTGTGTGTGTGTGTGTGTGAGGGTGTTGGGGGAGGGGGGTTTAGATGTAGGTGACTGAAATCAAATCTTCAAATCAAATCAAATCTTCTAGTGTTTGTTTTAACTCTGAAGGTTCTGGTCCTGAACCCGACCGGCTGCTCAGGACATCAGCTAGAAATCATTCACTCTGAAGTCGTGTGTTGGATAAAAGTGTCTGGTGTCTGTGTGCTAAATGACTGAATGGTGAAATAGTAAATAGTTAAAGGGTAAGTTAACCCAGTTTTAGCAGGAGAACTCCCACCCACAAAAAAAAGTAGTTAAAGCTGAATAAGATAACTATTTTGCTGAGAAACAAGAAGAGCAACGACAGAGAGCTTCTAGTAGAGCTGGTTTGAGGCATCCAATGCAGAAAGTCCAATACTACAATATATTTTGAACAGTCAGGGCAAATATGATGGAATGACACCAAGCCAAACCATCTCAAATGCACATAACAAGATGTGTGTTCTGACTGATGGCCCTTTGAGGACATAAGTTGGTGATGCGTTTGGGCCTCTAGTTCAGTGAGGGTGAGAGCTCATCATACGATATTCAGTATATGTACGTAGTTTGTGAAGATAACCTTATGGGAGAAAGAGAGTACAGAGTGAAGCTTCTTATCATCAGGAATGGGGCCAAAGAACTTGATTCAAATAATAGTCAAAGTCAAGTTTATTACCTAGAATTACAGCCTTTATTTCCAGGCTTTTGTACAAAAGTTTGTAAAGCGATACAAAAGAAAGAGCCTCCGTCCAGGTGGAGGGAAGAGATACGATAAAAGCAACAAAATAAGGACATTAAAGTAATGAATCAGCGGGCTGCAGTAAAATATCTAAATCATCAGGTAATAGACATGAGTAGTCTTGGTGCAGAGTGCTAAATCATCAGGTAATAGACATGAGTAGTCTTGGTGCAGAGTGCTAAATCATCAGGTAATAGACATGAGTAGTCTTGGTGCAGTGAACAGTTGATATGCTGGGGCTGTCTGGAGCCATTCAGAGAGGAGGCTCGGTAAACAGGAAGCAGTCATATAAACAGTCAAAGAAAAACTCCCCAAAGAGGAAACGGAAAGGAAGGAAATATTCCCTGTCCACAGATAACCAGGAGTGCCAGAATTGTGTAGTATGTATTAACAGTATGTATATACAGTATGCATCTACAATATGTATTTACAGGATGTATATCAAGTATTTACAGTATGTATTTACAGTATGTATATACAGTATGCATATGTATATACATGTGAACATTGCAGTATGCAATATGTATTAACAGGATGTATATACAGTATATATTTACAGTTTTGTATATACAGTATGTATTTACAATATTGTATTTACAGTATGTACTGTATACACAGTATATATATACAGTTTTGGATATACAGTATGTATTTACAGTATGTATATACAGTATTGCATTTACAGTATGTATTTACAGTATGTATTTACAGTATGTATATACAGTATTGTATTTACAGTATTGTATTTACAGTATGTATATACAGTATGTATTTACAGTATGTATTTACAGTATGTATTTACAGTATTGTATTTACAGTATGTATATACAGTATGTATTTACAGTATTTTATTTACAGTATGTATATACAGTATTGTATTTACAGTATGTATTTACAGTATTTACAGTATTGTATTTACAGTATGTATTTACAGTATGTATCCCCCTGATGTGTAAGATGAGGTCCCAGGTTCCCCTCAGATATGGGGGGGAGATGCTTGGGTTTAAATGATTTACAGGTCCTAGTTTCTTCTTTTATATATAAATATATATATATATATATATATATATATATATATATATATATATATATAATGTGGGTCGTATATGAAAATTAACTTTGATCAATTCCCCTCCATATCTTCTTACATATATATATATATATATATATCAGTGGCGAAGCGTGTCTATCACAACTGGACCTTCTGTAGACCAGGGGTTCCCCAACTTTTCAGCCCGCGACCCCCAACATAACAGACCTCCCCCCCCCCCACTATCACCGGAGGGACTGGAACATTAAAAACAACGTGTGCGCAGATCTTCACCATCGAGAACATCGTGAAGTCCAAGGGGGGGGGGGGGTAATCGTGATATTGAAAATTGTATGTGGCTTTTTTTTCAGCTGCAAATGATACTGTCGTGAATCTGTTGGAATCAAAATTCCTTTATTCGTCACCCGTATATATATAAAAATATCTATGCACACGTTATTATTAACAATAAAAACCTCATGGTCACATCAAGAGGATTCTGAAAACACCCCCCCCCCCCCTCGGGGTCCCGCGACCCCCACTTTGGGAACCCCTGCTGTAGACCACCCCCACCATCACCACCACCATTCGAAAATTCAGTTGTTCTAGTCAGACGGACGTCACGGAGGAGTCACTTTATGCCTTATCTCATTTAGGAAGATCAGATTGTCGCAGCCAATTCCCAAGTGTACCATAGTTGTAAAGCAGTGTCCATGTAGTGAAGTAACAGACCACCACAGACCACCACACACAGGCTATCGGTTAAAGGGACGGTCTAACACGCTTCACGTGAAAAGGCTTAACGTAACTTTGGAACTTTAAGTTCCAAAATAGCGATCAATAATCACCAAATGTCTCTGGCATATGTCTTGTCATTAGCACTTTCACCTGTCAAAATGAAAGTGAAAAGGTGAAAGTGCTAATGACAAAACATATGCAAATTAGGTGATTATTGATCGTGGTTTTGTAACTCTTAGTTACGTTAAGTCTTTTCACGTTAAGCGATACAAAGAAAGATCAAGTCAAAACTCTCAATTCAAATGCACAACAATGCTTAACAAACCCAAGACAGCCATTAACTAATCAGTCTAACTAATCAGGAACAAAATGCAACAACCAGCTCAACGAGACGCAACACTGAGACAAAACCAGCAAAGACAAATGAGTGTCACTCACCAATGATGTTCACTGAAAGACCAAATCCATTCTCCTGTCCTTCTGGATGAATGGGTCGACCACCATCAGGTCATAAAGATGATCGCTTTTCAGATCCAAAATAAGTTCCAATTCCCTGCTCTCTTGTCGGTCCCAAATAGCAACACTCCCATCAGTAGAGCCTCTTGTGGCTAGTAGAGCCCGTTAGCCACGGGTATCGTTCCCAGTTGCTACTCTGAAAATGGCGAACATAGCCTGCTTTAACTACTTGAGTCAGCTCCAGATTGTCAGGTGTTGGACGGCCTTTTTTAATTATGTCCATCTTAACATTAAATGGTCGTCTTGAAAATGGTTCAGACAATAAATCCGCAACGACATCATCTTCACCTGTTGCCATTTTGACTTAAAAAAAACAACGTAGAAAACGTAACACTACGCTAGATCCACTCTCGCGCCAGCCACCACCTTGCACCTTCTAGCTCCCTATTGAGCTGCGGGGAAATCTAAAAGAATACGCCCATTGGCTACAAATCACGATATGATTGGTTGATCAAATTGTCAATCCAAACGTACGCTCTCATTCAGTCTAAGGGCCAATGTCAGCGGGAATACTTTGGTTGAAGGATATTCTTCCCAGCAACCCAGAAACATATCTGATTGGTTGCATTGTTTTTCCAACACAAAACCACTCAAATGCGTCGTGCATGGACCGAGAAAGACACACAAATCAACATAACACTGTAATATAACACAGATACGATTCTCATTTATTCATTTGATTTAAATTGTATTAAATGTTATTAAATTGTATTACATTTTGTATTACATTTTATTAATACAATTAATTCGAGTTTTTGGTTTCATCTGAGAGTTCCAGGGTCTTCTCTGAATACCTTGAAGGCCCTGACGCTTCACCACTGATATATATGAAGTTTCTTCTTCTTCTATATATATATATATATATATATATAAATGTGGGTCATATATGAAAATGAACAATGCTCAATTCCCCTCCATTTTACTAGCACTCAGTATTACAAATGTGTTCACCAGCAATAGTCTGTTATGTCTGTAGTATGATCTCTCTCTCTCTCTCTCTCTCTCTCTCGCTCTCTCTCTCTCTCTCTCTCTCTCTCTCTCGCTCTCTCGCTCTCTCGCTCTCTCGCTCTCTCGCTCTCCGCTCTCTCTCTCTCTCTCTCTCTCTCTCTCTCTCAGTCTCAAAGCATTGGTTTCGACTGGAGGCCGAAGTGTCCAGGCAGCCTGTGACTGGTAAGTCTCAGGTCATCCCACATGCCAACCCTACAGATGGAGATATGTCTACACTGCCCTCTGCTGGACAGAAGGAGCTTCACACATGGACTTTAGAAGTGTAACAAAAAGTCAACCATATAAAGTCTTACCAAACACCATCTATGGTCTTATATGGTCTTTACTTCTTAGCCCTAACCCATGTGACCATAATCCACCTCATTCAAGATGAATGATATCCACTGTTCGTGGACAAATGGTGGTTGGTTGTAAAACGAGCCACCTTCTCTCTCTACACCCACATGGTATGTGTTGTAATATGTTCTGCCTGGTTTGGATGTTCAGGCTGTTCTCCCACGTGGACGACCCCTCCCTGGACGACCCCCTGCCCAGGGAGTACGTGCTCTACCTGAGGCCCAGCGGCCCTCTGCAGAACCAGCTCTCACACTTCTGGCAGCAGAGCCGGGTCTCCTGCGGCAAGAACAAGGCTCACAACATCTTCCCCCACATCACCCTCTGCCAGTTCTTCATGGTGAGTCGCTGGTCTGTGGAAGGACTATGGAGCAGTTAGTATAGAAGGACTATAGAGCAGTTAGTACAGAAGGACTATGGAGCAGTTAGTATAGAAGGACTATAGAGCAGTTAGTACAGAAGGACTATGGAGCAGTTAGTATAGAAGGACTATAGAGCAGTTAGTACAGAAGGACCATAGAGCAGTTAGTATAGAAGGACTATAGAGCAGTTAGTATAGAAGGAATATAGAGCAGTTAGTATAGAAGGACTATAGAGCAGTTCGTATAGAAGGACTATAGAGCAGTTAGTATAGAAGGACTATAGAGCAGTTAGTATAGAGGGACTATAGAGCAGTTAGTATAGAAGGACTATAGAGCAGTTAGTATAGAAGGGCTATAGAGCAGTTAGTATAGAAGGACTATAGAGCAGTTAGTATAGAAGGACTATGGAGTAGTTTGTATAGAAGGACTATAGAGCAGTTTGTATAGAAGGACTATAGAGCAGTTTGTATAGAAGGACTATAGAGCAGTTGGATAGAAGGACTATAGAGCAGTTTGTATAGAAGGACTATAGAGCAGTTTGTATAGAAGGACTATAGAGCAGTTAGTATAGAAGGACTATAGAGCAGTTTGTATAGAAGGACTATAGAGCAGTTAGTATAGAAGGACTATAGAGAAGTTAGTATAGAAGGACTATAGAGCAGTTAGTATAGAAGGACTATAGAGCAGTTAGTATAGAAGGACCATAGAGCAGTTAGTATAGAAGGACTATAGAGCAGTTGGTATAGAAGGACTATAGAGCAGTTAGTACAGAAGGACTATAGAGCAGTTAGTATAGAAGGACTATAGAGCAGTTAGTATAGAAGGACTATAGAGCAGTTAGTACAGAAGGACTATAGAGCAGTTAGTATAGAAGGACTATAGAGCAGTTAGTACAGAAGGACTATAGAGCAGTTAGTACAGAAGGACTATAGAGCAGTTAGTATAGAAGGACTATAGAGCAGTTAGTACAGAAGGACTATAGAGCAGTTAGTACAGAAGGACTATAGAGCAGTTAGTACAGAAGGACTATAGAGCAGTTAGTACAGAAGGACTATAGAGCAGTTAGTACAGAAGGACTATAGAGCAGTTAGTACAGAAGGACTATAGAGCAGTTTGTCTTCAGAGACCCCTCCCACTTCTATATTTCTTTATGGATCGTTTTATTCTGTGTTTAGTGCGAGAGTTTCTATAACTACAGCCACTGGTGCTAATGGGAAAACGCACACAGTGCAGTTTTAACAATGAGCAAAAAAGACAGCATGCAAACTTGAATAAACAACAAAAAATACAATTCAAGTATGCCCCTTACACTATGCGTAGGAAGAACAAAGGACATTACACAGATGAGTTAAATGAACCTTTTAATTACTCAGCTGATAATCCCTAACACTAAGCGCTGGTGGTGAACCACCACCCCCTAGTGGCGTAGAATTCACCTGCGCCCCGGTCAACCCCTGCTGCAGTGTGCGGACCAGCAGGTGGAGGCGCTGTGCGAGGCCCTGCGGACCACCGTGACTCAGTGGAAGGACCGCTTCCCCAGCCCTCTGCCTCTGGAGCTGTACTCTTCCGCCAGCTTCATCGGCCTCTTCGTAGAGGAGCAGGTGGCCCAGCTCATCAAGCTGTTTGCCGCCGACTTCGCTGCACTGGCCGCCCACAAAGCAGGTGGGAGAGACCAGGAATATCATAATAATATATACAATACATGTACTTTACATAGTCATATACTAATCTAGACACGCTAAGATGATATATATAATACACTAATATAGACACACTAAGATGATATATATATAATACATTTACTTTACTAAGTAAAATACTCATTTAGAAACACAGAAAATATATAAACAATACATGTACATTACTTAGTAATATACTAAACTAGACACACTAAGGGTTTGAGCCATCACATGACAGCAGCCCTGAGACGGTCCACCCTGTCGTCCTGGTAGAAGTGCAGGTGGAGCCGCACCAGAAGCAGCTCCACGTGACGCTGGCGTACCACTTCCCTGAGGAGCTGCTCGGCTCCCTGGAGGAGCTGGCCAGGGGCATCGAGGTCAAGCTGGGCTGTGATTGGCTGGCGGTGCTCTTCTCCCGGGACATTCGATTCGTCAACCACGAGGTAGGGAGCTGGTCAGAACTAGGAGCCCAATATTTAACATTTACTAAGTGCTCAAAGAATACACTATTCATAGAAGTTTATAAGCATTTAGCATTGACAACAGCTAGAAATACTGTTCTTCATTATTGTGTCTCAGCAATAGTATATAGAGTCGACAATCTTCACAACTGCATAAATAAACTAATTTCATATAAATACATATGCAGTATACATATAATATTCACACTATGATTATTTAAGTTCATGTGATGTGTATGTTCATCCACCTCCCTGATGTAGACCATGGTCTTTATGTGTGCTGAAGTTCCGTAATGAAGGAAGTGCTAGTGAAGGTATGTTTAGTGAAGGTATGTGTGGTGAAGGTATGTTTAGTGAAGGTATGTGTGGTGAAGGTATGTGTGGTGAAGGTATGTTTAGTGAAGGTATGTGTGGTGAAGGTATGTGTAGTGAACGTATGTGTAGTGAAGGTATGTTTAGTGAAGGTATGTGTGGTGAAGGTATGTGTGGTGAAGGTATGTTTAGTGAAGGTATGTGTAGTGAAGGTATGTTTAGTGAAGGTATGTGTAGTGAAGGTATGTTTAGTGAAGGTATGTGTGGTGAAGGTATGTGTGGTGAAGGTATGTTTAGTGAAGGTATGTGTGGTGAAGGTATGTGTGGTGAAGGTATGTGTAGTGAAGGTATGTGTAGTGAAGGTATGTGTAGTGAAGGTATGTGTGGTGAAGGTATGTGTGGTGAAGGTATGTGTAGTGAAGGTATGTGTAGTGAAGGTATGTGTGGTGAAGGTATGTGTGGTGAAGGTATGTGTAGTGAAGGTATGTGTAGTGAAGTATGTGTAGTGAAGGTATGTGTGGTGAAGGTATGTGTGGTGAAGGTATGTGTAGTGAAGGTATGTGTAGTGAAGGTATGTGTGGTGAAGGTATGTGTGGTGAAGGTATGTGTGGTGAAGGTATGTGTGGTGAAGGTATGTGTAGTGAAGGTATGTTTAGTGAAGGTATGTGTAGTGAAGGTATGTGTGGTGAAGGTATGTGTAGTGAAGGTATGTTTAGTGAAGGTATGTGTGGTGAAGGTATGTGTGGTGAAGGTATGTTTAGTGAAGGTATGTGTGGTGAAGGTATGTGTGGTGAAGGTATGTGTAGTGAAGGTATGTGTGGTGAAGGTATGTGTGGTGAAGGTATGTGTGGTGAAGGTATGTGTAGTGAAGGTATGTGTGGTGAAGGTATGTGTGGTGAAGGTATGTGTGGTGAAGGTATGTGTAGTGAAGGTATGTGTAGTGAAGGTATGTGTGGTGAAGGTATGTGTGGTGAAGGTATGTGTAGTGAAGGTATGTGTAGTGAAGGTATGTGTAGTGAAGGTATGTGTGGTGAAGGTATGTGTAGTGAAGGTATGTGTAGTGAAGGTATGTGTAGTGAAGGTATGTGTAGTGAAGGTATGTGTGGTGAAGGTATGTGTAGTGAAGGTATGTGTAGTGAAGGTATGTGTAGTGAAGGTATGTGTAGTGAAGGTATGTGTAGTGAAGGTATGTGTAGTGAAGGTATGTGTAGTGAAGGTATGTGTAGTGAAGGTATGTGTGGTGAAGGTATGTGTAGTGAAGGTATGTGTGGTGAAGGTATGTGTGGTGAAGGTATGTGTAGTGAAGGTATGTGTAGTGAAGGTATGTGTAGTGAAGGTATGTGTGGTGAAGGTATGTGTAGTGAAGGTATGTGTAGTGAAGGTATGTGTGGTGAAGGTATGTGTGGTGAAGGTATGTGTAGTGAAGGTATGTGTAGTGAAGGTATGTGTGGTGAAGGTATGTGTGGTGAAGGTATGTGTAGTGAAGGTATGTGTGGTGAAGGTATGTGTAGTGAAGGTATGTGTGGTGAAGGTATGTGTAGTGAAGGTATGTGTAGTGAAGGTATGTGTGGTGAAGGTATGTGTGGTGAAGGTATGTGTGGTGAAGGTATGTGTAGTGAAGGTATGTGTGGTGAAGGTATGTGTGGTGAAGGTATGTGTAGTGAAGGTATGTGTAGTGAAGGTATGTGTAGTGAAGGTATGTGTAGTGAAGGTATGTGTGGTGAAGGTATGTGTAGTGAAGGTATGTATAGTGAAGGTATGTGTGGTGAAGGTATGTGTGGTGAAGGTATGTGTAGTGAAGGTATGTGTAGTGAAGGTATGTGTAGTGAAGGTATGTGTGGTGAAGGTATGTGTGGTGAAGGTATGTGTAGTGAAGGTATGTGTAGTGAAGGTATGTGTAGTGAAGGTATGTGTGGTGAAGGTATGTGTGGTGAAGGTATGTGTGGTGAAGGTATGTGTAGTGAAGGTATGTGTGGTGAAGGTATGTGTGGTGAAGGTATGTGTGGTGAAGGTATGTGTAGTGAAGGTATGTGTAGTGAAGGTATGTGTGGTGAAGGTATGTGTAGTGAAGGTATGTGTAGTGAACTATGTGTAGTGAAGGTATGTGTGGATGATGTCCGGCCTGCAGAGCCTGCAGGTGGTGTACCCTTACGGACCCCAGAACGAGGACGAGCTGGAGCTGGTCCCGGGGGAGTTTGTGTTCATGTCCCCCGGGGAGCAGGGCGGGGCCATCGAGGGCTGGGTCCAGGGCACCTCCCTGACCACCGGGCTGAGCGGCCTGCTGCCTGAGAACTTCGTCAGCCGTGCCAACGAGGCCGACACCTGGGTGTTCCACTGGTGAGCCATCAGGAACATCAGGTCTTCTCCAGTGGAAGGACTGACTTATGTAAAGACTATTCATGTTCCACTCATTAAGGACATGATGACTCATGGGTTTTATAATGAGATGATCAAAGTGATTTCAATTCATTCAAATTGGCCAATCCATAGCAGTCCTGTGGCTACTTATGCAGTTTAAAGAGACAACAAATTATTAATAGTTTTTGTGTTGACAATTCTACAACTATCACTCCATACAGTATATATGTATCCTATAGAGTAAGTATCCTATAGAGTCAGTATCCTATAGAGTTAGTATCCTATAGAGTTAGTATCCTATAGAGTTAGTGTCCAATAGAGTATGCATCCTATAGAGTAAGTATCCTATAGAGTAAGTATCCTATAGAGTATGCATCCTATAGAGTAAGTATCCTATAGAGTAAGTATCCTATATAGTTAGTATCCTATAAAGTAAGTATCCTATAGAGTAAGTATCCTATAGTAATTATGATATGTATCCTATAGAGTAAGTATCCTATAGAGTTAGTATCCTGTAGAGTAAGTTTCCTATAGAGTAAGTATCCTATAGAGTTAGTATCCTATAGAGTAAGTATCCTATATAGTTAGTATCATATAAAGTAAGTATCCTATAGAGTAAGTATCCTATAGAGTAAGTATCCTATAGTAATTATTATATGTATCCTATAGAGTAAGTATCCTATAGAGTTAGTATCCTATAGAGTAAGTATCCTATAGAGTAAGTATCCTATAGAGTTAGTATCCTATAAAGTAAGTATCCTATAGAGTAAGTATCCTATAGTAATTATTCTATGTATCCTATAGAGTAAGTATCCTATAGAGTTAGTATCCTATAGAGTAAGTATCCTATAGAGTTAGTATCCTATAAAGTAAGTATCCTATAGAGTAAGTATCCTATAGAGTAAGTATCCTATAGAGTAAGTATCCTATAGAGTAAGTATCCTATAGTAATTATTATATGTATCCTATAGAGTAAGTATCCTATAGAGTTAGTATCCTATAGAGTAAGTATCCTATAGAGTAAGTATCCTATAGAGTTAGTATCCTATAAAGTAAGTATCCTATAGAGTAAGTATCCTATAGTAATTATTCTATGTATCCTATAGAGTAAGTATCCTATAGAGTTAGTATCCTATAGAGTAAGTATCCTATAGAGTTAGTATCCTATAAAGTAAGTATCCTATAGAGTAAGTATCCTATAGAGTAAGTATCCTATAGAGTAAGTATCCTATAAAGTAAGTATCCTATAGAGTAAGTATCCTATAGAGTTAGTATCCTATAAAGTAAGTATCCTATAGAGTAAGTATCCTATAGAGTGTGTATCCTATAGAGTGTGTATCCTATAGTAACTCTCCTATGTATCCTATAGAGTAAGTATCCTATAGAGTAAGTATCCTATAGAGTTAGTATCCTATAAAGTAAGTATCCTATAGAGTAAGTATCCTATAGAGTGTGTATCCTATAGAGTTAGTATCCTATAAAGTAAGTATCCTATAGTAATTATTCTATGTATCCTATAGAGTAAGTATCCTATAGAGTTAGTATCCTATAGAGTGTGTATCCTATAGAGTGTATCCTATAGTAACTCTCCTATGTATCCTATAGAGTAAGTATCCTATAGAGTTAGTATCCTATAGAGTGTATCCTATAGTAACTCTCCTATGTATCCTATAGAGTAAGTATCCTATAGAGTAAGTATCCTATAGAGTTAGTATCTTATAAAGTAAGTATCCTATAGAGTAAGTATCCTATAGAGTGTGTATCCTATAGAGTGTATCCTATAGTAACTCTCCTATGTATCCTATAGAGTAAGTATCCTATAGAGTAAGTATCCTATAGAGTGTGTATCCTATAGAGTAGGTATCCTATAGAGTGTGTATCCTATAGTAACTCTCCTATGTATCCTATAGAGTAAGATGATGTGGCTGAGTCTGCTTGTTCCCTTCCCAGCTCTTACTCCTTCTTCAGCTGTGGGCCCAACTCTGACCCGGGCAGCAGGGAGCGGGGGAGGGGTTTGTCTGACAGCCATCGCCCTGACAACACCAGTCCCGGGGACACGCCCACCCTCAGCCTCATCTGCCACCCGATGCAGGTGAGCAGAATTAATACAAGACCAATTGATAATTGTGAATGAATTGAAGTCACGTGAGGTGAATAATTACTGCTATTGTGAACATGTGAGAGCTGAATGTTTATTGTAAAAAACAAAAAAAATGTAATGAAAATGTAATTGAGTGAGCAATGAATTGATTAAATCTCTTTTGTTTGGAGGTGCTGAGGATGAGCGGCGGTAGCTCCCGCCAGCCGAAGCGCGGCCTCCTGGTGTGTCGTCACGGGGAGAGGATGGACGTGGTCTTCGGGAAGCACTGGCGCTCCCTCTGTTTCGATAGCAAAGGTCAGGATTAACCAGGAGCATTATGTTATTATGTTTTTCTGTCTGACGGATTTCCCAGTGGAGGTTTTTTTGTCGGATGATCTTCACAATTGTGTGAGATAACCATAGAATAATCCATAAAGAAACCTCCTCCTCTGTGCTCCGCTTGCTGTGTGGCTCTGGGGGCGGCAGGTCGATACGTGCGATCCAACCTCAACATGCCTCCAAGCCTCCCGCTGCGGTCCGGGGGGCAGAGGGACTACGACGCGGACGCCCCCATCACTGTGTTAGGGTCCACACAGGCACGGCTAGTGGGTGAGTCACGGCTCCCACCCTCCAGGAGCTCCCACCCTCCAGGAGCTCCCACCCTCCAGGAGCTCCCACCCTCCAGGAGCTCCCACCCTCCAGGAGCTCCCATTCAGGCTGGTTCTCACTGGCGGGGAGGTTTCAGGTCAATCGTTTAGATGTTCTAAAAGTAACAACATTACACTCACATTCGTAAGACATTTGTATTCCTACAGTACACTCTGATCTTATAATGATAATATAATCATTATAAGACACATTATTTAGACCTCAGGGTACCAAGATGAGTGTCATTGTGTGGTCCACCTGCAGCAGTAGTGAGTGTGTGATGTCTCCAGGGGAAGCCCTGCTGGAGAGGAGCACCCTGATAGACGTTGTGTACTGCTCTCCCTCGCTGCGCTGCGTCCAGACTGCACACAGCATCTTGCAAGGTGAGGACCCCTCCGCTCCGCAGGGTCATAGGGCCATAGGGTCATAGGGCCATAGGGTCATAGGGCCATAGGGTCATACCACCAGCAGCTTCATCAACAAGCTGTTCAGCCATAGAGACGTGATGTTACTGTTAAGATATATCATCATATTACCACACAATTTAGCAAGATATAAGCATGTTTTATTTCATATCCATGCAGTATCAAAAATAAGACAATTACAATTACAAGATACAATATGTTTTATTGGCCATTTGCAGTACAATGGAATGCTTACTCCCAATTCCCTTCCCCAGTATGCATAAAACAATACTATAAAAATACTATATGCAATAAATTGAACATAAAAATAACAATATAGTGACGGAGGATATTTACATGAATTGTGCAAAAACATTTAAAAGCATTTAAAGTGCCAGTAGTGCAGCAGCATCATGAATACAGAGCAGTAACTGTGATGAGTCCAGAAAGTCCAGCTTAGTATGACAGAGTAATGTTAATGACATGTTATGATAGTGTAATGTTAATGACATGTTATGATAGTGTAATGTTAATGACATGTTATGATAGTGTAATGATAATGACATGTTATGATAGTGTAATGTTAATGACATGTTATGATAGTGTAATGTTAATGACATGTTATGATAGTGTAATGTTAATGACATGTTATGATAGTGTAATGTTAATGACATGTTATGATAGTGTAATGATAATGACATGTTATGATAGTGTAATGATAATGACATGTTATGATAGTGGTCACTGCCTGTGGATAAAAACTATCCTTAAACCTGGTAGTCCTTGATGATCTTATCTGCTGTCCTCACAACCCTTTGGATTGCTCTCGCTCTCTCTCTCTCTCTCTCTCTCTCTCTCTCTCTCTCTCTCTCTCTCTCTCTCTCTCTCTCTCTCTCTCTTCTCTCTCTCTCTCTCTCTCTCGCTCTCTCTCTCTCTGTGTCTCTCTCTCGCTCCACACCCATCTCCAGGCATGCAGCAGGAGGGCAGGTTGAAGGTGCGGGTGGAGCCAGGTCTGTTTGAATGGACCAAGTGGGTTTCTGGGAGCTCCCTCCCTGCGTGGATCCCCCCTGCAGACCTGGCCTCAGCGGCCTTCTGTGTGGACACGGCCTACAGGTGAGCCATCAACACCTGGACCTAGCAGTCTAGAGTCAACATAGGAGGTCTGAATGGTGACATTGGTACCAATCGATCTGATCACTGTTTACTTCCTGGCAGACCTTTCATTCCCATCAGCAAGCTAACGCTCTCCGAGTCCTACGAGAGCTACATTAGCCGGAGCTACCATGTGACCAAGGACATCCTGTCTGACTGCAGAAACACCGGTAAGGGTTTGCCCTGTTCCTTTGGTGTGTTGTGTGTGTGTGTGTGTGGGTGTGTGTGTGTGTGTGTGCTGGTAGACTAGGAGTACTTGTATGAGGAGTGTGTGACCTTGTCCCCTGGGCTGAACTCTGACCCCTTGCGGTCTCCAGGAAACAAGGTGCTGCTGGTGGCCCACGCCTCCTCCCTGGACGCCTGCACACGGCAGCTCCAGGGCCGCGGACACCAGAACCCCCAGGACTTCATCCAGGGGGTCCGTAAGGTACCTTCTCCTTATGTGATCTCCTCATGTGATCCGTCTCCTCCACTTCAGTTCACTTATGTCCTGCATGAGCCACCAGTGACCCTAACCCTACGTACCCCCGCCCCCAGGTCCCTTACCTGGGCTTCTGTGCCTGCGAGGAGCAGGAGGACACGGGGATGTGGCAGCTGGTGGACCCCCCCGTCCTGCCCCTGACCCATGGCCCCAACCACAGCTTCGACTGGAGAGAGAGCCTGCTGCAGGAGTGACCCTCCACACACACACACTGCACACACACACACACTGCAGGAGTGACCCTCCACACACAAACTGCACACACACACACACGGCAGGAGTGACCCAACACACACACACACACACACTGCACACACACACACACTGCAGGAGTGACCCAACACACACACACACACTGCACACACACACACACTGCAGGAGTGACCCAACACACACACACACACTGCACACACACACACACTGCAGGAGTGACCCTCCACACACACACACTGCAGGAGTGACCCTCCACACACACACACACACACACACACACACACACTGCAGGAGTGACCCTCCACACACACACACACACACACTGCAGGAGTGACCCTCCACACACACACACACACTGCACACACACACACACTGCAGGAGTGACCCTCCACACACACACACACTGCACACACACACACACTGCAGGAGTGACCCTCCACACACACACACACACACACACACTGCAGGAGTGACCCTCCACACACACACACACACACACACACACACACTGCAGGAGTGATCCTCCACCACACACACACTGGGTGGTGGACCCTGGCCTTGTCTGCTTCTATACGCTCTCTTCTGGTGTCTGGGGGGTCGATCCCTTCAGTAGAGCTGTGGTACCCGGTGTCTGGGGGGTTGATCCCTTCAGTAGAGCTGTTTTACCCGGTGTCTGGGGGTCGATCCCTTCAGTGGAGCTGGTACCCGGTCTGGGGGGTCGATCCCTTCAGTGGAGCTGTGGTACCCGGTGTCTGGGGGGTCGATCCCTTCAGTAGAGCTGTGGTACCCGGTGTCTGGGGGGTCTGGGTCCTGAAGGCCAGCCGTACGCTGTAGGAAAGGGTCTGTTGTATTATACCAGGGGACCGTCTTAGTCACTCCAATACAGATAGAAGATGCCAAAAGCCACATTACAAAGAAGAATAAATGCATTTGAGTTTTTTCTTATGATTTGACTTGTTCACAGTCTCTAATGGGGGGGACCATGGATACTGAGTAATATATGACCCGGAACTACTGGTCTATGTTTAACACATCAGATGACTCTTGCTACCGATTACTGAAGTTCCTAACGGTTCCTCGAGGCCAGGCGGTCCTCACAGACCTTCTTACTCCCACCATCAACCCAGCACTCAGCCTCCGGAGAGGCTCAGCCTCCGGAGCGGTTCAGCCTCCGGAGCGGCTCAGCCAAGCACCGCGACAATCACAGCCTCCTGGACCACAGGGTGTTGTTCTAGTAAATGTCTATTTATAATAATCCCTTTATTTTGGTTCTATATACAGTATATACATATGGATGTATATATATATATGTTTATAAATATATATATGTGTATATATAATATTTATATATATAGACAGAACAAGACTCATTCCCCCCGTGCCATGCTCATACCTCAGGTATTATCTGCGTAAATAAGCACATAAAAACAGCATTTGATCAGCAGTTATTGCGAGTGCCTCTTCTTTATAAAAAAATACACAATCAAATATAACATACAAAAGTCATGTTTTCTAACAAACTTCGGAAGATAGTAAAACATGATGGAGAGGAAACCATATGGTTTAATGTGGAGGACGCTTCATGCGGTCTCTTGTTTGCTTTGGGAGCAGCTTGAACCAGAAGCCCATGTGTGTGTCGGGACATAACTGTGATAACCATAACTTTCAAATGTTTTCTATAGTATGTCAACTGTTTCTTATATGGAAGGACTTGAGATTGGCTCAATGTGCAGCGCAAGCGTGTTACCATGACGATGCGTGTTACCATGACGATGAGTGTTACCATGACGATGAGTCCTCCTGCATCATGGGAGCAACATGAGGCTCATGGTGTCTGGATGATGGAGAGACATGTGGGTTATGAGTGTTGGAGATCAAAGGACATGAAGAGGTCAGAACAAGCTTTTGATGTATACAGTACATTGGATTTAACTATGTGGTTGTCATAATGCCAACTAATGCTTTACTGACACAGGGATGTGTGTGTGTGTGTGTGTTGGAGAGGAATATTGTGATATAACGTGTGATGGGGATGAGGACAGGAGAACTCCAAGGAGAAATACACTGTGTGTCCAGATCATTTATTTCTGAATAAGGTTGGAGGAAGAAGCCATCCTGTCTTTACAGTTGTCTTTGGTTCTGATGTGTTGTCATATGTATCTCAGTGTGTGTATAGTGGTTATTTTATATCATGAGCTTTTTTTAATTCATTCATAATATATGAAGGGGGCCCCCGCCTGTCTGTCGGTCTGTCGGTCTGTCTGTCTGTCTGTCGGTCTCGTTTGGATTCAGCTTTTATGTGAAATGTAGCAGCAAGTCCTCTACCGTGTTTCCTTACAGAACTGGTCCCTATATTTTCATATTGTGACGTAAGCATGGAGTTGAAAGCAGTAGATTCATGAGACAGCAAAACGAGATATCATTCCACACGTTTTTAATGGACAAAAAGAAAAGAAAAAAAGGCATAGTTAGAATGCAGAGCAATAAACCCAATAAACAGAACATATCATCACGCTGATCAGCTGAATTCTGTGAAATTAAAATAAAATGTTACAACCTGTTCCAGTGTGGTAGTTTGTGATGTTCCGTGTTGCACTTAAAGGACCTAAAACAATACACACAAGATTGTAATTAGGTTTAAAGATCCGTACAATACTGAATATTGCATGAGATAGCAGTAGTGGTATTCAACATTTTGCTGATTAAATGTGCCATTATAAATAAAACATACATTTGATTCAAGGTTCAACATTTTTTTAATTTCCATTTGCAGCAAGTAATGGAATGCTTACTCCCCATTCCCTCCTGCAGTATGGCATTTATACAATTTAACACTATATACTATACTATGTACTATACGTATACTAAACAACACTATACTGTAACAATATTGTTCACAATAAAAATTATAATGAAGTGACTGATGGAAAAATTGTGCAAAAAGCATTTAAAAGCATTTAAAGTGCCAGTAGTGCAGCAGCATCATGAATACAGAGCAGTAACTGAGATGAGTCCAGAAAGTCCAGCTCAGTATGACAGAGTAATGATAATGACATGTTATGATAGTGTAATGTTAATGACATGTTATGATAGAGTAATGATAATGACATGTTATGATAGTGTAATGTTAATGACATGTTATAATAGTGTAATGTTAATGACATGTTATGATAGTGTAACGTTAATGACATGTTATGATAGTTTAACGTTAAAGACATGTTATGATAGTGTAACGTTAATGACATGTTATGATAGTGTAATGTTAATGACATGTTATGATAGTGTCATGTTAATGACATGTTATGATAGTGTAATGTTAATGACGTGTTATGATAGTGTCATGTTAGTGACATGTTATGATAGTGTAATGTTAGTGACATGTTATGATAGTTTAATGTTAAAGACATGTTATGATAGTGTCATGTTAATGACATGTTATGATAGTGTCATGTTAATGACATGTTATGATAGTGTAACGTTAATGACATGTTATGATAGTGTAATGTTAATGACATGTTATGATAGTTTAATGTTAATGACATGTTATGATAGTGTAATGTTAATGACATGTTATGATAGTGTCATGTTAAGATAGTGTAATGTTAATGACATGTTATGATAGTGTAATGTTAATGACGTGTTATGATAGTGTAATGTTAATGACATGTTATGATAGTTTAATGTTAAAGACATGTTATGATAGTGTAATGTTAATGACATGTTATGATAGTGTAATGTTAATGACATGTTATGATAGTGTAATGTTAATGACATGTTATGATAGTGTAACGTTAATGACATTTATTTTTATTTATTTTTTTAACAAATTGTGAGGATTGTATCCTCTTTATTGGTCACATACATGAAGACATACAGTGAAACATGTTCTCTGCATTTAACCCATCCTAGTATTAGGAGCAGTGGGCAGCTATTTGTACAGCGCCCGGGGAGCAGTTAGGGTTAGGGTCTTCCTCAAGGACACCTCGACAGTTTTTGCTAGGAGGAGCCGGGGATCGAACCAGCAACCTTCCGGTTTTGAGGCGACCGCTCTACCTCCTGAGCTAGACTGCCGCCCATGTTATGATAGTGTAATGTTAATGACATGTTATGATAGTGTAACGTTAATGACATGTTATGATAGTGTAATGTTAATGACATGTTATGATAGTGTAATGTTAATGACAATGTATTAACATTACATGACTGTAGTTCTGTTTGGTAGTAGACTTACATGCATTCATTTATGAAATATTGTTAGGGGGAATATCTTTTAGATTTACAGAGGCTTTTTTCAGATATCTTTTCATCATTTTCTGTTAGTATAGGGCTAAAAGCCGTGATTTTTATTTTATTTAAAGTAATATTTAGAAAATGTGTAAATATGTACCCACTTAACTTCTTGTCACAGCAAAAAACAGCGACCCAGAAAATGAACCCCAAAATGAACCACTAAATCCTCCACGTGGCCTCCTCCGCAAGTAACAAGAAATGGTGCAAGACCAACTTGTGAAACTAATGTCGCCAACCAAACGTCGAGCTGGCAGGCTTAGGATCGGCGGACGGGCCGTCATCCCGACCGTCGAAAACCGAGGCCTGTCAGTGCTTCAACTCAATGTCGAGGGCCTAACAACCGCCAAACTCGAAGTCCTGCGTCACCTGGCTGATTCTAACGGGGCAGCGGTTCTGCTCCTGCAGGAGACACACTGCACATCAGACAACATCCTCAAGATCCCTGGGTTCCATCTCGCTGGGTCCATCTACAGCAAGCAACACGGTGTGGCAACGTTCGTCCGGACTGAAATAAGCTGGTCAGCCAGTAGCCAATCCCCACCAGGCTCTAACATCGAGTGGCTGGTTACTAAAATCCAGGAAACATCAGTCGTCAACGTATACAAGCCCCCACCATCAGAGCTGTCCGCGACGTCACTCCCATCAATAACTGCACCCGCCATCTATGCAGGTGACTTCAACTGTCAGCACACAGACTGGGGTTACAACCACACAACACCTAATGGAGTGGCGCTGAGTGAATGGGCCTCCAACACTGATGCTCTGCTGCTGTATGACCCCAAGGAGCCTCCAACCTTCTTCTCTGCACGCTGGAATACCTCCACCAACCCGGACCTGGCCTTCGCCATCTGCCACAGTAACGACCCGAAACCGGAGAGACGCGTCCTGGACAGGTTTCCCCGCTCACATCACCGACCATCCATCATTAAAGTCCCATCACTGGTGGAACCGGTACCAGGGAAACCCGTCAAGCGATGGAACTTCCGAAAGGCCAACTGGGAGTCGTATGCTGAGGAGACTGAAAGAAGGTCAGCTGGCCTGCCAGACCCAGACACAGCCGACCTGGATGCGGCCTATGCAGCCTACTGCCAGGTCCTCCTGGGTGCGGCAAAGAAGACCATCCCACGTGGCTATAACAGGAATTACATCCCAGGTTGGGACGAGGAATGCAGCCGCCTTCTGTGTGACCACCAGAGGGCTAGCTCCAGAGAAGAGGTGGATGTGACTGCAGCAGCACTGCTCCAGAAGCTGGATATCACCCGCAGGGCCAGATGGACAGAAGTCGTTGAATCAATCGACTTCACCCATTCTAGTCGCAAGGCGTGGCAGACCATCAACCAGCTCACAGGCAGAAATACAATACCCCACAGCTGCCCAGTCACAGCAAACGCCATCGCATCCCAGCTCCTGAAGAACGGCCGCTTCCCGGATGCTGACAAAGACTTTGCCCGACTGACATCACGTGAGGTGTCTTGCATCTCGGGAGCGGCCAGTGTCGATTCCAACCTCTCGGGAGAATTCACAGCAGAGGAACTCAGTGAGGCCATGAGCAAGCTCAAACCAGGCAAATCCCCTGGCCGTGACAACATCCACCCGGAGTTCGTCATCCACCAGAGCACAACAACATCTGGCTGGCTCTGTGCTTTCTATACATCATGCTACCAGAGATTAAAGCTCCCAAAGACTTGGCGCCGTGCCTCTGTCATAGCCCTGCCGAAGCCAAATAAACCTGCAGAAGACCCCAAGTCATACAGACCAATCTCGTTGCTCTGTGTCCCATTTAAGATCTTGGAGAGGATGGTCCATAGCCGCATTGAGCCAGTGGTGGACTCACAGCTCCCACGGGAACAAGCTGGTTTCCGTCGTGGAAGATCAACAGCAGACCAGGTAACACTACTCTGTCAGGACATCGAGGACAGCTTCCAGGACAATGAGAAAGCTGGGGTAGTGTACCTGGATCTGACTGCTGCATATGACACTGTGTGGCACCGGGGACTCCACCTGAAGCTGCTGAGGACAATACCGGACCGCCACATGGTGAAGTTCATCATGGAGACACTTTCCAACCGCAGCTTCATCCTCCAGACCAGCAGTGGCCAGTGCAGTAGGCTCAGAAGACTGAAGAACGGGGTACCGCAGGGGTCTGTTCTCTCGCCGATGCTGTTCAATGTTTACATCCACGACCTACCTGATACAGCATCCAGAAAGTATGGCTACGCAGACGATCTTGCCATCATGCTGAGCCGACCAACGTGGAAGGCGATGGAAGAGGGGCTTAACGAAGACATGGGCACACTGGTAGCATACCTTCGAAGGTGGCGTCTACAGCTCAGCGTCGGAAAATCAGTCGCAGCGGCATACCACCTTAGCACCAGAGAAGCCAGGAGGGAACTTGAGGTGCGCGTTGACAATAAATGTCTGGAGGTCCAGCAAGCCCCGAAGTATCTTGGAGTGCGTCTGGATCGGACATTATCCTTCAAACAACACCTGGAAGAAGTCAAGGCCAAGGTGACATCCAGGGTCGCGCTGATCCGCCGCCTCGCTGGAACAACCTGGGGAGCCTCCGCTAAGACGCTGCGAATATCCACCCAAGCCCTGGTCTTCTCTGCAGCGGAATACTGCGCCCCAGTCTGGAGCAGAAGCCCTCATGCGAGAAAGGTCGACGTGGCTATCAATACCTCCCTCCGAATAATAACTGGATGCTTAAAGCCTACCCCTGTGTCCCTCTTGCCAGTCCTCGCGGGAATAGCACCGGCCGGCCTCCGACGGGAGGCTGCCACCCTCGCCCTGGCCAGGAAGGCACAAAAGTATGACTGGCACATCCTGCACAACACCACAATAACACCAGCACCTCCAAGCAGACTCAAGTCCCGCCACCCCTACAACAAGGCAGCACAAGAGATGCTCAACTCCACCTCTGAGGACATCTCCAGAGATGCATGGTTGGCAGCAGCTTGGAAGCAGGAGTGGGAGTCAGCTGGGCCCTCCCGAATCCACTGTTACATCTGGGACCCAGGAGATGGCGCCATTGGAGGAGACGACCTACCACGCCGGCAATGGACCACACTGAACCGTCTACGAACTGGGGTCGGTCGCTTTAAAACATCAATGAAGACGTGGGGCTTGGCGGACAGTGCGGCATGCGAGTGCGGTGACCCTGACCAGACCGCCGACCATATAATCACCATCTGCCCCTTATATAGACCACCCTCGGAAGCCAGCCTCTTCGACCTAGGACCAGAGATGCGGGCATGGCTACACGACACCAAGTTGGACCTCTGACGTTACACGAAAGAAGAACCACTAAATGAACCACTTTAAATGAACCACTAAATGAACCACTAATGAACCACTAAATGAACCACTAAATGAACCACTAAATGAACCATGAACCACTAAATGAACCACTAAATGAACCATGAACCACTAAATGAACCACTAAATGAACCATGAACCACTAAATGAACCACTAAATGGTTCAATTTAGAAAGTTTGTGAACAATCTGCTCATCGACAAACTCTACTGCAATAAACCGGATTCCTCATCACACTGGCTGTGTCCAAAATCATTCCCTAGTCCCTACCCCCTACCCCTACCCCCTACTCCCTACCCCCTACTCCCTACCCCCTACACCCTACTCCCTACTCCCTACCCCCTACTCCCTACCCCCTACACCCTACTCCCTACCCTATACACCCTACTCCCTACACCCTACCCCCTACTCCCTACACCCTACTCCCTACCCCCTAGTCCCTACTCCCTACCCCCTACACCCTACACCCTACTCCCTACCCTCTACACCCTACACCCTACTCCCTACACCCTACTTCCTACCCTCTACACCCTACCCCCTACTCCCTACCCCCTACACCCTACCTCCTACCCCTTACTCCCTTCCCCCTACTCCCTACCCTGTACTCCCTACTCCCTACCCCCTACCCCCTACTCCTTACTCCCTACTCCCTACTCCCTACTCTCTACTCCCTACTCCCTACTCCCTACCCTCTACTTTATTTACATATTGTTAATTACATTATATACAATTACTTTTTGTATTGAAATGTCGCTCTTCTGTCCATCACTTTCATCATGGCCACGCAAGGCCAGCTCAAAGGCACCACAGAACTTCACACAGTCTATTATTTTAGACAGGATGTGTTTTTGTCCACCTCCTCATTGTGTTGACAGATCCCTATCCTGTAGCCTTCATCAAGTTGAACAGCTACACTGTTAAAAATGATTTGTTGACTCAACTTGACTAAGTCAAGTCATCGTGTTGCTTTGACTGAGTTAAGTTTAGTCAAGTTGATTCAACATTTAGTGTCAAGTTGATTACACTTCAATAAATTAGTTGATACAACTTGAATTGAGTGACTTGTTAAACAGTCCATTCTGAGGAGTGTGCAGGGTTGCAGTAAAATGCAGTAAAACATAGAAAATTGTATCTCTCTAACTGAGAAACTTAACTCAAATGTCAGTCAGAAAATATTTATCCACCTCCTCATTGTGCTTCCTCACGGCAATTCTGTGGCCGTCGTCCAGCTGCGTAGCAATGTTCACTCTGCCTAGCGTGGCTAGCTTCATAGCATTGTCCATGTGTGCCCTGGTGTTCTCATGCTTCCTCACTTTCTCAGACAGGTGCTTCATATCCCTCACTCCAGTTGTTGTCCATGTTACATCTGTCCCCCCCGTTGTTTTAAAAATCAAGCAAGGAAAGCAAAATAAGGCATTAGCATGAGTGCATCCAGCTAGCCAGGCCTTTCTGGTGTACCAGCTACGAGAGAAGCCTCGCATATAGGTCTTCCCTTTGTCACTAGCTGCCTGATGCTGTTTGATAACAATATCAGGTTGATCTGGGCCCAGATCTTTCACCTTAAGTTTGTCCGCCAAACTTCTTCTCTCAAACGGCTCTTGAATGAGAGATTTCACCGAGTTAGGGACCGGGTTGAGTCTTGGGGTAGTGCTCACCGAGTTAGGGACCGTGTTGAGTCTTGGGGTAGTGCTCACGCTCGCCATTGTTGAACTTGTTGTAGTTAAAATGGCGCCCGCAGAGACAGAGCATAATATGCTTTTCCTAGTACATTGTATGACGATGCTGGAGGGGCTGTTCTCAAACAGGCCCCCCGAAGACGTTTGGAGGACGCTGATTGGCACTTGTCACTTGTTTATATCTTGAATCAGCAATTGGCTAAACTGCTACAGAGACCCGCCTCCGTGGGGCTATTTCTCTACAGCCCCCCCAGCATCGTCATACAGTGTACTAGGCATATGTGTACTAGGAAAAGCATATTATGTTGCGCAAATTATTTTAAAATCATATTTTACACATATTTCTGGGTGCATTCCATATTTTAAACACACACATATTGACAATTTATATATATATATATATATTTTTTTCTTTTTATTATTAAAAATAATGTTTGTGCGTGTGGTTTAGGGGGGGCTGCTCTACTCCTTACCTCCTACCCCCTACTCCCTACCCCCTACTCCCTACTCCCTACCCTCTACTCCCTACTCCCTACTCTCTACTCCCTACTCCCTACCCCCTACTCCCTACTCCCTACTCTCTACTCCCTACTCCCTACTCCCTACCCTCTACTCCCCACCCCCTACTCCCTACTCCCTACCCCCTACTCCCTACCCTCTACTCCCTACCCCCTACTCCCTACTTCCTACCCCTACTCCCTACTCCCTACCCCCTACTCCCTACCCTCTACTCCCTACTCCCTACCCTCTACCCCCTACTCCCTACCCTCTACTCCCTACCCCCTACTCCCTACTCCCTACCCCCTACCCCCTACTCCCTACCCTCTACTCCCTACCCCCTCATCCCTACCCCCTACTCCCTACCTTCTACTCCCTACTCCCTACCCCCTACTCCCTACCCTCTACTCCCTACTCCCTACTCCCTACCCTCTACTCCCTACCCCCTACTCCCTACCCTCTACTCCCTACTCCCTACCTCCTACCCCCTACTCCCTACCCTCTACTCCCTACCCCCTACCCTATACACCCTACCCTCTACTCCCTACTCCCTACCCTCTACCCCCTACTCCCTACCCCCTACTCCCTACACCCTACTCCCTACTCCCTACCCTCTACTCCCTACCCTCTACTCCCTACCTCCTACTCCCTACACCCTACTCCCTACCCCCTACTCACTACTCCCTACCCCCTACTCCCTACCCTCTACTCCCTACTCCCTACCCTCTACTCCCTACCCCCTACCCCCTACTCCCTACCCTCTACTCCCTACCCCCTACTCCCTACACCCTACTCCCTACCCCCTACCCTCTACTCACTACTCCCTACCCCCTACTTACTACTCCCTACCGCCTACTCCCTACCCTCTACTCCCTACTCCCTACCCTCTACTCCCTACTCCCTATTATTAAGTGATTATTGTTTCAATTTGAGTCGTACTTTGGCTAACTAACCCGGACACACCAATGATACATGATACTTGTGACTATGGGATTGATAAAGATATGACACATCTCTCTGCCCGCCAACACATTAACGCTGGAGGTACGACGGTTTAGCTTCAAACTATCCGGTTCCCCAACAGCAGAAGCTCCGCCCCATCTAGACGGATCAAACAGCTGCTGTTCATAGTTGGTCTCTGTTGCTGCTTTAAAGGGACGCTTACATAGAGAACAGAGGGGAGAGGACCCTTCTAAAGCTCTCCTGAACCAACCAGAAGGAAAGCAAAGTCAAAGAGAAGTCACTTTCCACTTTCCTCGCTAAGTCCCAACACTACTCCCTACCCTCTACTCCCTACCCTCTACTCCCTACTCCCTACCCCCTACTCCCTACCCTCTACTCCCTACTCCCTACCCACTACTCCCTACCCCCTACCCTCTACTCCCTACCCCCTACACCCTACTCCCTACCCTCTACTCCCTACCCTATACACCCTACTCCCTACTCCCTATACCCTACACCCTACCCTCTACTCCCTACCCCCTACTCCCTACCCCCCCTACCCCCAGGTGGATTGGGTGTGTGTGTAATATGCCAGCAGGTGGCGCTGTGCCGTGTGTAACCCTCATTCCCAGACACCAAAAGACGCTCTAGCGATGATGTGGGTTTTAGCTTCCCTTGTTAGAGTGTCTGCCTCTCATGCTGGAGGTTGTGAATTCAAATCCCAGTGTTGGACACTCACTGTTACATTAGGGGTGACGGAGGTTCAGCAAAGAGAGGACGCCAAAATTGCCTCAAATTATGAGCAAGGAATTGTCACACTAGACTGACATGAATGATGTACACTATGTAGGGTCTGGAATATACTAAATGAACCAGTATTCCCCAATGTGTCCTCTTCTCCGCGATGGTACAGGTCACCATCAACCAGGTATCAACATCAACCAGGTATTTATGAATCATTTATTTATGGGATCAAGTTTGAGTGTAGTACAGAAACATAAGTACTTAAGAGTATGACGATTTGTATTTCATTAATTAACTGCAATTATGGGACTAAATTCATGAAGAAAAGTACAATAAGCAGACATGACAAGTAAATGAAAGCTGGAACAGAAGGTATAAAGCAGACAGCTGGTGTTCAGTCTTATGAACAGAGGGTCAAATCACATCAAATACTAGATTAAAGCATCAACTGTAGATCGTTAAATCAACGCATACAAACCCAAGTTGGAAGAAAGCCATGTGACTCATGGAGATGAACAGCATGTCCTCTCATGGAGATGAACAGCATGTCCTCTCATGGAGATGAACAGCATGTCCTCTCGTGGAGATGAACAGCATGTCCTCTCATGGAGATGAACAGCATGTCCTCTCATGGAGATGAACAGCATGTCCTCTCGTGGAGATGAACAGCATGTCCTCTCATGGAGATGAACAGCATGTCCTCTCGTGGAGATGAACAGCATGTCCTCTCATGGAGATGAGCAGCATGTCCTCTCATGGAGATGAGCAGCATGTCCTCTCGTGGAGATGAACAGCATGTCCTCTCATGGAACGCCACATCTCAACGCCATTTAAAAGACTTGTTATGAAACACGTATTCTCATCTGCGGTGCTTAGAAATAAATAGTAGAAAAAGACTCAAGCAAATGAATAGGTTTGCTTTAAAAACATGGAGAGCAGGGGAATAACTATTGAGCACACTTGTATATAAATATGGCTTTAGCCTCTCTTTACTAGGAGAGAGCAAAGCAGAGACCTGGATGTGTTCACAGGTGCAGGCACAGAAAATCGTTAGTGAATGACACCATAAAAATGTTTTTCCAATTAAGCGAAAGAGGTTGCTTCAAAACGTTAGAGTAAACAAACGCTGCTTTTGACACCACAAAAACCTCGTTTATCCACTGAATGAAACATTTTAATTTCTCTCTCATTGTACCCTGAATGTAGCCAAGAGACGGATGAACAGTACCAGGTCACTCAAACACCTCGCCACTCACTTTGGAAACAAACCAACAGTGCAGAGATATGCACTTCATTCTGTTCCACTCACATCCACAGCCGTACATCACATTTATATAAAAACCAACACCACTCTAAACTTTGGCTAGGATTTGGCTATATAAAACTATCAGCTAGGATGTAAATACCATATTGATCATGTTGCTGGGACTCTTAGTATAAGATCTAAAACGTACACAGTGTCACATCAGCTGTAAGCACAGTGTATCACTGATCTCAGGAAGGGAGACCGGAAGCTTAAGGGAAGGATGGGGGAAGAAGACTCTTTTTAGAACGTTCTGGAACGCTTCTCCCCTCGACTGGATCCGTCTTTAGAAAACACCACACAACTCATCCACTGAGAGGTAACATAACACACGCTGGTTCAAACCCAAACAGGTTCCTCTTTGGTGAGAAAAAATGTCAGATTCTCCCAGTAGGCCTTTATCACAGAGGTGTACTAGCAGGGTGTTACACAGGTGTTACACAGGTGTTACACAGGTGTTACACAGGTGTAACACAGGTGTAACACAGGTGTATCTTCTAATGTTAAAATATTAACTGGCATACCGACATGGCGCACCCATCGTCAACCCACGAGCTACACTCACTAGTACACCTCTGGGACAAAGACCTCTTCATCCAGACTCTCATATTTCTACAAAAATAGAAGGGTAATCATTTCAACTAACATTGAACACACGCACACATATATATATATATATATCTGTACTGTAATTAAATAAGCTGATGATCGATCAGAGACGATCAATCAGGAACTAGGTCACCTTGGAGATCAGAACTGACAGTCAATGGAAGACATTCACTTTAGCAGTTTCTTCTGCCACTGATTGGTCATCTGGCATTTAACACATTTACAAAGGCAAGCCGTGTCTCACTGCCACTCCATGGCTCAGGCAACAGGGGGAAAATAACAAAAACCTAAAGGAATTATGAGGCGGATACCAGAGAGCTTCTAGATCTAGAAGCTATCTGGCGTCGTTGAGCTGCCTCGCCACGGCGAGGATGGACTTGGCGCCTTTACTGAGCAGCAGGTCGGCCAGGCTGGTCCCCAGCTGCTCAGCACTGTCCTGGTCTGGACCCCAGATCTTGGTGGCGGTGACGCCCACCCGCTGCACCCGCTCATCCACCTGCTCATCCACCTGCTCCGCCCCCTAGAAGCCGGGGAGAACGTCATCGTTTACACCACATATATCTACAAGATTAAAATAAGATTTGATGTTGACACAAACAGTTAGAATGAACTCTCAGCCTGTTAGACGTCAAGTTCACACAAAGGTTTCAGGTTGGTACCACATCCATGCTGTCCAGTTGAATAATGTCGCAAATTAAAGTTGAACAATAGAATCGCAAGGGCTCAGAATCACAGAATCGTAAACAAAGTAGGCAACCAGACGATGTACATGTCCTGCATTTAAAATGAGTCTCAAGTATTCATGTCCAGTGACTGACCTTCTTTCCAGCCGAGATGCTGGCCTGCATGGTCTCCTTCAGACTGTCAGAGCCGTCCAGGCTGTACACGCCGCCGGTCAGATAGAGCTGCACAACAACACCACACTGAACCACTGCTTTCACCAAAAAGATAATCTTGGGATTTTGCTCCCCACACTGAATTGATTTGAGGAGCCTAATTCAACACACTTTTCTATTCATTGCGTTGACTCATGTTCCCGAGTCATTCCCTGTGCTGCAGTTTAACTGTACAAAGTTAAGTCGGTTCAAACTCTTGAGGGCATTTCACCAGCAGGTCAGTGTGTTTATCTCAGTGTGGGAGTGATCTGGAGGGTTTTTTTTACCTGCGAGTCCTTCAGCTCAGTGTGCACCGCCACTGGAACACTGCAGCCTCCCTCCTGGGAACCAGAACACATCTTAAAGCTCTGGAATTACCACACATCTGGTAGAGTGTGTACCACATCATAATAATAATAATAATAATAATTATTCAAATTTGTCAGTGTGCAGCACAAGTACTGTACAGTGAAATAGATTCTCTGCATTTAGCCCATCCTACAGAGGGGAGCAGTTAGGGTTAGGGTTTTCCTCAAGGACACCTCCAGTTTTTTTGCTAGGAGGAGCCGGGGATCGAACCAGCAACCCTTCGGTTGTGAGGCGACCGCTCTACCTCCTGAGCTATACTGCCACCCCACATGATGCCACACACACACACACTTCACACGTGTTGCTACTTGTGTACTTTCAGAGCTCTCATAGTTCGTCAGTACTATGTACGCGTAACGTACGTCCACATGACTTGGTTTTAGGAAGTGTTTTCGTTGCTTCACATTATGAGACAGCTGTTATAGATTATAGTCTATAAGTCACGTGTCAGAAGATCCGTCCACACAAGTACTTGACGTGACGTCTGGTTTACTTGTCGCCTGCCTCTTGAGGCAGGAGACACCTCTCTTTGTTTGGGTCTGCCCGCGGTGCGTGGGGCGTACCAGCTTCCTGAGGAAGGCCCTCTCGGCGATGCAGCGAAGCACGGTGTCCGTGTGGTGGAGGACAGACACCATGTCCAGGATGTCCGTGTCCCTCGCTCGGACCTCCACAGCCAGAGCACCCTGAGGAGGAGGACACACGGACCGGTTGGAACCCACCCGAACACCACAAACATTGGCTGCAAAATGCTATGACAGACCGCATGTTACACACCTGTCCTACGGCATACATGCAGTCCTCTGGTTCCAAGATCTACGGGAACAAACGACAAGAAGACCAAAAGGTCAGGAACTGCCATGTGTTTCAGCTATTTTACACTTACATGTCTCCAAGAAACATAAATCAACATGTATTGTTCAGGAAAACCTATGGATGGTTTAAGGTTGGCAAGCATCCCAGCATCCTGATGTGCAGGAGATGTTCAACATCCCGATGGTGTTGGGCGTTGCTAAGGAAACGGGATAAAGGTACCTGGCTGATACGCTCATCCCAGCCCATCCGCTTCAGGCCCGCGGCGGCTAAGATGATGGCTGAGTAGTCCTCCTTCTCGTCCAGCTTTTTGAGCCGTGTGTTCAGGTTCCCTCGCTGGAGAGAGAGGCTGAGGAACAATTCACACTGCTGGGAGACAACCATGTACCCAGTGAGTGACCCCTCCTAAGGTACCCAGTTCACTTTGAAAAACAGCAGATTTCCCCCTTCTGCCCAGATCTTATAACCCTAACCCTTAGTATTCAATTGTGCAATGCATGCATTTTTCCTTCCATCGTCTGCTCTTGGTCAGCGATGGATTCCCCGTGTGGAACAACATGTTCCATGACTGTAGGAGCTGAGGACAGAGAGGATACGATATCTTTGAACTCCAGGTGGGGGAATCTCTTCTTCAGTTGAGCAGCTCGCCGAAGTGAACTGGTGCCGATCACGCTGAGGAAACCAAACCACATATCTGTACACACCATATCTGCAACATATCTGATGCACTACTACCTGCTATTAATGGAGTCATTTAGCAGATGCTGTTAGAAAGTGACTTCTAATGAACCATGTGAGGAGTTAGCCATGCTCAGAGATGTCTAACTATGCAGACATTGGGGTTCCCACATATACATTTGAAAGGATGTAAAGTATGAGACTTACCTGTTTTTGGAGAGCGTGTCGAGGGTTTGGCCGGCATTCTTGGGGTGAAGGACCACTGCATCATGGGGGTTCTCTCGTCTGAGAAATAACTCAAGAAATTAGAGCAGCATGAGACTGTACTAAAACTAACGTCATACCTCTAGTGAAACACTCAAAATGGGATTTTTTCACTGGCTCAAATTAAGTACCGTATTTTCCGGACTATAAGTGATTTGACTTATACCCCGAAGAGACTTATATAGCTTTATTTCTGACTGCGTTCGAACTACGGCCAAGCGATCAAAACATCTCTCATGACGCTACTCAACCAATCAAATCACTGCAGTGAGCGAGCAGAGCGCACACACACACACACACACACACACACACACACACACACACACACACACACACACACACACACACACACACACACACACACACACACACACACACACACACACACACACACACACACACACACACACACACACACACACACACACACACACACACACACGGAGTAATTTCACTTAGAGTGCTCTAAAAATAGAAAGGTAGTTAGTGAAAACTCCTCCATGTTGGTTCTTCCCACGGCGTTAATGTGAAGTAGAACTACGAGATAAAGCCCACATCTTTTGAGCATCAAACCCACAATAAAATAAACCATCTAGGAGCCCAATATGATTGATCTGTATTACCCGTAGCTTTCTGCTTCACACACACACACACACACTGCATTTGTTTGGGCCGCGCACCAAGAAAAGTCTCATGTATTTTGCATCATCTGATCGGCCGTTTTTGAGAGCTCCAATCGATCGGTTTAGAGTTAATATCGGCCGATAATTATCGGCGGCCGATCAATCGGACCATCCCTACTATCCACAGTGCAGTCACGTCTTCTGGCTGCTAAATGTGACTTAAAACACAGAAGCAACTTATATATGTATTTTTTGTATTCTTCACGACACATATTTTGATAAGAGCGACTTCTACTCAGGTGCGACTTATAGTCCGGAGAATATGGTACTTTTGGATTTGTTTCCATCCCCGTCTATGGGGAACACACACACACAATTGTCACTTTTTTGGTTAGTTAAATCCTACCTTTACTTTGATTGTCGACACTCGTTATATTCACTTATATTCTCTTGTGTGCACAGCAGACTTACTTGAGTATAGCTCCAATGGTGAACCCTGGGGGCAGAGTGGTGGGAAGGTCCTTGAGCGAGTGGACGACCAGGTCCACTCTGTGGGGACAAAACCTAGTGAATAGACTCATCAAGCAGACGACTGCAGTACAGAGGTCCTGGAGAACATCGAAGGTTCTCCTCCAAATCCACACTTACTCATTCCTCTCCAAGGCCGTCTCCAACTCTTTCGTGAACAAACTCTTCTCCCCAATCTTTATTTAAAAAGAAGAAAACGTGTTTTTAGGATCTTGCAAAGCATGGAAACCCCTCAACTGTCCTCTGGGTAATTGTATACATAGGGGCAGATGGGAGGCAGGAGTGGGGGGGGGGTACCCTAGTCTGCTGGCCCCACCCCATGCCCATATTAGGACTTCCTGTGCCTCCTGAAAGAGATAAGAGATCAGCTCTCCATCCCTGACCATTCTCCAAGACTACGACTCAAACCCCGAAACCATTTCCCCTGGTGTGTTCACAAACCTACCGCTAAAAGTTAATTTCCGTGTGTGAACTTCCCAGGGTTGGTAGATATACATATTATATGTGTCTATATCTCTAAATTAAAATAGCCAGCCATATATATATATATATATATATATATATATATATATATATATATATATATATATATACACACATGACAGAGAGTAGACACATTATCGCCTCAACAGCTCAGCTCACCTTTGATAAAGCAGTGTCAAGGATTTTGTCTCCAGTTGTCGTCATGCCAACTGAAAACAGGGAGGACATTAGGGATTATTGAAGGGGAAGCTCAGCGGTTCCCGAGGGACACTTTGTTCCAGCACTTCCTTGGAAACATGACGTCAATCCTGGAAGGATTCTTACTGATTTCCAAGGTCACTTCTGGGTACAGTTCTTTCAATTTTTCCGCAATGCTGTCCGTCTGGATACGAGCAAGCTGGTGAGAAAGAACACAGCTATTTATTTTTATTAAAAAAATATGAATTAAATGAATTTCCATCTCCAGCCCATTCAGCATGGCGTTTATCTGGGAGGGTGTTTTGCTATCTCTGCTGACGGGCGGGGCTCCGCCTGCCGTATCTTCAGCCACAGAGAACAGAACAGCAGATCAAATCATTCACATGCAACTGACACAGTGGATCAAATAGTTTAGTTTCCCTGTAGTTAGTTTCCGGAAGAAAAATAGGTTTAAACTGAAATGGAGGTAAATTAAGAATGAATTACTTAAACAGTCTCATTCATATGCAGATGAAGATAACACAAATGTACTGTACCTGGCTTTTGCGGGTTCCAATTCGAATGACTCTGCAAACTTTACTGTTGCCATCCTGTCAGGGAAAGTCATTCATTCAGTCATTCAAGAAACACTTAATCATCCATCATAGAGTCCTAGAAGCCCAACCATCTACACCTCTCTCACCCACCTGGTTTGACTAACAAATGGAAACAAAGCACCCCTCACCCGAATGTACTTGTAAGCTCCTTGTTCCATAGCTTCACCAGTCTCTCACAGCTGAAGCCCTGAGCTCTAGCTGTGCCTTGTATGCCCTGTGAGGAAGCCTAGCTCTGTCTTGGTAGGAAGCCCAGTTGAACTGTACAGAGATGTTCTGAGGTGAGCTCATACAACAGGAGTCTCTCACACACACACACACACACACTGGTGTCAAAAGACTCTGGTGCCAAAAGATAAGTCTGTGGGTTAGTGATTAGGGAAGGCAGGGCGGGGTCGCTGGAGTGTGTCTATCTACATCTCTCTCTCTTTTCTTAGTAAAGGATGCTTTCACCAAATGTATTCTGCAGTTATGGAAACAGACAAAAACAAGGATTAAAATAAAATGTCCTAAACACAAATGTGTGATTTCTCTGTACAGTGAACATCTCTAAATAATTACAGGCATGAATGAAAAATACTTGTCTAATTTGTCAAATTGTTCTTGCTGACCCAAACGTCTGATACCTGAGACACATGCTCTCTCTCTCAGCCATAGTGTTTTAAAACTTCATCACAGATGCAGGGATTTTTATTATTATTATTATTATTATTATTATATTAGTTACTTGTCTCTTCTTCAATTGCACTCCTTCATATTTTATCCTCTGCTTATTCTCAATTGATCTTTGGTGATGATGAAATTATGTATTTTGAAGATCACTTGTTTGTACATTCTGTATACATATGTATTTGTAACTGTGAGCTATGCATTTAAGACATATTAAAGTGTACTTCACATTCTGTGCTTATTCTGTTGGTCTGTGGTGATATGAGTGGTGAGGATGGGCATTTATCTCCAGAAAGTCTCCCTCTCTTTCACAGCCTAAGGTAGGAGAGCAGGTCAGAGCAGTACAGGTACACAAACCATCCCGGGTTTACTGCATAAACCCGACTAATTTACAGTTAATTAACCATACGCCAATCATCTCTCCATCACAACTATAATATCCTTGGTTAATAATCATTTAGTTAGGTTAGTTAGTTGTATCGTTGCTGTTGTTGTTGCATTGAATAACTTCCCTCAAGTAAATCAACTTACAAAAATGGTATTGTATACAATTGTATGCAAGTGATCGTACCAGCATCAGTTGCTATAGGTTTTGAAGAAGTTCCATCATCACTGAACTCTCTCTTGCAGTATAATGCATATTCAATGCATAATCTTGCAGTATAATGCATATTATTGCAGTATAATGCATATTCAATGCATAATCTTGCAGTATAACGCATATCCGATGGATAATCTTGCAGTATAACGCATATTCAATGCATATTATTGCAGTATAACGCATATTCAATGGATAATCTTGCAGTATAACGCATATTCAATGCATAACCTTGCAGTACAACGCATATTCAATGCATAATCTTGCAGTATAACGCATATTCAATGGATAATCTTGCAGTATAACGCATATTCAGGGTGCGGGTCTCATATGAACCTTAGTTATTAGTTGGTCTGTATCGGTGTGTGCAGTAGAAGGTGTTTCTAGTATAGCTGGAATAGTACACATTAATGACATTAAATGACTGAAACCAGTTATCCGCAGACGGTGATAGAAGTGGAGAAAGAGGACCTTGGCGTGGATGTTTCCTTATGGTTTTAAGATGAGATGCTAATCGCTAACCAGACAGCATGTGGAGATGGCCATGACGCCATTAGTTAGTTATCGGTTATAGATCAGTAAGGTCGTACCTCTGGAGTGGCTTCCCCCGACATGTCGATGGTTCTGATCGATGTATTGGTGTTCTGATTGATGTATTGGTGTTTTCTAAACCTTCTAAACGTGACCTCCCCAAGGAGCGGATGAATGACCTCTGACGTCACCGAGCCGGCCCGGCGTCACTTCCGCGTTTCACTGGTTCCTCAACTGCTCGAATAGCATATACATATTAGATTGTATTAGATTATAATATATATACATATACACAATGAAAAAACTACGAAATATTTAAATACATACATTTCCAAATAGCAAGAGGAGTTCAGTATACAGAAGACCTTAGCAGTATAACAAATGTCCCATATATTTGGTTTATAACGTATGGAAATTACACTTCGACAAACGATATGTTTATATAGATATATAGATCAATATATAGATATATAGATATAGATAGATATACATATATACACAAACAGGTGTACACTTCCAGGTTATGATCTACCTCTACCTCCACTGTGGATGCAGGGTTACAGCTCCCCTGGTGGACAACCAGGGGATCACCAGGGTTACAGCTCCCCTGGTGGATAACCAGGGTTACAACTCCCCTGGTGGACAACCAGGGGATAACCAGGGTTACAGCTCCCCTGGTGGATAACCAGGGTTACAGCTCCCCTGGTGGATAACCAGGGTTACAGCTCCCCTGGTGGACAACCAGGGGATCACCAGGGTTACAGCTCCCCTGGTGGATAACCAGGGTTACAGCTCCCCTGGTGGACAACCAGGGTTACAGCTCCCCTGGTGGATAACCAGGGTTACAGCTCCCCTGGTGGACAACCAGGGGATCACCAGGGTTACAGCTCCCCTGGTGGATAACCAGGGTTACAGCTCCCCTGGTGGACAACCAGGGGATAACCAGGGTTACAGCTCCCCTGGTGGACAACCAGGGGATCACCAGGGTTACAGCTCCCCTGGTGGATAATCAGGGGATAACCAGGGTTACAGCTCCCCTGGTGGATAACCAGGGTTACAGCTCCCCTGGTGGACAACCAGGGGATCACCAGGGTTACAGCTCCCCTGGTGGATAACCAGGGTTACAGCTCCCCTGGTGGACAACCAGGGGATAACCAGGGTTACAGCTCCCCTGGTGGACAACCAGGGGATCACCAGGGTTACAGCTCCCCTGGTGGACAACCAGGGGATCACCAGGGTTACAGCTCCCCTGGTGGATAACCAGGGTTACAGCTCCCCTGGTGGACAACCAGGGGATAACCAGGGTTACAGCTCCCCTGGTGGACAACCAGGGGATAACCAGGGTTACAGCTCCCCTGGTGGATAACCAGGGGATCACCAGGGTTACAGCTCCCCTGGTGGATAACCAGGGGATAACCAGGGTTACAGCTCCCCTGGTGGATAACCAGGGGATAACCAAACCTTTAAACATTCTAAAGGGTATATAAAGGGTATACATTACACATTATACATTATACACATTATACATTAGTAAAGTTGACACAAATACACATTCTTCTGTTTTGTGCTTTACCCATCTGATACCCTGTATTGAACTCCATCAACCTAGGAATCATAGGAATGCTATAACTTTCTATTTAACTGGTCTGTATTTAAACATTCACTACTAAGTATCTAAAAATCCTTATGATGCCAAATTCAACATCATATTTCCTGCCCTTGTGAATCCAGGCCTCCACATCATCCATGGCTGAAGGTCAGAACACCATCTCCACTAAACGTTCTCTGGTGTTTTGTCATGGCTGTCCTGCTGCTTGCTTTGTCTGATAGTAAATGTTATTTTCATGTCAGCATGTATTAAGACAGCATCTCAGCAGGTGGAGATTCTGTAGTCCTCCGCACTCCTTCTCATCATCTCCTCGAAGCCAGTCCATCTAAGATGGGGGATATGGAGGGGGGTTCACGCACAATTCAGTCTCTCCTCATGAACCCTTTTGTTTCAGTCCTAACCAAATTTGTGGTATTGTCAATCACCACCATCACCACCTGGTACCGGAACAGCACCGTGCAAGATCAGAAGGCCCTACAGAGAGGGGTACGGGTCGGGTACCTTAGAGGAACCACTCCTTCACCTCGACTACCTCTCCACCGAGCGGTGAAGGTCCAGGCCCAGAAGGATCCTGAGAGACCCCAGCCACCCAGACAGCGGACTGTTCTCTCTGCTACGCCCGGGCAGAAGGTACCAGAAGGTACCAGAAGGTACCTGACCCAGAGGGCTAAGAGACCGAGAGCCTCAACAGGAGTTTCTTCCCTCAGGCCATCCGGTACACACACTAAACACAACAAGAACACTGGACTATCCGCACCACACTTTTACATTTAGATTCTGATTCATACTGTACTGTTTATAGTGTCAGATTAATACATCCTGCAATTATGTCAATATGTACATTTCTGTATTATTTTTGTATTTTTGTCAATTTTGTAATGTTTGTAATTTCTAATTCTTGAAAATCCTGCAACTTTCTGCACATCTTTGGAGCTGGCTAGAACATTTCACGGTACATTGTACACTTGATGGTGGTACTGGTGGTACTGGTGGTATTGGTGGTACTGGTGGTATTGGTGGTACTGGTGGTACTGGTGGTATTGGTGGTACTGGTGGTACTGGTGGTATGGTGGTACTGGTGGTACTGGTGGTACTGGTGGTATTGGTGGTACTGGTGGTATTGGTGGTACTGGTGGTACTGGTGGTACTGGTGGTATTGGTGGTACTGGTGGTATTGGTGGTATTGGTGGTACTGGTGGTATTGGTGGTATTGGTGGTACTGGTGGTATTGGTGGTACTGGTGGTACTGGTGGTACTGGTGGTATTGGTGGTATTGGTGGTACTGGTGGTATTGGTGGTATTGGTGGTACTGGTGGTATTGGTGGTATTGGTGGTACTGGTGGTACTGGTGGTATTGGTGGTACTGGTGGTACTGGTGGTACTGGTGGTATTGGTGGTATTGGTGGTACTGGTGGTACTGGTGGTATTGGTGGTACTGGTGGTACTGGTGGTATTGGTGGTATTGGTGGTACTGGTGGTATTGGTGGTACTGGTGGTACTGGTGGTACTGGTGGTATTGGTGGTATTGGTGGTACTGGTGGTACTGGTGGTATTGGTGGTACTGGTGGTATTGGTGGTATTGGTGGTACTGGTGGTATTGGTGGTATTGGTGGTATTGGTGGTACTGGTGGTATTGGTGGTACTGGTGGTATTGGTGGTACTGGTGGTACTGGTGGTATTGGTGGTACTGGTGGTACTGGTGGTATTGGTGGTATTGGTGGTATTGGTGGTACTGGTAGTATTGGTGGTACTGGTGGTATTGGTGGTACTGGTGGTACTGGTGGTATTGGTGGTACTGGTGGTATTGGTGGTATTGGTGGTATTGGTGGTACTGGTGGTATTGGTGGTACTGGTGGTATTGGTGGTACTGGTGGTATTGGTGGTACTGGTGGTATTGGTGGTACTGGTGGTACTGGTGGTACTGGTGGTATTGGTGGTACTGGTGGTACTGGTGGTATTGGTGGTACTGGTGGTACTGGTGGTGTTGGTGGTACTGGTGGTACTGGTGGTATTGGTGGTACTGGTGGTATTGGTGGTACTGGTGGTACTGGTGGTATTGGTGGTACTGGTGGTATTGGTGGTACTGGTGGTACTGGTGGTATTGGTGGTATTGGTGGTACTGGTGGTATTGGTGGTACTGGTGGTATTGGTGGTACTGGTGGTACTGGTGGTATTGGTGGTACTGGTGGTACTGGTGGTATTGGTGGTACTGGTGGTACTGGTGGTATTGGTGGTACTGGTGGTATTGGTGGTACTGGTGGTATTGGTGGTACTGGTGGTATTGGTGGTATTGGTGGTATTGGTGGTACTGGTGGTATTGGTGGTATTGGTGGTACTGGTGGTATTGGTGGTACTGGTGGTACTGGTGGTACTGGTGGTATTGGTGGTATTGGTGGTACTGGTGGTATTGGTGGTATTGGTGGTATTGGTGGTACTGGTGGTATTGGTGGTATTGGTGGTACTGGTGGTATTGGTGGTACTGGTGGTATTGGTGGTATTGGTGGTACTGGTGGTACTGGTGGTACTGGTGGTATTGGTGGTACTGGTGGTACTGGTGGTACTGGTGGTATTGGTGGTACTGGTGGTACTGGTGGTACTGGTGGTATTGGTGGTATTGGTGGTACTGGTGGTACTGGTGGTATTGGTGGTACTGGTGGTACTGGTGGTACTGGTGGTATTGGTGGTATTGGTGGTACTGGTGGTATTGGTGGTATTGGTGGTACTGGTGGTATGGTGGTACTGGTGGTATTGGTGGTACTGGTGGTATTGGTGGTACTGGTGGTACTGGTGGTACTGGTGGTATTGGTGGTACTGGTGGTACTGGTGGTACTGGTGGTATTGGTGGTACTGGTGGTACTGGTGGTACTGGTGGTATTGGTGGTATTGGTGGTACTGGTGGTACTGGTGGTACTGGTGGTACTGGTGGTATTGGTGGTATTGGTGGTACTGGTGGTATTGGTGGTATTGGTGGTACTGGTGGTATTGGTGGTACTGGTGGTATTGGTGGTACTGGTGGTATTGGTGGTACTGGTGGTACTGGTGGTACTGGTGGTATTGGTGGTACTGGTGGTACTGGTGGTATTGGTGGTACTGGTGGTACTGGTGGTGTTGGTGGTACTGGTGGTACTGGTGGTATTGGTGGTACTGGTGGTATTGGTGGTATTGGTGGTACTGGTGGTACTGGTGGTATTGGTGGTATTGGTGGTACTGGTGGTATTGGTGGTATTGGTGGTATTGGTGGTACTGGTGGTATTGGTGGTATTGGTGGTACTGGTGGTACTGGTGGTACTGGTGGTACTGGTGGTACTGGTGGTATTGGTGGTATTGGTGGTACTGGTGGTATTGGTGGTACTGGTGGTATTGGTGGTATTGGTGGTACTGGTGGTATTGGTGGTATTGGTGGTACTGGTGGTATTGGTGGTATTGGTGGTATTGGTGGTACTGGTGGTATTGGTGGTATTGGTGGTACTGGTGGTACTGGTGGTACTGGTGGTATTGGTGGTACTGGTGGTATTGGTGGTATTGGTGGTACTGGTGGTACTGGTGGTATTGGTGGTACTGGTGGTACTGGTGGTACTGGTGGTATTGGTGGTATTGGTGGTACTGGTGGTACTGGTGGTATTGGTGGTATAGGTGGTACTGGTGGTACTGGTGGTACTGGTGGTATTGGTGGTATTGGTGGTACTGGTGGTATGGTGGTATTGGTGGTACTGGTGGTACTGGTGGTACTGGTGGTATTGGAAGTGGCACTGTGAACAGGATAAACATCCATCCATTTGGAATTGGCCTTAATGGCGATGAGGAACATTTTCTCCATGAACGGTGCCGCATTATTCACAGAAAGTCTCCTCCACGGCTTGTCGGCCCACTCTCATGGGTGCCTGACATGTAGGGCATGTTTTGACTAGCTTTTCTATTTTCTTGTCTAGCTTTGGCTTTAGCTCCATATCTGTGCTGTGCTATCTGTGCATGCCCTGTGCGAGAGACCCCAGGGTGGCATTTCTAAAGCTGCTGTAAGACAGCCTTCCTGCCCCCACAACACGCACCCATCCTGCCCATGGAGTTCTGACTTCCTCTCCTTGAATGATGTCAAGTCTCCTGTTTGCTGCTCATGTACTCTGGCTAGTACAGGATCCTTATTAGTCAGTGACTTGACCTGTTCCGCCGTTACAGGTGTGTCCATTCCTTTGGAACACCTGCCCTCTGTCCTCGGCGCCGTGGAGATGGGTCTACGTAGGAGGGTCCGCTCAAAGCATCCGTGCTGCCGTGGTCTTCCCCTGGTCTCTAGACCATGACCTACTGAGACCCCCTCAGAGTCACTGCTCCCCTCTGAACTCCCAGCTGCACCATGTGGGACACAGTCTTTGGTTCACAGAATAGGGATAGATTGTGGTTTATGGTCCTTGCAGATGGTAAACTTCCGGCAAAAGATGAGAAGGACTTCATTGTAGTAGTGTACCAGCACTCTGGAAGACTGGAGTTTATTTTTATATTGCTTCTAAACAAGAACTATATTAGTATCAAAGCTAATCCAATCGAAATGTTCCTCAAGTTGACCAGTAGGAAAGGGTTTAAGAAATAGCACATTTTGAAATTGCATTAATTGATCGATTGATATATTATATCATATCGAAACCAAATCTAGAATCGTTATATTTAATTATATGTATGTAAGCGCTGACACGTGATTATAACCTGATCACATCATTGTAACAAGCGAGCTACAGGCTCATATTCAATTCCACCGGGAAACCAAGGACACCTGTACCATAACCAAGGACACCTGTACCAAGGACACCTGTACCATAACCAAGGACACCTGTACCATAACCAAGGACACCTGTACCAAGGACACCTGTACCATAACCAAGGACACCTGTACCAAGGACACCTGTACCATAACCAAGGACACCTGTACCAAGGACACCTGTACCATAACCAAGGACACATGTACCATAACCAAGGACACCTGTACCATAACCAAGGACACCTGTACCATAACTAAGACACCTGTACCATAACCAAGGACACCTGTACCATAACTAAGACACCTGTACCATAACTAAAACACCTGTACCATAACCAGGGACACCTGTACCAAGGACACCTGTACCAAGGACACCTGTACCATAACCAGGGACACCTGTACCATAACCAAGGACACCTGTACCAAGGACACCTGTACCATAACCAAGGACACCTGTACCATAACCAAGGACACCTGTACCATAACCAAGGACACCTGTACCATAACCAAGGACACCTGTACCAAGGACACCTGTACCATAACCAAGGACACCTGTACCACCTGGAGGGGGTTACCGACGAGCTATCAGCCGACGGGAGGTTCCGTCCACCGGACAGAACAAAGGCTCTCTCCGGTAAAGATCGCGGAGGGGGGGGGGTATGTCTCATGATAAATAGATCTTGGTGCAACCAAAGTCATGTCCATCCCCTCAAGTCTCTCTGTTCCCGGACCTGGAGGACCTGATGCTTATCGTCCACACTGGCTACCTCCGGAGTTTACAGGTAACCGTGACCGCTGGTTCCATTCCCCCACAAGCCAACACGGACCCAGCGCTGAAGGAACTGTACGGGGCTATCAGCGACCAGGAGTCGGCACACCCCGAGGCTGCTCTCATCGTGGGACTTCAACAAGGAGAACCTGAAGAAGGTTCTCCCGAAGTTCTACCAACACATAACGAGCAACACACGGGGCGAGCGGATCCTCGACCACTGCTACACCCCCTTCCGTGATGGCTACAAGGCCCTCCTCCGCCCACCGTTCGGCCAATCAGACCACCGCTCTATCCAGCTGCTCCCCGCCTATTGGCTGAGACTGAAGCAGAAAGCGATCGCTGTGAGGGAGGTCCAATGCTGGTCGGACCAATCAGACTCTATGCTACAGGATTGTTTTGATCGAGCTGACTGGCACATGTTCCGCGTCGCCTCGGACAATAACGTCAACGAGTACTTCAACCTCCCTCAATCTCCCTGGAGGAAGTCACTGCGGTAGTCAAACATCTCCGCAGTGGCAAAGCCCCAGGGGTTGATGAGATCCGTCCAGAAATGCTAAAGGCTCTGGGTGTTGAGGGGCTGTCATGGATGACACGTCTTTTCAACATTGCGTGGAAGTCTGGGACAGTGCCTGAGGAGTGGCAAACGGGGGTGGTGGTACCCCTGTTCAAAAAGGGTGACCAGAGGGTGTGTGCCAATTACAGGGGTATCACATTACTCAGCCTCCCTGGGAAAGTCTACTCCAAGGTGCTGGAAAGGAGGGTTCGGCCGATAGTCAAACCTCAGATTGAAGAGGAACAATGCGGATTCCGCCCTGGTCGTGGAACAACGGACCAGCTTTTCACTCTTGCAAGGATCCTGGAGGGGGCTTGGGAGTATGCCCATCCGGTCTACATGTGTTTTGTAGATTTGGAGAAGGCATATGATCGGGTCCCTCGGGAAATACTGTGGGGGGTGCTGCGGGAGTATGGGGTGCGGGGGTCACTGTTGAGGGCCATCCAATCTCTCTACTCCCAAAGCAAGAGCTGTGTCCGGATTCTCGGTACAAAGTCAGGCCTGTTCTCAGTGGGTGTTGGCCTCCGCCAGGGCTGCGCTTTGTCACCCATCCTGTTTGTGATTTTCATGTCATGGAGGGGAGGGGTTTCAGTATGGTGGGCTCAGGATTGAATCGCTGCTGTTTGCAGATGATGTGGTCCTGTTTGCGTCATCAGTATGTGACCTTCAGCACTCACTGGATCGGTTTGCAGCAGAATGTGAAGCGGCTGGGATAAGGATCAGCACCTCCAAATCTGAGGCCATGGTTCTTAGCAGGAAACCGGTGGATTGTCTACTCCAAGTAGGGAGGGAGTCCTTATCCCAAGTGAAGGAGTTCAAGTATCTCGGGGTCTTGTTCTCGAGTGAGGGGAGGATGGGGCGTGAGATTGACAGGAGAATAGGTGCAGCGGGAGCGGTATTGGGTGCACTTTGGCGCACCGTTGTAACCAAAAGAGAGCTGAGCCAGAAGGCAAAGCTCTCGATCTACCGATCAGTCTTCGTTCCTACCCTCACCTATGGCCATGAGCAATGGGTAATGACCGAAAGGACGAGATCGCGAATACAAGCGGCCAAAATGAGTTTCCTCAGGAGGGTGGCTGGTATCTCCCTGAGGGATAGGGTGAGAAGCTCAGTCACTCGTGAGAGACTCGGAGTAGAGCCGCTGCTCCTTCGCGTAGAAAGGAGCCAGTTGAGGTGGTTCGGGCATCTAGTAAGGATGCTTCCTGGTCGCCTCCCGAGGGAGGTTTTCCAGGCACATCCAACTGGGAAGAGACCACGGGGCAGACCGAGGTACAGGTGGGGTGATTACATCTCCACACTGGCCTGGGAACGCCTCGGGATCCCCCAGTCAGAGCTAGTCGATGTTGCCAGGGAGAGGGAAGTTTGGAGTCCCCTGCTGGAGCTGCTACCTCCGCGACCCGATTTCGGATAAGCGGGAGAAGATGGATGGATGGATGGATGGATGGATGGAGTACGTCCTCGGTCACCGGGTTCATCAAAAAGTGCATAGATGACGTTGTTCCGACCAAGTCGGTTCGGATATATCCCAACCGGAAACCGTGGATTAACGGCTATGTTCGCGCTGCCCTCCACGCGCGTAACGCCGCCTTTGGCTCCGGGAATATGGAGGAATAGGGAACCACGACGCGAGGGGCATGTGGCAGGGGCTGCAGACCAGAACGAACTTCAGAGGGAGAACCAGTTGTGTAGAGAACTCCTCTACCTCCCTCCCAGGAGAGATACATACTTTTTTTGCTCGGTTCGACGTGAACGGCAGCCCTGAGGAGACCAGCCTGCTGAGCATCTCGGAGGCGGATATGCGCCGCACCTTCAAGCGGCTGAACATCCGTAAGGCGGCAGGCCCCGACGACATCCCGGGCCGCGTCCTCAGAGCATGGGCAGACTAGTTGGCAGGAGTCTTTGCAGACATCTTCAACCTCTTCCTGTCCCAGGCTGTTGTTCCCACGGTCTTCAAGATGTCCACCATCGTGCCTGTCCCTAAACAACCCAAGGTAACAAGCCTGAATGACTATAGACCTGTAGCCCTCACCTCGATTGTCAGCAAATGCTTCGAGAGGTTGGTCAAGGACTTTATTTGCTCCTTGTTACCTGCCACGCTGGACCCATGGCCCTCCACACTGCCCTTTCCCACCTGGAGGGAAATAACTGTTATGGGCGAATGCTGTTTGTGGACTACAGCTCAGCGTTCAACACGATGCCAAGCTCGACACCAAGCTTAGAGGTCTAGGCGTGCCCCCATCCACGTGCAGCTGGATACTGGACCTCCTGTCGGACCGCCGCCAGGTGGTGAGGATGGGCAGCACCACATCAGAGCCACTGATCCTCAACACGGGAGCCCCCCAGGGATGCGTGCTGAGCCCTCTCCTCTACTCCCTCTACACCCACGACTGCATGGCTATGCACAGCTCCAACGTCATCGTCATGTTTGCTGACGACACGACAGTGATGGGCCTGATCGCCGGCGACGACGAGACAGCATACAGGGAGGAGGCCGGATCGCTGGAGCAGTGGTGCCAGGAGAACAGCCTCGCCCTCAACGTCAAGAAGACCAAGGAGCTGATCGTGGACTACAGGAAGCAGAGAGGAGAGCATGGCCCTATCTCCATCGACGGTGTTGCAGTAGAGAGGGTCAGCAGCTTCAAGTTCCTCGGCGTGCACATCTCCGAGGACCTCACATGGTCCACGCACACCACACACATGGTGAAACGGGCCCAACAACGCCTGTATTTCCTCAGGCGTCTGAGGAAATTCAGCATGGGCCCCCGCATCCTGAGAACATTTTATAACGGCACCATCGAGTGTTCTTACAGGGTGGATCACCGCCTGGTACGGGAACTGCACCGCACTCGAGCGCAGAGCGCTTCAAAGGGTGGTGCGGACGGCCCAGTATATCGTTGGAGGTGAGCTCCCCTCCCTCCTGGATATATACAACCAGCGGTGCGTGGCCAAGGCCAAACGCATCATAAAGACATTGCCCACCCCAGCCACGAACTGTACTCACTGTTACCGTCAGCCAGGCGATACCGCAGTATCAAGTGCCGTACAAATAGACTCCGAGACAGCTTCCACAGTCAGGCCATCAGGCTGCTGAACAAGGGCGTATAGCATATAACAATGTCTATTGTATTACATTGATTTATATATACATATTGCTCTTTTTCTGTGCCGATATATTGCATTTCATAAATTGCATTTTTTTTTTTACATATTTTAATCTATTCTGTTTTATTCAATTTTTATCTTATTTTTATAACTGCTGTCTGTCGTCGGGTATTGCACATAAGACCCACTGCTTTATACTTGTATAAACTGTTAAGTGACAATAAACTTGACTTGACTTGACTTGACATGAATGGAATAGCTCTATTACATTACATTCCAGTCATTTAGCAGATGCTTTTATCCAAAGCGACTTACAATAGTGTGTTTCAACAAAGGTTTAAAGGTTAAGAGAACAACTTGTCACCAGAAGTCAAAAGTGCATTTCATTCCTAACAAGTCTCCAAGAACTGAGCCACCTAACCACCTAAGTTCAGGTAAAAGTACAATACATTCAGGTTAAAGTACAATAAGGTAAAAGTACAATAAGTTGGCAAACAATATATAACAATATCTACCTAATAATCTACTTAGATAGGTTTAGATTTAGGTTTAATAACCAGGATAAAGATGTGAATATGAAGGTCTAATAACTAGATAAAGGTGTGAGTATGAAGGTTTAATAACTAGATAAAGGTGTGAATATGAAGGTTTAATAACTAGATAAAGGTGTGAATATGAAGGTTTAATAACTACATAAAGGTGTGAATATGAAGGTTTAATAACTAGATAAAGGTGTGAATATGAAGATCTAATAACCAGGATAAAGGTGCGAACATGAAGGGTTTTGCCAGCAGGCCTGAGGCCCTACGTCACTGCTGGTGACGTGGCCTACGTCATTGCCGATGACGCGGTGACGTGGCGCTGGTCTTCCGGTGGAGACGTGGCTCTGTGTCGCTGCCATATTGAAGCTCCCAGCTAACGCTCCGAACGTCTTGACTGTTGATCGGCGATACGACAGACATTAAGGTGTGACTCCGGATCACGGGAAGGGAAGAACCAACGGACCTCGGACGGAGGGCGGATAGTGTTGTTGTCTCGCAGAGGAACCCAGAATGGTGAGTGAGCGTCCCGGGGTCTTCAGTTAGTGTCTTATTGTAGTGGAATAGGGCCTAGCCGTTAGCACAACACCAGCTAACCTGACAGCAGCGGGTCGGTTAGCAGCGGGTCGACCTCCCGCTGGTCCTCATCCCGTCCTCATATCAGTCCTCATCAGGACAACAACCACACAATCCGGTTACAACACGGCGGTTCTGTATATATGTTCATATCACCAGGAGGGTCGGGGAGGAGGAACCAGAAGCTAAACGCCTTCAGTCTCTTCTGCTGACGGTAACGAACCGCTGGCTACTTTAGCCTCGGTTAGCTTAGCTCCCATTAGCTCAAACCCTCCTAGTGGAGGTCTTAGTCTTTATTATATATAAACGTTCCTGATCGTTAGCCCACCAACAATACTCAAAGTCCACTAAATGTGGTCTCAATATCCAACTAACTCCATGTTGACGTTCAACTGTCAGGTGAATTAGTTGATCTCCAGATAACGTTCCGCGTCATCCCATCTCTTTATGAAATACACATTCGATAAGTCTCAATGAGTCTTAAACCGAGGTTCTAGTGTCCTGGTGTCTGCTGTAAACCAAGGTTCTAGTGTCCTGGTGTCTGCTGTAAACTAAGGTTCTAGTGTCCTAGTGTCTGCTGTAAACCAAGGTTCTAGTTTCCTGGTGTCTGCTGTAAACCAAGGTTCTAGTGTCTGCTGTAAACCAAGGTTCTAGTGTCTGCTGTAAACCAAGGTTCTAGTGTCCTAGTGACTGCTGTAAACCAAGGTTCTAGTGTCCTGGTGTCTGCTGTTAACCAAGGTTCTAGTGTCTGCTGTTAGCCAAGGTTCTAGTGTCTGCTGTAAACCAAGGTTCTAGTGTCTGCTGTAAACCAAGGTTCTAGTGTCCTAGTGTCTGCTGTAAACCAAGGTTCTAGTGTCTGCTGTAAACCAAGGTTCTAGTGTCCTAGTGTCTGCTGTAAACCAAGGTTCTAGTGTCCTGGTGTCTGCTGTGAACCGAGGTTCTAGTGTCCTGGTGTCTGCTGTGAACCGAGGTTCTAGTGTCCTGGTATCGGCTGTGAACCGAGGTTCTAGTGTCCTGGTGTCTGCTGTGAACCAAGGTTCTGGTGTCTGCTGTAAACCGAGGTTCTAGTGTCCTGGTGTCTGCTGTAAACCGAGGTTCTAGTGTCCTGGTATCGGCTGTGAACCTGCCCTGAATAACGCACACCCCTCTCTGTGCGTCCAGGTGCTGTTGGCAGCGGCGGTGTGCACCAAGGCGGGGAAGGCCCTGGTCTCCCGGCAGTTCGTGGAGATGACTCGGACTCGGATCGAGGGTCTTCTGGCCGCCTTCCCCAAGCTGATGAACACCGGGAAGCAGCACACGTTTGTGGAGACCGACAGTGTCCGCTACGTTTACCAGCCTCTGGAGAAGCTCTACATGGTCCTGATCACCACCAAGAACAGCAACATCCTGGAGGACCTGGAGACACTCAGACTCTTCTCCCGAGTGGTGAGGAAGGAGAGACGTGGGCTTTTGTTGTGTGGATGTCCTGCAGCCACTGATGGTACCTGCTTCAGTCTGCGGGGAAGTATTTCTAATGAAGATTATACGAGTTCTGGAATAACTTTAATAATAATAATGCCGACTGTCCACGCTGGTGTGGAGAACACGCTGTCCTAATGACCTCTTATTGACAAAAAGGGTGCAGTTTATTATCATTGTAGTCGAGCCAAGTGGGTGTTTAGATAGTCTGATGATAGCTAGACAATGTTGTGTGGAAGGAAACTATTGGTTATGATGCTTAGTACTTGAGGACTCTATATACTACCGTTATCAAGGTAATATCATGTCATATTCTCATATTAGATTACATTTTCAAGTCAATACTGATGCAAAATGTACAGTTACTGCACAAAGTTACTACCCAAAGTATTACTATCTGTTTGTAAACATTGTTCAGTATGTGTATAGTACATATTAAGGTTGGGTTTGTTGGAACCTGTACTTTAATGCAATTCATTGTACGACTACATATCCTTGACAGGAAATTAGGCAACACTTGCAAACTAGTGGTTGGTGGCTTTCTGTTTCATCTTTGTTTATTCCCCATCTCCCTGTTTCTAGATCCCAGAGTATTGTCGCGTGCTGGAGGAAAGTGAGATTGCAGAGCACTGTTTCGACCTCATCTTTGCCTTTGACGAGATCGTAGCACTGGGCTACAGGGAGAACGTCAACCTGGCCCAGATCCGCACCTTCACAGAGATGGACTCCCATGAGGAGAAGGTGTTCCGTGCTGTCAGAGAGGTGAGGTGCCTCGCCAGCAGGGGTTTCAGTTATACCACTAATACCACTTTATACCACTAAACAAACATGATCCACTTATTAACTCAATTAAATGAATGCTGCTAGCAGCTTCAATAGGTATTCACCACACACACACTGCCACACACACACATACCGCCAAACACACACATACAGCCAAACAAACACACATACCGTCAAACACACCCACCGCCATACACACACACCGCCATACACACTCCGCCAAACACGTACACACACCACCACATACACGCCACACACACACACACACACCACCACCGAACACACACACACACACCGCCACCCCGTCGTCAGAAACAATTATCGAGAGATTATTTGTTTTGTAAGCTGATTGTTTAACTGTGACAGCGTACCACATCGCCCCCTCTGGTCAAAATGGGTTCACATGTGCTTAACGGGATCCAGATCAGACGTTCACATTGTACAACTGTTGGCATGTCAGTTTGGACTGTGTAACTAGTACAATGGAATGCTTACTCCCCATTCACTCCCGCATTCTGAATTTCAACAATACTACAACAATACTATACTGTACTAAACTCACTACACTATATATAACTATATATAAATGCACGTCAAATCGAGGGCAATTAACTTGAACTAATGGAACTGGGCTTCAATATCATGTTGGTCCGTAAGCTCATTATTGATCTATTAAAGTACAGCATGATTGAATAGGTCTGCACATCGCCTGGGCAGGAAAGCAGAAAGTGCGAAGGGGGCAGATAGAATGAAACCTTTAAAGTCACGGTGCACTAGCAACATGATCAATTGTGAGACTACCATCATTCAAAAGCAAATGGGATCAATGGGATGTTTTGTCCAATGCTAATGCCACGAAAGTAGGAAAGATCCTGAATGATATCTGAAAAAGTTGTTTTGAATAATGGTTCTTCGTCCTGGTCCCCACAGACCCAGGAGAGGGAAGCCAAAGCGGAGATGAGGAGGAAGGCCAAGGAGCTGCAGCAGGCCAGGAGAGATGCTGAGCGCTCCGGAAAGAAGGTGCCCGCCTTCGGTGGCTTCGGCAGCAGTGGCATGACCAGCGTCTCCTCGGGGTCCATCATCACAGACACCATCATGGAGCCAGAGAAGCCCAAGATGGCACCCGCCCCATCAAGGTACCCCACTCACATCAAATGTCTCTTGAGAGTCATGTGATTGACCAGGGATGAGTCTTATTGTTTATCGGCATGAAATTATTTGATTGCTCATATTGTTTGTATATGGCATAGAAAGTGTAGAATGCCACATTGTTGCCTTGATGAAGCATGTGGTTGTTGTCCGAGGGAGAGAACCAGAGCATGTGGTGGTGGGTAGTTGTTATCAAGGTGATCAAGCAGGCTTCCTTTTGCAGACCGAGCGGACCCAGCAAGGCCCTGAAGCTCGGGGCCAGAGGGAAGGAGGTGGATAACTTTGTGGACAAGCTGAAGTCCGAGGGGGAAACCATCATGCCTTCCGCTGGAAAGAGAGCCTCCGATGCCTCCAAAAGTCTCCCACCACCAGTCAATGTGGAGAGGTAAGCTGGCCTCTGGTTATGGAGGAAAATCACAAAAACATGGATAGAATAAACCTGGGAACCAAAACAATGTGGCTGCAAGTGGACATTTAATGGTAGTACAACGGGAACGCTTACTCTCATTCCCTCTCGCAGTATGAATTTATACAACAATACTAATACAATTCTACTATACTATTCTAATACTAAACTATGCAATACTAGAATGAATGGACTCTACTACAGATATAAAGGCATTTACAATGCAGGGTTTCCCATAGGAACGGAGTGTAGTGGAGTGGAGAGCTTCAGAGAAAGGGCAAGAGGCCCTGATGAGAGATCAGTTGGAGAGGTCTCAAAGTAAAGGAGGCTCACAGTTCACTAATACCTGATGGATGACAAGGCCATAATTAACTAATTACACCTTAGATCCAAAAGGTAGGCTACAGATTATAAGGCTTGCATATCAACCATGGGTAAGAGAAAGTAATGGTTAATAGAACTACGACTTATTTCATGTTGAAGACATACAATCAAACCTTTGATGGGCGAACGTTTTGTCAAACTGAATGGTGCCGTAGTGTGTGCTGGATATGCATCATTTGTGTGTGTTTATAACTTATAATGAGTCAACTCTTGATTGATGGGTGATTATGTGAACAGGCCTACAGTGCACCTATAGACTGCTTTGGGAAACCCTCCAATGGTAGGGTTTGAGATGGTCATTCCTAATGGTGTGTGTGTGTGTGTGTCAGCATCCACCTGCGTGTGGAGGAGAAGATCTCCCTGACCTGCGGCCGTGACGGCGGCCTCCAGAACATGGAGGTTCTGGGCATGATCACGCTGCGCGTCTCCGATGACAAGAGTGGCCGCATCCGCCTGGTGGTCATCAACAAGGACACCAAGGGCCTGCAGCTCCAGGTAGGGCCTCACGTCAACAAGGACACCAAGGGCCTGCAGCTCCAGGTAGGGCCTCACGTCAACAAGGACACCAAGGGCCTGCAGCTCCAGGTAGGGCCTCACGTCAGCAAGGACACCAAGGGCCTGCAGCTCCAGGTAGGGCCTCACGTCAACAAGGACACCAAGGGCCTGCAGCTCCAGGTAGCCTGGTGTCCAAGGACACCATGCTAGTTTCTCAAGTAGCTTTAGCTGCTCGTAGCTTCAGACAAACCAGCACATTTAAGACCCTACCTTTTCTACGTACGTTTGACGTAATTCAAGAAATCTGCAAAATAATATAATAACTGATTTCTACTGGATAATCTAAACTATGGTTGGCCCTAGAGCCGTGTCAATGTCCTTCACATTCCAACTATTTTTGTAGAAGGTCAGTTTAGTTTCCGTCTTCTAATCCGGTTTCTTTCCTCCCGTTCAGACGCATCCCAACGTGGACAAGAAGCTGTTCACCGCTGAGTCTGTGATTGGTCTGAAGAACCCGGAGAAGTCCTTCCCCCTCAACAACGACGTGGGTGTGCTGAAGTGGAGGCTGCAGACCAGCGACGAGTCCCTCATACCGCTAACCAGTGAGTTACTAGTCCCTCATACCTCTAACCAGTGAGTTACTAGTCTCCCGTACCTCTAACCAGTGAGTTACTAGTCCCCTGTACCTCTAACCAGTGAGTGACTAGTCTCCTGTACCTCTAACCAGTGAGTGACTAGTGTCCTGTACCTCTAACCAGTGAGTGACTAGTCTCCCCCGTACCTCTAACCAGTGAGTGACTAGTCTCCTGTACCTCTAACCAGTGAGTGACTAGTCTCCCCCGTACCTCTAACCAGTGAGTGACTAGTCTCCTGTACCTCTAACCAGTGAGTGACTAGTCTCCTGTACCTCTAACCAGTGAGTGACTAGTGTCCTGTACCTCTAACCAGTGAGTGACTAGTCTCCCCGTACCTCTAACCAGTGAGTGACTAGTCTCCTGTACCTCTAACCAGTGAGTGACTAGTCTCCCCCGTACCTCTAACCAGTGAGTGACTAGTCTCCTGTACCTTTAACCAGTGAGTGACTAGTCTCCCCCGTACCTCTAACCAGTGAGTGACTAGTGTCCTGTACCTCTAACCAGTGAGTGACTAGTCTCCTGTACCTCTAACCAGTGAGTGACTAGTGTCCTGTACCTCTAACCAGTGAGTGACTAGTCTCCCCCGTACCTCTAACCAGTGAGTGACTAGTGTCCTGTACCTCTAACCAGTGAGTGACTAGTCTCCCCCGTACCTCTAACCAGTGAGTGACTAGTCTCCCCCGTACCTCTAACCAGTGAGTGACTAGTCTCCCCGTACCTCTAACCAGTGAGTGACTAGTCTCCCCCGTACCTCTAACCAGTGAGTGACTAGTCCCCCGTTCCTCTAACCAGTGAGTGACTAGTCTCCCCCGTACCTCTAACCAGTGAGTGACTAGTCTCCCCCGTACCTCTAACCAGTGAGTGACTAGTCTCCCCCGTACCTCTAACCAGTGAGTGACTAGTCTCCCCCGTACCTCTAACCAGTGAGTGACTAGTCTCCCCCGTACCTCTAACCAGTGAGTGACTAGTCTCCCCCGTACCTCTAACCAGTGAGTGACTAGTCTCCCCCGTACCTCTAACCAGTGAGTGACTAGTCTCCCCCGTACCTCTAACCAGTGAGTGACTAGTCTCCCCCGTACCTCTAACCAGTGAGTGACTCGTCCCCCGTTCCTCTAACCAGTGAGTGACTAGTCCCCCGTACCTCTAACCAGTGAGTGACTAGTCTCCCCCGTACCTCTAACCAGTGAGTGACTAGTCTCCCCCGTACCTCTAACCAGTGAGTGACTAGTCTCCCCCGTACCTCTAACCAGTGAGTGACTAGTCTCCCCCGTACCTCTAACCAGTGAGTGACTAGTCTCCTGTACCTCTAACCAGTGAGTGACTAGTCTCCCCCGTACCTCTAACCAGTGAGTGACTAGTCTCCCCTGTACCTCTAACCAGTGAGTGACTAGTCTCCCCCGTACCTCTAACCAGTGAGTGACTAGTCTCCCCCGTACCTCTAACCAGTGAGTGACTAGTCTCCCGTTCCTCTAACCAGTGAGTGGCTAGTCCCCCGTTCCTCTAACCAGTGAGTGGCTAGTGCCCCGTTCCTCTAACCAGTGAGTGGCTAGTCCCCCGTTCCTCTAACCAGTGAGTGGCTAGTCCCCCGTTCCTCTAACCAGTGAGTGGCAGGTCATGTCCCATGCTGTGCTCCCTGGCTGGTCCTCAGTGTCTTGTCTGTCCTCCAGTTAACTGCTGGCCCTCAGAGAGCGGCAGCGGCTGTGACGTCAACATTGAGTACGAGCTCCAAGAGGAGAACCTGGAGCTCAACGACGTGGTCATCACCATCCCCGTCCCGTGAGTGACTGACGAGGAATAATATTAATATTATAACTTCTCAATAACTACTTGCATGTAGGGCTGTACCCTAAAAGTGGAATAGTCATTCAGAGGTGTGTGTGTGTGTGGGTGTGTGGGTGGCACTGGTTAGAAAAGCTCTTTATAAATGCAGTCCATTTACCATGAAGGTAAAAAGAGGTGATCTCCTGTCAGCTTCCAGCAGTGACACCACAGTGACTTGGTGTGCCTTTTACATCCAGTGATATTTGTTTAATATCTATTATTATAATGGTCCTGGCGTAATGTTAAGGTTGGATTTATGGCTCCTTCCCCAGGTCCGGCGTGGGCGCCCCGGTGATCGGGGACCTGGACGGGGAGTACAAGCATGACACCCGACGGAACATTCTGGAGTGGTGTCTCCCGGTCATAGACTCCAGCAACAAGAGCGGCAGCCTGGAGTTCAGCATGGCCGGCCTTCCCAACGACTTCTTCCCCATCAACGTGTCCTTCGTGTCCAAGCGCAACTACTGCGACATCCAGGTGAGTGGGAGGCCGTGAGAGAGACCGCCCGACGGGTGATACCAGTACAATGGAACGCTTACTCCCATCCGTGTGGCGGTGGGGAGGCAGTGAAACCCAAGACAATCCCAACCCCTTAAAATCAAGGCACTCGGGCGCACGTTATGAGAGTCGTCTGATGGGTTTATTTCTAATTGTATGTTTAATCGGTCTGACCGTGTGTTTTAGCACCAGAGATGTGTTCAGGTTTGTGTTGTTGCGATGTGGTCTTCTGATGTCTTCCCCCTCCCCCGCTGCAGGTTGCCAAAGTCACTCAGGTGGACGGAGACGGACCCGCTCGCTTCTCCTCAGAGACCTCCTTTGTGGTCGATAAATACGAAATCCTGTAAGAAAAACGGAAATCCAATTTACAGTCTGAGAAAAGAGTGAAAGCAAAACCAATTTACGACCGCAACGACAAATGAAGTTTCTACGATGGAGATGACTTGAGGATGTGTGTGTGTGTGTGTGCCCGCCCTGTTCTCTGTGCTCAGAGACTGTACAGAACAAGCCTCCTCTCTCTCATCCGCTCCAAGGGGTGGGGCCACTGATGTATTTATATGTTTGTATGAGAGAATATCATCTATATATATAAAGAGTGAAAATTGACCTGGTAAAACAAGTAATGAGTAATAATTATGGCCGCAAATTCTAAAAGGACAACTGCTGTTTCCACTAAAACCCGTGAAAGCGAGTAGGAGTTGGGGATGACTGTAGGGGAGCTGTAGAGGGACGGGGGGTTGAGGGACGAGGACAGGAGATGGGGACATGCAGAGGGAGAGCTCCTATTAAATGTAAAAAAACGACTTGCCTAATCTTTTTTTAATTTCCTTATTTTTGTGCGCTCATCCTGAGAGAGCGATCCCCAGAATATCACGTTCCTCTCTTCTTCTGGCGCTTGCGCTGCAATGGCTGCTGGTTGAAGTGGATCTTGAAGGTTCTTCTTGTCTTTTGGTAAGCTCAGAGTTGCAGGCGTTGTCGGTCATTATCAGCCTCAGTTCCAATGCTTTGTTTTCCTCTTGCGGTTCGGATAAATGTTTAAAAGAAAGTCTTTATTTGTTTTGGGAAACCTTTTCTGCCCCATGAATGATGGGGTGGTCGTCTGTACTGGAGCTGGAAAATCTCATGGCAGCAAATTATTGTTTTATCTGCCGTCAGATTTCATCACAAATGTCCTGGTTACTTAACTTTTTTCCCTGTATAAAGTTTTGACGTATAATTCTCAGTTCCTCTAATCAGAACAGGTAAATGATTTAGAACTCAAAGCGTTTGAGATGTGAAGGGATTGGTTGGTTGATGAACTACGGGACAACGTGTTTTAAATGTTGCCCATGTAGTGACTGTCAGCCTGGGGATGTCACCACTCCTTCCTCCGGGATATCTTCAGGTGTCGATATCCCGGGCCTCTCGGATGTGTGTCCTGTATGTCCCGCCTTACGCCTTCTACCAGCATCCCAACACGGTCCACAAGCAGAAAGCAGACCCATCGGCTTTCTCCCCAGTGGATCTGCCGTAACCGATGGTTCCACTGAGGTTGAAGTCAGAAGTCTGCTCTATGTCCGCGCTGTTGCTGCCTCCAGCGTTGACCTCTGGTAATCCAGCTCACTACTTACCGTGAACCCCTCACAGGACTTAAAGGGACGCACACTCTGCTCCTCCTGGATTATGTTTCCAGCTGTTTTCATTATTCCAAACTAGTCTGTTTTCATCTTTCATACTTTCTGTTTGTACTTTATTTTTTTTTCTTTGTACTCCCCAAATTTCAATTAAGTTCCGGTTAAGTAATGGTTAAGTTCTGGTTGTGTGGATGTGGGCTTGAAAAAAAAAAAACAGGATTGAGCGTTTTTAACTCCAACAGTTACCAAGGGGAATCTTAACATTCCAGTGTACAATTAGAAAATTACAAAAAGAATCTTTAACTGAATAAAAAATGTATTATTAAAGTCTTGTTTTCTTTATTCAGCTTAAAAGACCTCAATGTTACACTTAACTAGTTGTATGGCAATCATTTGACATCAACTAAACGGGTTTCTGAACTTTTAACCTAAAAGTACATTTATTGGACATATTTCACAAAATGCTTTCACATTTGTAAACATAACTTATTTGTATCTCTATATCTCAGTGGTATTCCACTACAGTTTGTAGTCTTCCTGAGGAGACTGAGGAAAGCCCACCTGTCCCCTCAGATTCTGGTGAACTTTCAGTCAGTGTGGAACGGCAACTGCACTGTCTCAGAGCGGAGAGCGCTGCAGAGGGTGGTGAAAACCGCCCAACGCATCGTTGGATTACCCCTCCCTGCAATAAACACTACCCACCACAAACGGTGTCTGAGGAAGGCACAAAAAATAGTTTGACTGTTTGCCCTCTTCCCCTCCGGGAGGCGCTATAGAAACCTTTGTTCCAAGTCAAGCAGGCTTAGGAACAGCTTCTTCCCCTCAGCTGTCATCTCCCTGAACTCTGAGTGTTTTTGGAAGTGGTTTTAAAGCACGCTGGGATGACTGCCTGACTGGGCCCCAGATCTCACCGGGGAGCATGAGAGTTCATACCTTCTCACAGCTTCACCGTGGGCCCCAGATCTCACCGGGGAGCATGAGAGTTCATACCTTCTCACAGCTTCACCGTGGGCCCCAGATCTCACCGGGGAGCATGAGAGTTCATACCTTCTCACAGCTTCACCGTGGGCCCCAGATCTCACCGGGGAGCATGAGAGTTCATACCTTCTCACAGCTTCACCGTGGGCCCCAGATCTCACCGGGGAGCATGAGAGTTCATACCTTCTCACAGCTTCACCGTGGGCCCCAGATCTCACCGGGGAGCATGAGAGTTCATACCTTCTCACAGCTTCACCGTGGGCCCCAGATCTCACCGGGGAGCATGAGAGTTCATACCTTCTCACAGCTTCACCGTGGGCCCCAGATCTCACCGGGGAGCATGAGAGTTCATACCTTCTCACAGCTTCACCGTGGGCCCCAGATCTCACCGGGGAGCATGAGAGTTCATACCTTCTCACAGCTTCACCGTGGGCCCCAGATCTCACCGGGGAGCATGAGAGTTCATACCTTCTCACAGCTTCACCGTGGGCCCCAGATCTCACCGGGGAGCATGAGAGAGTTCATACCTTCTCACAGCTTCACCGTGGGCCCCAGATCTCACCGGGGAGCATGAGAGAGTTCATACCTTCTCACAGCTTCACCGTGGGCCCCAGATCTCACCGGGGAGCATGAGAGAGTTCATACCTTCTCACAGCTTCACCGTGGGCCCCAGATCTCACCGGGGAGCATGAGAGAGTTCATACCTTCTCACAGCTTCACCGTGGGCCCCAGATCTCACCGGGGAGCATGAGAGAGTTCATACCTTCTCACAGCTTCACCGTGGGCCCCAGATCTCACCGGGGAGCATGAGAGAGTTCATACCTTCTCACAGCTTCACCGTGGCTGAACGTAGGCCCTGAGAATGGTTTGATGCAGTGTTGTCTTTCAACCTGCAGATGTATCTATGTATATACTTGTATACTTACCTCATATATATGTATATATACCTATAATTCTGCACATATCTCATACCGCTAAGTTATTTTATACCTGTTTTTAGTAGTGGTTTTTTTAGGAGACTGTTTTTACATCTTATTCAACACCTGTAGATGATATATTACCATGGTTTACTGTAACATTTAACTACACTGGGAATTCACTACAATTTGAATCTGTCATTTAATGTGTCCACGATGTCACCAATGTTTTCTTCTTACAGCAATTGTAGTATAATAAAGTAAACACATGAACACACAACACACCATCCTTGATGGAATGGAAGCCTCATCACACTTTCCAAGCTGTGTGTGTGTATGTGTGTGTGTGAGAGAGAGAGAGAGAACGAGCAAGAGGAAAACAGTATGGAAAAAGATGAGTGCCTATTGGTCTGTTTTAGTTTGTAAACTCTTAAAGCGCTGACCCTGTGAAGTGTGTGTGTGTGTGTGTGTGTGTGCTGCTATATGTGTGTGTTAAAGTGTGTGTGCTGCTATATGTGTGTGTGCTGCTGTGTGTGTGTGCTGCTATATGTGTGTGTTAAAGAGTGTGTGCTGCTATATGTGTGTGTGTGCTGCTATATGTGTGTGTGTTAAAGTGTGTGTGTGCTGCTATATGTGTGTGTTAAAGTGTGTGTGTGTGCTGCTATATGTGTGTATTAAAGTGTGTGTGTGTGTGCTGCTATATGTGTGTGTTAAAGTGTGTGTGTGTGCTGCTATATGTGTGTTAGAGTGTGTGTGTGCTGCTATATGTGTGTTAGAGTGTGTGTGCTGCTATTTGTGTGTGTTAAAGTGTGTGTGTGCTGCTATATTTGTGTATTAAAGTGTGTGTGTGTGTGCTGCTATATGTGTGTGTTAAAGTGTGTGTGTATGCTGCTATATGTGTGTTAAAGTGTGTGTGTGCTGCTATTTGTGTGTTAAAGTGTGTGTGTGTGCTGCTATATGCGTGTGTTAAAGTGTGTGTGCTGCTATATGAGTGTGTGTGTGCTGTTATATGTGTGTGTGTGCTGCTATATGTGTGTGTGTGTGCTGCTATATGTGTGTGTTAAAATGTGTGTGTGCTGCTATATGTGTGTTAGTGTGTGTGTGTGTGTGCTGCTATATGTGTGTGTGTGCTGCTATATGTGTGTGTTAAAGTGTGTGTGTGTGTGTGTGTGCTGCTATATGTGTGTGTTAAAGAGTGTGTGTGCTGCTATATGTGTGTGTTAAAGAGTGTGTGTGCTGCTATATGTGTGTGTTAAAGTGTGTGTGAGCTGCTATATGTGTGTGTTAAAGAGTGTGTGTGGTGAAGCCAGTTAGAGAGGGGGCTTTGTATGACTCAACAGACGGTCCAGTGAGGTTGAAAGAAGGGTCATAGGTCAGGAGGATTTAACAGCACCTTATTTGGAGTTTTAAACCCAGCCCTCCAGTCATAAAAAGGGGGCGTGTCTACTTCACGAATGAATGAGCAGCCAGATAAGCTCTGAGCCAGCTGTCTTTGTAAAGGGTCCAGCAGGAGGGGACAATGGACTCATAAGACCCCATCATCAGAACACATCAGCTCTCTGAGCGGGGCTCTGGAGAACCGAGGGCTGGCTGCTCCTGGGGACCTGGACTGTTCAATGGGTTTTTGTTCTGATCTTTTTGTTTGTTTTGAGTTGTTCTGAGTGGATTTGGTTGGTCATGTGATCGCTCTGAGTCAGGATATCTGATGATCTTCATGTGAAGTTCTGTATCTTCCTCTGGCTTTCAGGATGATGCTGAAGAAGGTTCACTTTGAGGTAGGATTGAGAGGAACCTGCTGTGCTTGTTGTTGTTTTAATACCTTGTTAGAGTGTAGTGAATGATCTACATAGTCATCATATACGTCTCTCAAGTTTTACATTGAGTCAATTAAGAGTTCAAGCGGCATTTAACTGAAGAGACGAATTCTCAATCGAATTTTCTCTCTGCTCTGTCATTAATTGCACACAGAACCGGCAAACTGGTCTTAATTTACACGCAAATGATATTCTCTTTTTAATATTTGTATATTGTGTATATTATATGTATATTATTTTATTTGTACTTTACTATAAGTCACTTCTGGCCCCCATGTCCCTCCTGAACCCTGGAGGAGGGGTGGGGCTAAGGGGGGCGGGGCTAGGGGGTGGGGCTAAGGGGGCGGGGCTAGGGGTTTGGGGGGTGGGGCTAAGGGGGGTGGGGTTTGGGGGGTGGGGCTAAGGGGGGCGGGGCTAGGGGTTTGGAGGGTGGGGCTAAGGGGGGTGGGGTTTGGGGGGTGGGGCTAAGGGGGCGGGGCTTAGGGATTTGGGGGTGTTGTAAACATGTGACCTATGAAGCCCTTTGAGACTGGAACTGGGATTAAGGGCTAGACTAATGAAATGAACTTGACTTGACTTGATGTCCTCGGTGGTCCTCACCTTTCCCACATTCTATTGAAGTTTCCTTGAAGCACCGTTCAAAGCTCTCCTCAGACCTCCATCTTCTGTCCAGCCTCAGTCTCTTTAGAGCTTCAGAACCAAAAGCCTCTTCCTGCTTTCTCCAGGTTGGATGTTGACAACATGCAACATGACAACATGACAACATGCACATGCAACATGCAACATGACAACATGACAACATGCAACATGCAACATGACAACATGACAACATGCAACATGCAACATGACAACATGCACATGCAACATGACAACATGCAACATGACAACATGACAACATGCAACATGACAACATGACAACATGCAACATGACAACATGACAACATGCAACATGCAACATGACAACATGACAACATGCAACATGACAACATGCAACATGACAACATGACAACATGACAACATGCAACATGACAACATGACAACATGCAACATGACAACATGACAACATGCAACATGCAACATGACAACATGACAACATGCAACATGCAACATGACAACATGCAACATGACAACATGACAACATGCAACATGCAACATGACAACATGCAACATGACAACATGACAACATGCAACATGCAACATGACAACATGCAACATGACAACATGACAACATGCAACATGACAACATGCAACATGACAACATGCAACATGACAACATGCAACATGCAACATGCAACATGACAACATGACAACATGCAACATGACAACATGACAACATGCAACATGACAACATGCAACATGACAACATGACAACATGCAACATGCAACATGACAACATGACAACATGCAACATGACAACATGCAACATGACAACATGCAACATGACAACATGCAACATGACAACATGACAACATGACAACATGCAACATGCAACATGACAACATGCAACATGACAACATGACAACATGACAACATGCAACATGACAACATGACAACATGCAACATGACAACATGACAACATGACAACATGCAACATGACAACATGCAACATGCAACATGACAACATGACAACATGCAACATGACAACATGACAACATGCAACATGACAACATGACAACATGCAACATGCAACATGACAACATGCAACATGACAACATGCAACATGACAACATGCAACATGCAACATGACAACATGCAACATGACAACATGCAACATGACAACATGACAACATGACAACATGCAACATGCAACATGCAACATGACAACATGCAACATGCAACATGCAACATGACAACATGACAACATGACAACATGCAACATGACAACATGCAACATGACAACATGCAACATGACAACATGACAACATGACAACATGCAACATGACAACATGCAACATGACAACATGCAACATGACAACATGCAACATGACAACATGCAACATGCAACATGACAACATGCAACATGACAACATGCAACATGACAACATGCAACATGCAACATGACAACATGCAACATGACAACATGACAACATGCAACATGACAACATGACAACATGCAACATGACAACATGACAACATGCAACATGACAACATGCAACATGCAACATGACAACATGCAACATGACAACATGACAACATGCAACATGACAACATGCAACATGACAACATGCAACATGACAACATGACAACATGCAACATGACAACATGACAACATGCAACATGACAACATGCAACATGACAACATGACAACATGCAACATGACAACATGCAACATGCAACATGACAACATGCAACATGACAACATGACAACATGCAACATGACAACATGACAACATGCAACATGACAACATGCAACATGACAACATGCAACATGACAACATGACAACATGCAACATGACAACATGACAACATGCAACATGACAACATGACAACATGCAACATGACAACATGACAACATGCAACATGACAACATGCAACATGACAACATGACAACATGCAACATGACAACATGACAACATGCAACATGACAACATGACAACATGCAACATGACAACATGCAACATGACAACATGCAACATGACAACATGCAACATGACAACATGCAACATGACAACATGACAACATGCAACATGACAACATGCAACATGACAACATGCAACATGACAACATGCAACATGACAACATGACAACATGCAACATGCAACATGACAACATGCAACATGACAACATGCAACATGCAACATGCAACATGACAACATGACAACATGCAACATGCAACATGACAACATGCAACATGACAACACATGACAACATGCAACATGACAACATGCACATGCAACATGCAACATGCAACATGACAACATGACAACATGCAACATGACAACATGACAACATGACAACATGACAACATGCAACATGACAACATGCAACATGCAACATGGCAACATGCAACATGACAACATGCAACATGACAACATGACAACATGACAACATGACAACATGCAACATGACAACATGCAACATGACAACATGCAACATGACAACATGCAACATGACAACATGCAACATGACAACATGACAACATGACAACATGCAACATGCAACATGACAACATGACAACATGCAACATGACAACATGACAACATGCAACATGACAACATGACAACATGACAACATGACAACATGCAACATGACAACATGCAACATGACAACATGCAACATGACAACATGACAACATGCAACATGACAACATGACAACATGCAACATGACAACATGACAACATGCAACATGACAACATGCAACATGACAACATGCAACATGACAACATGACAACATGCAACATGACAACATGACAACATGCAACATGACAACATGCAACATGACAACATGCAACATGACAACATGCAACATGACAACATGCAACATGACAACATGCAACATGACAACATGCAACATGCAACATGACAACATGCAACATGACAACATGCAACATGACAACATGCAACATGACAACATGACAACATGCAACATGACAACATGACAACATGCAACATGCAACATGACAACATGACAACATGCAACATGACAACATGCAACAACATGACAACATGACAACATGCAACATGACAACATGACAACATGCAACATGACAACATGCAACATGACAACATGACAACATGCAACATGACAACATGACAACATGCAACATGACAACATGACAACATGACAACATGCAACATGACAACATGACAACATGCAACATGACAACATGCAACATGACAACATGCAACATGACAACATGCAACATGACAACATGACAACATGCAACATGACAACATGCAACATGACAACATGCAACATGCAACATGACAACATGACAACATGCAACATGACAACATGCAACATGACAACATGACAACATGCAACATGCAACATGACAACATGCAACATGACAACATGCAACATGACAACA
>CM050999.1:33906411-33911411 GCA_027704905.1 Muraenolepis orangiensis
TCCATGGGAACTATTTGACTCTTATTTGAATTGCTTTGGTTTGATCTGAGCCGCTGACGTTCAGAAGACCTGGGAGCAAAGAGAGGTCAACACAGCTGGGAGGGTGAGATGCACGATGTAGTGTGTGTGCGTGTGTGTGTGTATGTATGTGTGTGTGTGTGTGTGTTAGAGTGGGTTCTACGCATGCCTTTGTGAGCCGTTGTGCGTGTGTGTGTGTCTGCAGTGTGGGATGTGTGCAGGTGTATCCGAGTGTGTGTTAGAGTGGGTTCTGCGCAACCACACATGGTCAGCTGTTTGCATGGTGGACACACACTGGAGGTCAGGGAGGCGCGCGTCTGTTTCCAGACAAAGAGAAAGTGGAGTAATGTCCCTTTAACTCCACCCTCCTCCACTGCTCAGGTGACAGCTCTCCTCTGGAATGACCATGATACCATCACTAGTCCTCTGTATATTATATATACACACACACACACACACACACACACACACACACACACACACACACACACACACACACTCTCAACGTCTGTCCTCTCACTGTGGACCTGTAGTTAGTACAGAGGGTGGGTGTGAGCGTGTGTGTGTGTGTGTGTGTGTGTGTGTGTGTGTGTGTGTGTGTGTACTGTATGTGTGTGTACTGTATGTGTGTGTACTGTATGTATGTGTGTGTGTGTGTATGTGTGTGTGTGTGTGTGTGTGTGTACTGTATGTATGTGTGTGTAGTGTCCTGGACCTCTCCTCTAGGGGATTACGGGGTTCTGAAAGAGAGCCTTTGTACTGCCAGAGGCTGGAATGCAGGCTAGTGGCCGGTCCTTCAGAGAGCCGGTCCTCCAGAGAGACGGTCCTCCAGAGAGACGGTCCTCCAGAGAGACGGTCCTCCAGAGAGACGGTCCTCTAGAGAGCCGGTCCTTCAGAGAGACGGTCCTCCAGAGAGACAGTCCTCTAGTGAGAGACGGTCCTCCAGAGAGACGGTCATCATGGAGCAGCTCCACGTCAACGGAACATCTGAGCAACGGAATGTGTGTGGGAATTCCCTGTTCCCAGTGGGAAGAGTACATTGTACACACACACACACACACACACACACACAGAGCACACACAGAGCAAACACAGAGCGCACACACACACACACACACACACACACACACACACACACACACACACACACACACACACACACACACACACACAGAGCACACACACACACAGAGCACACACAGAGCACACACACACACACACACACACACACACACACACACACACACACACACACACACACACACACACACACAGAGCACACACACACATACATATAAACACACACACACTCACCCACACACACATATAAACAAATAAAAACCCACACTCTGAGGGTGGTAGGGGAGGCGTCCAGAGAAAGTCTGACTCACTCCTGTCCTGTTATACTAAATCCTGCCGGGTCCAGGTGTGCCCAGGTGTGCCCAAGTGGGTCCAGGTGTGCCCAGGTGGGTCCAGGTGGGTCCAGGTGTGCCTGGGTGGGTCCAGGTGGGCGCTTGTGGGTCCAGGTGGGTGCTGGTGGGCGCTGGTGGGCCCAGGTGGGTCCAGGTGGGTCCAGGTGGGTCCAGGTGTGCCCAGGTGTGCCCAGGTGGGTCCAGGTGGGTCCAGGTGTGCCCAGGTGGGTCCAGGTGGGCGCTTGTGGGTCCAGGTGGGCGCTGGTGGGCGCTGGTGGGCCCAGGTGGGTCCAGGTGGGTCCAGGTGGGTCCAGGTGGGTCCAGGTGGATCCAGGTGGGTTCAGGTGTGCCCAGGTGTTCCCAGGTGGGTCCAGGTGGATCCAGGTGGGTCCAGGTGGTTTCCAGGTGGGCGCTGGTGGGTCCAGGTGGGTCCAGGTGGGCCTAGGTGGCCCCAGGTAGCACTGGTGTCTTTAAGCAGGGTCTGATATGAGGACAGCAGCTGAACTGCTGAGCTGCTGCAGGGATGACATCACCGTCTTGGAGACACACACACAAACACACACACACACACACACACAGGCTAAACGCTGCTAGGGCTTTTGGCGCATTTACTCATCACTGATGAATTGCCAAGTGTGTGTGTGTGTGTGTGTGTGTGTGTGTGTGTGTGTGTGTGTGTGTGTGTGTGTGTGTGTGTGTGTGTGTGTGTGTGTGTGTGTGTGTGTGTGTGTGTGTGTGTGTGTGTGAGACAGGTGGAGTGTTTAAGCTCCAGCTGGGCAGGGCAGCTACCCAGAGCCGTGGGGCAGACAGGCTGCCTCGCTGAACGTCCGCCCAGCAGCAGAGCTCAGCTAGCAGGGAGCCGTCCTGCTAGCTGAGCTCTGAGCTCTCATCCACAAACACAGAGCGGGTTCTCCTGGTGGTGGAGAGGATGTAGGAAGCCATTAGCTGGGTTAGCAGGCCTAATCTTAGACATTTAGGTACAAGATACAAGATATTTGATTGGCCATTTGTAACAAGTACATAGGACTGCTTACTCCACATTCTCTCCCTCAGTTTTCATCTCCAGAACAACACCATAAAATTTAAATAATATATACAATAAAATAAACCAAAAAATAGCAGCAAAGTGACTTAAATTATATGTACATGGTTTTGTTTTTTTACAAAAATATTTAAAAGCATTTAAAGTGCCAGTAGTGCAGCAGCATCATGAATACAGAGCAGTAACTGTGATGAGTCCAGAAAGTCCAGCTCAGTATGACCGTGTAATGTTAATGACATGTTATGATAGTGTAATGTTAATGACATGTTATGATAGTGTAATGTTAATGACATGTTATGATAGAGTAATGTTAATGACATGTTATGATAGTGTAATGTTAATAACATGTTATGATAGTTTAATGTTAATGACATGTTATGATAGTGTAATGTTAATGACATGTTATGATAGAGTAATGATAATGACATGTTATGATAGTGTAATGTTAATGACATGTTATGACAGTGTAATGTTAATGACATGTTATGATAGTGTAATGTTAATGACATGTTATGATAGAGTAATGATAAGCAGTTCAGTAGGTCACTGCCTGTGGATAAAAACTCTCCTTAAACCTGGTAGTCCTCGCTGTACGGATGCTGAAGAACCGGTGACCAGACGGTAGGAGGAGAAGAGATGGAGCCCAGGGTGGTTGAGGTCCTTAGTGATGGAGATGGGGGAGAACAGATGGAGCCCAGGGTGGTTGCGGTCCTTAGTGATGGACATGGCCTTCTTCTGACATCTGGTCCTAAAGATCTCCTCAATGCATGGAAGTGGACACCCGATTATAGATAGATTCAAATGTATTGTCATTGCACAGCACAAGTACAGTACAGCGAAAATAATTTAGCATCATCTTTAGCATTTAGCATTATCTTCTCTGCTGTCCTCACGATCCTACAAGGTGTTTGTTTTACAGCTACCAATCTGGCTAATCATATGAAAAGGAGAATAGGAATGATTTTAATGATTTAGATTAGCATCCATGCGATTAAATCATGTTGTAAAAGTCGACACTGTTCTCAAGGACTCAGGGTGAATCTGGTTTATAGCTGAGTTTGAATCCTGGAGAACAGAGCAGATGGAACATGCTAGAGCTCCTCCTCCAGTGTGTGTGGTGGAGGCTGTTTTAACCTGTGGGCCTTGATCAACAAGGACCCACAGGTGAGCAGCCTCACCAGCCATAGAGGAATCAGTCTGACTCAGGCCAGGTGAGGCTGCTTCAACCAGCCACACACCATGTCTGTCTAGGACATACTTGTGTGTCATTCTTGAGTGAGGGTCAGACTAGAACTCTCAGACAGAGTGAGTTCATCACTAGGATGTGTACTTCTGGGCTCACTGACCTCTGACCTCTCCAGGAACCACTGCCCTGATCCCTCCTCTTAGCACTTAGCATCGTGTTAGCTCTAGTTATTGTTTGCTGGTTAGCTCTGTTGTTCTATTGTTCTATTGTTTGCCAACTTATTGTACTTTTACCTGAGCTGATTGTACTTTTACCTGAGCACTGGTTCAGTTCTTGGAGACTTCCTTTGTTGAAACACACTATTGTAAGTCTCTTTGGATCAAAGCGTCTGCTAAATGCCTGTTCTGTTCTATAGTAATGTTCTAAAGTAATGTAGTGTACTTTGGTCTCTATCCTCCCTGAGGCTTCTACCCTCAACCTTAAGGGCCAAGGAAGTGGTGGCTGCACAGCTGGACAGGAACAGGAAGTCCACATATAGCGTCCCCATAGACCCGCCCACTGAGAGACATACCACTCTCACTGCTGTTCTCCTGTTTTCTCGCATCTCGTTCTGTCTCACACATCCATACTGTCTCACCTACCCATACTCTCTCACACATCCATACTGTCTCACCTACCCATACTCTCTCACACATCCATACTGTCTCACCTACCCATACTCTCTCACACATCCATACTGTCTCACCTACCCATACTCTCTCACACATCCATACTGTCTCACCTACCCATACTCTCTCACACATCCATACTGTCTCACCTACCCATACTCTCTCACACATCCATACTGTCTCACCTACCCATACTCTCTCACACATCCATACTGTCTCACCTACCCATACTCTCTCACACATCCATACTGTCTCACCTACCCATACTCTCTCACACATCCACACTGTCTCACACACCTTTAAATGTCGCTCTGTTCTTATTTGAGCAGACTGCTGGGTTCACTGAGAACCAACAAGCATCTCATCCACCGCTCAGTGGATGTTGGCTCAGAGCCTCAAGCTATTCGGCTTGTAAAGATATTTTTAGGTTTGTTGCTACATTCTGAATGGCAGCGCAGACGACACAACATGAAACTGAACGAATGACTGAAGGACTGAACCTTAACTGGAAACTTAACTCTTATTCAGTTTAACACAGTTGACAAATGCTTCATTTCTGAGCTGATGGTATTGTGAACTGAAGCACTGATGGTAAATCACCGATGGGTTTGATCACACAGACACGCTGGATGAGAATGATACATGGAAATATGGAACAACTTGTCACATGATAC
>CM050999.1:33916411-33921411 GCA_027704905.1 Muraenolepis orangiensis
CACGAGTACCTTCACGAGTACCTTCACTAGTACCTTCACTAGTACCTTCCACTAGTACCTTCCATTCGTACCTTCACGAGTACCTTCACTAGTACCTTCACTAGTACCTTCACTAGTACCTTCACTAATACCTTCACTAGTACCTTCCACTAGTACCTTCACTAGTACCTTCACTAGTACCTTCCACTAGTACCTTCCATTAGTACCTTCACTAGTACCTTCACGAGTACCTTCACGAGTACCTTCACTAGTACCTTCCACTAGTACCTTCACTAGTACCATCACTAGTACCTTCACTAGTACCTTCACTATTACCTTCACTAGTACCTTCACTAGTACCTTCCACTAGTACCTTCCATTAGTACCTTCCATTAGTACCTTCACGAGTACCTTCACGAGTACCTTCACTAGTACCTTCACTAGTACCTTCACGAGTACCTTCACGAGTACCTTCACTAGTACCTTCCACTAGTACCTTCACTAGTACCTTCACTAGTACCTTCCATTAGTACCTTCCACTAGTACCTTCCACTAGTACCTTCACGACTACCTTCACGAGTACCTTCACTAGTACCTTCCACTAGTACCTTCACTAATACCTTCACTAGTACCTTCACTAGTACCTTCACTAGTACCTTCACTAGTACCTTCACTAATACCTTCACAAATACCTTCACTAGTACCTTCACTAGTACCTTCACTAGTACCTTCACGAGTACCTTCCACTAGTACCTTCACTAGTACCTTCACTAGTACCTTCCACTAGTACCTTCACTAATACCTTCACTAGTACCTTCACTAGTACCTTCACCAGTACCTTCACTAGTACCTTCACTAGTACCTTCACTAGTACCTTCACTAGTACCTTCCACTAGTACCTTCACTAGTACCTTCACTAGTACCTTCACTAGTACCTTCCACTAGTTAAAGCTGATATGTATGTTCTTTCTTCTTCAAGAGGAGATACATCATACAAGAGTGGCCATTCGCAATAAGTACAATGGAATGCTGACTCCCCATTCCCTCCCCATTTCTAAAACAAGGATACAAGGATAGTTTTGAAGAAGAGATGGAGCCCAGGGTGGTTGTGGTCCTTAGTGATGGACATGACCTTCTTCTGACATCTGGTCCTAAAGATCTCCTCAATGCATGGAAGTGCACACCCGATGATCTTCTCTGCCGTCCTCACGACCCTCTGGATGGCTTTCTTGTCCTGTGCAGTGGTGGACGTCTCTGGCCACGGTCTTCTGGTACCCATTCAGATGGGTCACCATCATCACAATCTGTCCCTGGCCTCACATCCATAAAGTCATCCTGCAATCAGTTGACTCTAGATGTGTCCAAACACAAACTCAGTGGCCCTGTGGTATGGAGCTATTCAATCCCCAGCCTCATGTCCACCCACAGGCCTACATGAGGAGAGAGAGAGCCTTCAGGGACCCCAGGGTTCACTGTTCCATGTGCACACTTCTCTCTCTCATGTGCACCGGTTACCGGACCCACCAGGGCCTTTCCACGACCTGGTGGGCCATGGTCAGGGTGTGTGAAAGCAGCTCCATGAGCATGCTGTGAGGGAGAGAGAGGTGTTTGGGCTTTAGGTGTGTGATCCATACTCCATACCCTCAGTTCATCTGGTACGCTGGTGTGTGTGCACAAAAGCCTGTGTGTGTGTGTGTGTGTGTGTGTGTGTGTACAGATAGAGTGTTGTGGGAGACACAGAAGGTGTGAAATGATAAGAGACACAGACACACATGCACACACACCCGCACACCCGCGGGGGAGTGGGGGGGTCAGAGAGAGGGAGGATTAACCACTAGGCTTGCTTATACTCATGTGAGACTGGTGGCTTTAGGCTCAGAGCTTCGGTCTGCCAGCTGCTTGGACAAGATAACAGAGAGAGAGAGAGAGAGAGAGAGAGAGAGAGAGAGAGAGAGAGAGAGAGAGAGAGAGAGAGAGAGAGAGAGAGAGAGGAGAGGAGAGAGAGAGAGAGAGAGAGAGAGAGAGAGAGAGAGAGAGAGAGAGAGAGAGAGAGAGAGAGAGAGAGAGAGAGAGAGAGAGAGAGAGAGATCTTCTTGTCTTCCCATGGCCTGCTCACTTAACCAATATACCGTCTTTCTTCTCATGGTCATCTTTTTTCCTTGACTTCCCATGGCCTTCTCTCTCTTGTTATGTCTTTATGTCTGGCTGTCTTAAGGGTGTTCTGCTGTCTGTCTGCATGGCTCTATTTTCTGAAGGTACTCATCTTCCTGTCTGTCTGTCTGTCTCTCGTCCTGCCTGTCTGTCTTGTCTGTCTCTCTGCTCTGTCTGTCTGTGTGTCTGTCTCCTCTTCCTGTCTGTCTGTCTGTCTCTCGTCCTGCCTGTCTGTCTGTCTGTCTCTCTTCCTGTCTGTCTGTGTGTCTGTCTCTCTTCCTGTCTGTCTGTCTGTCTGTCTCTCTTCCTGTCTGTCTGTCTGTCTGTCTCTCTTCCTGTCTGTCTGTGTGTCTGTCTCTCTTTCTGCCTGTCTGTGTGTCTGTCTCTCTTCCTGTCTCTCTGTGTGTCTGTCTCTCTTCCTGTCTGTCTGTCTGTCTGTGTGTCTGTCTCTCTTCCTGTCTGTCTGTGTGTCTGTCTCTCTGTCTGTCTTCATGTATCAACCTCTACTAGTTGTTACCCACTTCAGTCTGAACCCACAGCCCCCCCCCCCTCCTCTACCCTCTTTGTCTAGTCTCTTAGTTGAAGTGTTTTTAGTTGATCTCCTCTGCATCTCATCAGCTCATCCTGGCTCATGGCTGGAGGTCTGAGACCTGTGGTATCAGATCTGCTGGTCTCAGACCTGCTGGTCTCAGACACGCTGGTCTCAGACCTGCGGGTTTCAGATCAGGGGGTGGTTGTTATCTTCTTCGGTTCGACGCTGTTCAAACTGTGACAGAGATAGGTTGACCTCAGCCATAAAACCCTTAAAGAGCTTTGTCTTGTGTGCGGTTCCCCTCCTGCCCTGAGCCCAGGACCTCCTGTGTTCTGTTGCTGGGTCTGAGGTTAAGGAATCTTTACTGCACAGTTAAAACCCTTCTGCTATCTTTGAGCATTTTCCTCTGTAGGGATGAGTGGGGTGTCTCTTTATTATATATATTATAGATATTATACAATGAACGTTATATTCTTATTATTATTACACCAGATGTGTCAGATGCTGTATTCTTTAATGGCTGCTATGATTCCTTTTTTTCTTATGTGGGGTTAATAAATATAATCTTATTACATGCTTCAGGCGTTTTAACAAGGCCTGTCTCTCCTCCAGGGTTCTCTTTAAGGGACCTGTCTCTCCTCCAGGGATCTGTCTCTCCTCCAGGGTTCTCTTTAAGGGACCTGTCTCCCCTCCAGGGACCTGTCTCTCCTCCAGGGTTCTCTTTAAGGGACCTGTCTCCCCTCCAGGGGCCTGTCTCTCCTCCAGGGTTCTCTTTAAGGGACCTGTCTCTCCTCCAGGGATCTGTCTCTCCTCCAGGGTTCTCTTTAAGGGACCTGTCTCTCCTCCAGGGTTCTCTTTAAGGGACCTGTCTCTCCTCCAGGGATCTGTCTCTCCTCCAGGGTTCTCTTTAAGGGACCTGTCTCTCCTCCAGGGAACTGTCTCTCCTCCAGGGTTCTCTTTAAGGGACCTGTCTCTCCTCCAGGGATCTGTCTCTCCTCCAGGGTTCTCTTTAAGGGACCTGTCTCTCCTCCAGGGACCTGTCTCTCCTCCAGGGACCTGTCTCTCCTCCAGGGACCTGTCTCTCCTCCACAGGCCCTGGCTATATTCTCAACAACATACTTCAACACCACTACCAATCCAGTGTCTTGTTGCCCTGGCAACCCTCCGCTGGGGGAAGGCCTTCCCCCCTCACCTCTCTCTCTCACACACACACACACACACACACACACACACACACACACACACACACACACACACACACACACCACACACACACACACACACACACACACACACACACACACACACACACACACCTTCCCCCTGACCCTGCTTCCTTCTCTGACTTTGTTTGTTGGTCCCAGAGAAGTGAGAGGTGGGAGGGTGGAGAGGAGGGAGGGAGAGGAGGATGGAGAGGAGGAGAGGAGGATGGAGAGGAGGATGGAGAGGAGGGTGGAGAGGGAGGAGAGGAGGGAGGGAGAGGAGGGAGGGAGAGGAGGATGGAGAGGAGGGTGGAGAGGAGGGTGGAGAGGGAGGAGAGGAGGGTGGAGAGGAGGGAGAGGAGGGAGGAGGAGGAGGATGGAGAGGAGGGTGGAGAGGAGGGTGGAGAGGAGGGAGGGAGAGGAGGATGGAGAGGAGGGTGGAGAGGGAGGAGAGGAGGGTGGAGAGGAGGGAGAGGAGGGAGGGAGAGGAGGGAGGGAGAGGAGGGAGGGAGAGGAGGATGGAGAGGAGGATGGAGAGGAGGGTGGAGAGGAGGGGGGAGGGAGACGAGAGTAGGAGGGAGGGAGAGGAGGGAGGGAGAGGAGGATGGAGAGGAGGAGGGAGGGAGGGGAGAGGAGGAGGGAGGGAGAGGAGGGAGGGAGAGGAGGATGGAGAGGAGGGAGGGAGAGGAGGATGGAGAGGAGGGTGGAGAGGAGGGTGAGGAGGAAGGAGGGAGGAGGGAGGGGAGAGGAGGATGGAGAGGAGGAGGGAGGGAGAGGAGGATGGAGAGGAGGGAGGGAGAGGAGGGAGAGAGATGAGGATGGAAAGGAGGGAGGGAGAGGAGGGAGAGGAGGGAGAGGAGGGAGGGAGATTAGATAGATTTAAATGACATATATCCATCAGGAGGATGGGATGCATTGAGTTAGCCTGCGATGTCCTTCCTCAATGAGTTGTTAAAGCACAACAAGACAACTCATTGTGCTAATAGGTCATACTAGCTCTGAGAGTCTGTAAGTCTTTAATTCCTGTCTGTCCATGCATATGGTCATATGGTCGGCATGTCAAATAACAACCAAGACTTATATATATAGATATAGATATAGATATATGCCAGATATACAAGATACGAGATACAATA
>CM050999.1:33926411-33938911 GCA_027704905.1 Muraenolepis orangiensis
CCAGGGACCTCTCTCTCCTCTGGGGACTGTCTCTCCTCCAGGGACCTGTCTCTCCTCCAGGGACCTGTCTCTCCTCCAGGGACCTCTCTCTCCTCTGGGGACTGTCTCTCCTCCAGGGACCTGTCTCTCCTCCAGGGACCTGTCTCTCCTCCAGGGACCTCTCTCTCCTCTGGGGACTGTCTCTCCTCCAGGGACCTCTCTCTCTCCTCTGGGGACTGTCTCTCCTCCAGGGACCTGTCTCTCCTCCAGGGACCTCTCTCTCCTCCAGGGACCTGTCTCCCCTCCAGGGACCTGTCTCCCCTCCAGGGACCTGTCTCTCCTCTGGGGACTGTCTCTCCTGCAGGGACCTGTCTCTCCTCCAGGAGGCCTGGCTATATTCTCAACACCATACTTCAACACCACTACCAATCCAGTGTCTTGTTGCCCTGGCAACCCTCCGCTGGGGGAAGGCCTTCCCCATCCCCCCTCACCTCAGGACAGCATTGGCATGTCACTGTTTACCATGTGGTCGTTAGCAGATGTTTCTCTCTGGAAGGGATCTACCATGACCCTCCAGAGCCCCCCACTAGCCCTTAGACTGCCCTGCCCCGTGTCCAGAGCGGACAGGGATGATCAATAAGGGATGATCAATAAGAGTTCCTCTTGGTCCTTATAGAAGCTCAGCCGGACTCCAAGCTCCTTCTTCTGAAACTCTATTTACTTTGGATAAAAGGAGGATGTTTTTACACATGAGGTCCTGTAGTGTGAACCAGAGTCTTCTGTGATCTATGGCAGGTTGAGGCCCAGAGCTGCACCTACTCCAGGAATGTAGTCCACAGAGCTCCACAGAGCATCACAGAGCACCACAGAGCATCACAGAGCACCACAGAGCTCCACAGAGCACCACAGAGCACCACAGAGCACCACAGAGCATCACAGAGCATCACAGAGCTCACTAGCTCCACAGAGCACCAGAGTATCACAGAGCATCACAGAGCATCATAGAGCTCCACAGAGCATCACAGAGCACCACAGAGCACCACAGAGCATCACAGAGCGCCACAGAGCTCCACAGAGCATCACAGAGCATCCAGAGCATCACAGAGCACCACAGAATTCCACGAGCACCACAGAGCTCCACAGAGCATCACAGAGCCTATTCATTACCTGCTCTCCTCTGACACACCTTTACCTGCTCTCCTCTGACACACCTTTACCTGCTCTCCTCTCTGGTGTTCCCTCTTGGGGTCCTGCCGTCTGTCATTACATGAGTCATGCAACGTGATTGGCTGGTTCCTCTGCCACCTGCTGTCACCCTGACAACACCAATCAGCCACTGGCCTGCTTGTATGGGTGAGGATAAGTGTGTGTGTGCGTGTGTGTGTGTGGGCACGTTCTTGTGTGTGTGTATGTGTGTGTGTGGTGTGTATTTGTTTGTGTGTGTATGTGCATGTGTGTGTGTGTGTGTGTGTGTGAGAGGAAAATAAGTGTGTGTGTGTGTGTGTGTGTGTGGGCACGTTCTTGTGTGTGTGTATGTGTGTGTGGTGTGTATTTGTTTGTGTGTGTATGTGTGTGTGTTCAAAAGGTCTGTGTGTATGTGCTTTTTGGTCTACCAAACCAAAATGGATATAATAACCAAGACGATTCTTTGAGACAGATTTATTTATTACTAAAAACAGGTGTGGAGTTAAAGCAGCGAGCTTCAGTTTAGTGGAGGACAGACCAGCTCGCTGACCACTGAGGCAGCTTCCTCTCACACTGATTGAACTTCAGCGTAAAGTCCCATTTTAGCTTAATTAGTGCTGAATCGATAAAAAGCCTGCTTTCCCTGTAGTTGTTTGAGGCTTGGTGATCACAGCTTGGTTCACTTGATGGCCCCCAGCAGCTTAATGACGCCTAATGGCGCCCCTCTGGTTGGTCTGACGGCGTACAGCAAGCACACGTTGTTTCCATGACAACAAGCCCCCCCCCCCCCCCCCCCCCCCCCGGACAATCCGCCTGAGGAGAGGCAGAAGCAGAGCAGGCACACACACACATGCCATGCGTCCACGCACACACACACACACACACACACACACACACACACACACACACACACACACACACACACACACACACATTAACAAGCACACACGCACACACAAACAAGCATACACATACATAAACAAGCACACACGCACACACAAACAAGCACAAACAAATACACATGAACACGCACACACAAACACACACACACACACACACACACACACACCCCACACACACACACACTTAAATGTTTGTGTAGACGTGAATATTTGTACATATGTATAAACTTTTTGATTTCAAATGTGTATTCTCTATACATGTTAATACATGGAACACATATCGATCAACGCCGATACATGAAGAGAGTACATCCTAACATCAGACACAAACCGAGTTGGCAAACCTGACTTTGGCCACCATTACCGTAACCAGGCAAAAACACAGTATGTTTTACACACACGTAACGTATAGATAAGAACTACACTTTTAAACCAATAACTAACTTCATCAACATCTCATATAGCGTCATTGTAGCATAGAAATGTAAAGTATACTGACGTTGTTCTAGTGTAATCACTGTGTATAGCTTTGTATCATTGTAGCCACAGTGCTACAACTCTCTGATTAACGTCTCACCATCCGCTCTCCTCTCGCCTGAGGAGTGAGCACATGGATACTAACCCTAACCTTAACCCTAACTCCCTGTCTGCCTCACTCCCTAGAGCACGCCACTGGACCTGATAGAGACGGGGAAGGGGCTGAAGTTACAAGCAGAGCGCCCCCATCTGGTCAGCCTGGGAAGTGGACGCCTGAGCACAGCAATAACACTGCTGCCATTGGCTGAGGGTGAGACTGCTGGTCACACACACTCCCCCCCCCCCCCCCCCCCCCCCCACACACACACACACACACACTCACACTCACACTCACACTCACACACTCACACTCACACACACACACACACACACACACACACACACACACACACACACACACACACACACACACACACACACTCTGACATGACCTTGCTTTCACCATTATTGAGCTGCCTGTGTGCCTCCAGACAGTGTGAACCTGTCTTTCTTTGGAACTGTCTGTCTGATGACCTTCCTGTCTGTCTGATGACCTTCCTGTCTGTCTGGGAGTCAACAGGCAGGAATGCAGGAAAATTCCTCTGTCAGTGGCATGTTCATTGGTTTTCGAGTGTGCGTGGGAGTTTGTGTGTGTGTCTGTGTGTCTGTGTTTGTGTATATGTGTGTGTGTTTGTCTGTGTGTCTGTGTATATGTGAGTGTGTGTGTGTGCATATGTGTGTGTGTTTGTGTGTGTGTCTGTGTTTGCGTATATGTGAGTGTGTGTGTGTGTGTGTGTGTGTGTTTGTATGTGTGTGTGTGTGTTTGTCTGTGTGTGTGTGTTTGCGTATATGTGAGTGTGTGTGTGTGTGTTTGCGTATATGTGAGTGTGTGTGTGTGTGTTTGCGTATATGTGAGTGTGTGTGTGTGTGTTTGCGTACATGTGAGTGTGTGTGTGTGTGTTTGCGTATATGTGCGTGTGTGTGTTTGTCTGTGTGTGTGTGTTTGCGTACATGTGAGTGTGTGTGTGTGTGTGTTTGCGTATATGTGAGTGTGTGTGTGTGTGTTTGCGTATATGTGCGTGTGTGTGTGTGTGTTTGTCTTTGTGTGTGTGTTTGCGTACATGTGAGTGTGTGTGTGTGTGTTTGCGTACATGTGAGTGTGTGTGTGTGTGTGTGTTTGCGTATATGTGCGTGTGTGTGGTTCATCTGTACATCATCCACCACTGACCCTGACCCTCCTCTCCTCCTGCAGGTCAGACCACCCTGGGCCGGGGCCCCATGGACATCCACCTCCAGGGGCCCGGCGTGGCCCCTCAGCACTGCTTCATCGAGAACCGCTCAGGGCTCATCACGCTGCACCCATGCGGTAACTCCTGCTCGGTGGACGGCCTGCCGGTCTCCCGGCCCGTCCGCCTGTCTCAAGGTGGGTGCCACACAAAAAGTGTAAAGCAAAGCGTCTCTACGTCGAGACTCAGAGACACGAAGCGTTTATACTTCTCCACCACCTTAACTTGTACACTAGGGGGCAGTATGGCGTTTCCGACGCCTAGTCTACACCGCCCGAGCAAAGCCGGAAACTGAGTCTGAGACACAGCACATTTTCAAATGTGTTGAAAGAGCAATATATCCATGTGAAACCCTTGTTGCAACATCATTCAAAGGAAACTGAAAAGCTGTTGGTAAATGACAAAGTGGTTTGTGATGCAATGTGTAAAGACATGTCCTCTCTGATAGGACCGTGTGTCCTTCTGCTGATTGGACCTGAACTAGAGGGTCGTCTCCAGCCCTGACACAGAGAGTCAGTCCTCCAACGCAGCTCTGGGGAAATATAGAAATACAAAACCGTATTACTCGAAAGTAGAATATGCTTTCACACAAGGCCGTGGTGTGTGTGAGTGTGTGGTTTTCTTCAGCAGGAGGAGGAAGACAGTGTGTGTGTGTGTGTGTGTGTGTGTGTGTGTGTGTGCGTGTGTGTGTGTGTGGGAGCTGACAGCGATACTCGCCTCACAGGGAGAGTCACACTCTGCACACACAAGATGGAGCTTGTCTTCCCCAGTTAATGTATGCTGTTTCCACTTGACTCGGCCTCATTCATGGAGGAACAACCTCCCCTTTAATGATGTGCTCTTCATCCAGTCCACTGCTAACACACGGGTATTACTACCACATCACCAATAACCAAGGTCTTCTGCCTTCTGAATGTGTAGTACAGCTTGTGCTTTGTGTCTTGTGCTGTTTGGTGATGTTCATTCCATACTGGAAATAACACTTATTGAACATGTGCTTCCATCTTGGACTACTAGTTATTTACTTTTTATTACATGGTAAAATGATCTTAAAGAAATAGAAACAATCCAATGTACCATTGATGAGGTCAGAGATGTTTTACCGTGTGTGTGTGTGTGTGCACACACATGTGTGTGTGTGTGGAGCCATGTGTCTGTGTTGTGTTCCAGTGTGGTCTGTCACTCTATCTATCCTGTCCAGTTGACCTGGACATGCACTCTGTGAAACCTGAGTGGTGTATTAATAGGCCCTGTAGGCCCTGGGCCGTCCCTGTAGGCCCCGGGCCGTCCCACTGTAGCCCCCAGGCGCTCCAGGTTGAAGGGTTGACGCCATGACTGCGATGTGGACGGAAGGCTTACACACTGCTTCATTTGTGACCATAATTACATTACATTACATTACAATACATTACATTACATTACATTACACTACATTACACTACACTACATTACATTACATTACACTACACTACATTACACTACACTACATTACATTACATTACATTACATTACACTACATTACATTACATTACATTACAATACATTACATTACATTACATACACTACATTACACTACACTACATTACATTACACTACACTACATTACACTACACTACATTACATTACACTACATTACATTACACTACACTACATTACATTACATTACATTACACTACATTACATTACATTACACTACATTACATGACATTACATTACACTACATTACACTACACTACACTACATTACATTACACTACATTACACTACATTTCACTACATTACATTACATTACATTACATTACACTGCATTACATTACATTACAGTACATTACAGTACATTACACTACATTACATTACATTACATTACATTACACTACAGTACATTACATTACATTACACTACATTACATTACACTACATTACACTACAGTACATTACACTACACTACATTACACTACATTACATTACATTACATTACAGTCATTTAGCAGTCACATTTGTCCAAAGCGACTTACAATAGGTAATGTAATATTAGTATTCATAGTTTTGCCATCATTCATTTATTGTGTAAATGTAAGGCAAACTCAGTTTGACAAAAGCCATACAATTTTATATATGTATATATATATATATATATATATATATATATACACATGCAAGTGTGTATCTTCATGGTGGTAGACCAGCGGCTGTATACGGTTGTCTCTCTTCTATATGTCCTGTTCTTGGTTAGTGACCCATGGTTCCTGTAAGGAGAGCGACTCATGTCAGTGATGATCAGTTAGGGGTCAGCATGTCTCTTGTCTCATAGTTAGCTGTGATGGTGAAACAACACTAGGCCTGTAATCCCATACGGAATTTACAACACAGTTCGTGGTTACTTTCTATAAATAGGCTACTTAAATTAAGGAAATATAACTAAATACTTATTTTTTAACAATTTGGCTTGTTATAGGACAAGTAGCCGAGCAGATGGGGAAGACGAAGACCTCCTCCTCCTCCTTTAATGACCCAGCTCTGACTCCCCACTAGGACCACGCTCCTCCTCCTCCTCCTCCTCCTCCTCCTCCTCCTCCTCCTCCTCCTCCTCCTTTAATGACCCAGCTCTGACTCCCCACTAGGACCACGCTCCTCCTCCTCCTCCTCCTCCTCCTTTAATGACCCAGCTCTGACTCCCCACTAGGACCACGCTCCTCCTCCTCCTCCTCCTCCTCCTCCTCCTCCTCCTTTAATGACCCAGCTCTGACTCCCCACTAGGACCACGCTCCTCCTCCTCCTCCTCCTCCTCCTCCTCCTCCTCCTCCTCCTCCTCCTCCTCCTCCTCCTCCTCCTTTAATGACCCAGCTCTGACTCCCCACTAGGACCACGCTCCTCCTCCTCCTCCTCCTCCTCCTTTAATGACCCAGCTCTGACTCCCCACTAGGACCACGCTCCTCCTCCTCCTCCTCCTCCTCCTCCTCCTCCTCCTTTAATGACCCAGCTCTGACTCCCCACTAGGACCACGCTCCTCCTCCTCCTCCTCCTCCTCCTCCTCCTCCTCCTCCTCCTCCTCCTCCTCCTCCTCCTCCTCCTCCTTTAATGACCCAGCTCTGACTCCCCACTAGGACCACGCTCCTCCTCCTCCTCCTCCTCCTCCTCCTCCTCCTCCTCCTCCTCCTCCTCCTCCTTTAATGACCCAGCTCTGACTCCCCACTAGGACCACGCTCCTCCTCCTCCTCCTCCTCCTCCTCCTCCTCCTCTTTCTCTAATGACCCAGCTCTGACTCCCCACTAGGACCACGCTCCTCCTCCTCCTCCTCCTCCTCCTCCTCCTCCTCCTCCTCCTTTAATGACCCAGCTCTGACTCCCCACTAGGACCACGCTCCTCCTCCTCCTCTCCTCCTCCTCCTCCTCCTCCTCCTCCTCCTCCTCCTCCTCCTTTAATGACCCAGCTCTGACTCCCCACTAGGACCACGCTCCTCCTCCTCCTCCTCCTCCTCTTTCTCTAATGACCCAGCTCTGACTCCCCACTAGGACCACGCTCCTCCTCCTCCTCCTCCTCCTCCTCCTCCTCCTCCTCCTCCTCCTCCTCCTCCTCCTCCTCCTCCTTTAATGACCCAGCTCTGACTTCCCACTAGGACCATGCTCCTCCTCCTCCTCCTCCTCCTCCTCCTCTTTCTCTAATGACCCAGCTCTGACTCCCCGCTAGACCATGCAGCTCCTCCTCTAAGTCTCCTCCTCTCAGTCTCCTCCTCCCAGTCTCCTCCTCTCAGTCTCCTCCTCTCAGTCTCCTCCTCTCAGTCTCCCTCCTCGGTGAAGGAGAGGGAGGAGCTGTTACCTCTTGTCAGTGTCAGTAACAGCTGTTAGCCTCCAGAGGTCCTCCAGTCCTTCCAGTGAGGAGGAGGAGGAGGTCCTGTCCTGTAAACCGGGGCTTCGAACCCAATGGAATACACCAGAGTCTCCGGGGAAGCTGCGTGTTAACTGCCGTCCACACAGTAGGTGAGCAGACATTGTGCCCCGTTGTCAACATTCAAATATCCTATAATCGATTAGGATCATTATCAATAACAGAGCGGTCGGTAGGTCATGTACGAGACCGCTCGGTTGGTTTAAGGAGCTTATGGCGATAGGGAACTGAACCTGAAGTCTATTATTATGAGTGATTTGATGAGCCTGTTCCTCATGTGTGTAGTACGGTAACACCGGGTCGGTCGACCGGTCCGTTACTGTCCGTTACTGTCCGTTACTGTCCGTTACTGTCCGTTACTGTCCGTTACTGTCCGTTACTGTCCGTTACTGTCCGTTACTATCCGTTACTATTAATCCGTTACTATATACTACTACTACTACTACTACTACTACTACTACTACTACTACTACTACTACTGCTGATACTACTGCTACTACTGCTACTACTTCTACTATACTACTACTACTACTACTACTACTACTACTACTGCTACTACTACTACTACTACTACTACTACTACTACTACTACTACTGCTACTACTACTACTACTACTACTACTACCACTACTACTACTACTACTACTACTACTACTGCTACTACTACTACTACTACTACTACTACTACTACCACTACTACTACTACTACTACTACTACCACTACCACTACTACTACTACTACTACTACTACTACTACTACTAGATATATGAGTATCAGATATATATAGATATCTATATCTATAGATATATATCTATATCTATAGATAGATATATTAGTATCAGTCTTTTAATGACTTTTTAAGTTGGAGTTTATGGCCTTTTATATGAGTTTGGCCAAAGGTTTCCGCTCCGAGTTTCTTCTGTTCTCGTTTGTAAACAGTCTTTAGACCTCAGTCCAGAGAGCAGACATAACTCTTCCTCTGGTTAGCTCATAAGTAGCCCATGTCTGTCTGTCGGTCGGTCTGTCTGTCTGTCTGTCTGTCTGTCTGTCTGTCTGTCTGTCTGTCTGTCTGTCTGTCTGTCTGTTATTACACTTCGGGGTTAGCTAATGAATGGGGTCAAAGCAACATCACCCCCTCTGCTGCTCTAATTTTGGCATTTAACTACCTAGCAAACCCCCTCCTGTAGAACCCCCTCCTGTAGAGCCCCCTCCTGTAGAACCCCCTCCTGTAGAACCCCCTCCTGTAGAGCCCCCTCCTGTAGAGCCCCCTCCTGTAGAACCCCCTCCTGTAGAACCCCCTCCTGTAGAACCCCCTCCTGTAGAACCCCCTCCTGTAGAACCCCCTCCTGTAGAACCCCCTCCTGTAGAACCCCCTCCTGTAGAACCCCCTCCTGTAGAACCCCCTCCTGTAGAGCCCCCTCCTGTAGAACCCCCTCCTGTAGAGCCCCCTCCTGTAGAGCCCCCTCCTGTAGAACCCCCTCCTGTAGAGCCCCCTCCTGTAGAACCCCCTCCTGTAGAACCCCCTCCTGTAGAGCCCCCTCCTGTAGAGCCCCCTCCTGTAGAACCCCCTCCTGTAGAGCCCCCTCCTGTAGAACCCCTCCTGTAGAGCCCCCTCCTGTAGAGCCCCCTCCTGTAGAACCCCCTCCTGTAGAGCCCCCTCCTGTAGAACCCCCTCCTGTAGAGCCCCCTCCTGTAGAACCCCCTCCTGTAGAACCCCCTCCTGTAGAACCCCCTCCTGTAGAGCCCCCTCCTGTAGAGCCCCCTCCTGTAGAACCCCCTCCTGTAGAACCCCCTCCTGTAGAACCCCTCCTGTAGAGCCCCCTCCTGTAGAACCCCCTCCTGTAGAACCCCCTCCTGTAGAACCCCCTCCTGTAGAACCCCCTCCTGTAGAGCCCCCTCCTGTAGAACCCCCTCCTGTAGAACCCCCTCCTGTATGGGGGTATGTATTGGGGTGTGTGTGTGTGTGTGTGTGTGGGGGGGGTGTGTGTGTGTGGGTGTGGGTGTGTGTGTGTGTGTGTGTGTGGGGGGGGGGGGCGGGTGTGTGTGTGTGTGTGTGTGTGTGTGTGTGGGGGCGGGTGTGTGTGTGTGGGGGGGGGGGGGTGTATGAAAGAAAGAGAATGGTGTCTGTCAGCTGGGAAACTAGAAACTTGCCATCCAGCAGAGAAAGAGAGAGAGACCAACATGTGACCATGTGCATGCAGCAGTACTTAGTTGTGTGTGTGTCTGTTTGTTTGTGTGTGTGTGTGTGTGTGTGTGTGTGTGTGTGTGTGTGTGTGTGTGTGTGTGTGTATGTGTGTGTGTGTGTGTATGTGTGAAATTATGTGTGTGTGTGTGTGTGTGTGTGTGTGAAATGATGTGTGTGTGTGTGTGTGTGAAATGATGTGTGTGTGTGTGTGTGTGTGTGTGTGAGAGAGATTGTGAAAGGTATCACAAACACTTTCCATTCATTCAACCAAACATTATGCAAACCACTGAGTGATCTGCTGTAAAGAAACGGGTGTTAACAGAACCCAAAGGGTTAACGGAACCCAAAGGGTTACGGAACCAAAGGGTTAATGGAACCCAAAGGGTTAACGGGTTCCCTGAACACAACATTGTTGGATCACTTGTTGTCATTATGAGACATTAAAGCAGACACATGAGAGGCTAGAGGAGGCTGTCCACTATTAGAGGACACCTATTGATACCCATTGATTGGGAGCGTAGTCGTTAGCCTGCGCTGCACCAGGTCTCACAGCAGGAGGTTGGATACGCTGACAAAAGGAGCAGGAGGAGGAGGGGCGAACATCTGTGAGGAGAAGGGGTGAACATCTGTGAGGAGAAGGGGTGAACATCTGTGAGGAGGAAGGGGCGAAGGGTGAACATCTGTGAGGAGAAGGGGTGAACATCTGTGAGGAGAAGGGGTGAACATCTGTGAGGAGAAGGGGTGAACATCTGTGAGGAGAAGGGGTGAACATCTGTGAGGAGAAGGGGTGAACATCTGTGAGGAGAAGGGGTGAACATCTGTGAGGAGAAGGGGTGAACATCTGTGAGGAGAAGGGGTGACCAGATGCTTTCCCCAGGGTCAGTTCAGGGACAGCAAGCTACAGCTAACAGGTGGCAAGCTATCACATCTGGTCTGCAGTCGGGCGTCTGGGAGAAATATATGTACAGCGTGAGAAATAATAACTGTAGATAACTTTGATTTGTACTTGGCTTGTATTTAGAGGTGGTTGTATTCTTCAGACTTCAATACATAGATCTGTATCAACTGAAGAACCATATTCAGGCCTAGTTTTAATAAAAGGATCATATGTAATGCAGCCAGTCAAACAGAACAGTAACAGAAAGTACTTTTACCAGAGAACTGTTAGAATACTTTATCATAGTCACCCTCCATGCCAAAGCGATGACAGTGCAGAAAATAACCCCAAAAGTTTGCGGAAAAATATTATTAGCCACACTATACTGTTATTATCTGTTGGCGCTATGTCTCTGTCTGGCCCGTGAGGTTCAGGCGGTGTGTGTATAGACGGAGGGACTTTGGGAGGACATGACGGGTTTGTTTTCTGCGTGTCAGCGATACATTCTTCTGCTGGAGCGTCTCCCATGGAACCAACGCCTTCCAACGGCTCAGCTGGAACTGTTGCCAGTGGAAAACTGCTCTGTGGTTCCCACTGACGGAGACTCTGGTTCCCACTGACGGAGACTCTGGTTCCCACTGACGGAGACTCTGGTTCCCACTGACGGAGACTCTGGTTCCCTCTGACGGAGACTCTGGTTCCCTCTGACGGAAACTCTGGTTCCCTCTGACGGAGACTCTGGTTCCCTCTGACGGAGACTCTGGTTCCCACTGACGGAGACTCTGGTTCCCACTGACGGAGACGCCTCTAGGATTGTCCCACTGACGGAGACCTGTGGCTCTGGTTCCCACTGACGGAGACCCTGTGGCTCTGGTTCCCACTGACGGAGACCCTGTGGCTCTGGTCCCCCCCTCCTCCCTGGCTCCTTTCTCCCAGTACGAACAGGGAGCTGGACGGCCTCGTCATTGATTAACTGGTGGGTGGACCCCCAGCTCTTTATCCCTGGGTGGTAAAACACCTTCCATAGCAACTGCCATCTCTTTGTGTCCTTTAGGTTCCTTTAGGGACGTCCGCGGTCAGCGGGGAGGGGACTGATGGACTGATACTCATTAACATTTTGTGTTATTTTCGTGTCTAGTTTCAAACTATATTTACATTTTCCGTGGTTTGTATTCCATTTACTAATGAAAGTTGTCACTTTATTTTCTTAAAAGTGCAAACAGCATTTTTCATGCTGTTTCCCCCCCCCCCCCCGCATTTAATAAATAACCAACTTGCAAAAGTATAACATTCATACCCTGGTGCTTCACATTCTTATTATATATATTAAATATGTAAATTCATGGTCAACACAAACTACAGAAAAGTATAGCAAGCCATATTATTACTTTATTATTACTGGCCTGTTGCGTTTGGATCAGTCTGAGGAGGACGTCTTCCCAGAGGAGATGAGTGATGAGTTCAGGGTCTCATGATGAGTTCAGGGTGTGGTGGTCACTGCACATCCCATGTGGTCCAGCTCCCGTTCTGGGTGTGTGTCTACTGTCTCGGGCTGTGTGACGACACCCCTCTGGGACTATGGTCATTACCATGAATTAGTCTTCACTCAAATGTGTTTTTCTTTGCTCCCAACTCTGACTTTCCCACAGAATTTAAAGTCCTTTCTTTTCCCTTTGTATTGAATTG
>CM050999.1:33943911-34028911 GCA_027704905.1 Muraenolepis orangiensis
GGTGACATTCTAGACAGGGCTTGTAACTGGAGGACACTGCTGATGTCACTGGCTGTTGTTGTGCCTTTCATTGCAGTGTTGCTGTGCCAAGAGTCGGCCTGCATTTAATTTCACATTATTGTCCCCATTCTGCGGAGAGGTCCAGAGAGAGGAGGCAGAACTGAGAGGCCCTGTGAGGGCCAGAGAGAGGAGGCAGAACTGAGAGGCCCTGTGAGGGCCAGAGAGAGGAGGCAGAACTGAGAGGCCCTGTGAGGGCCAGAGAGAGGAGGCAGAACTGAGAGGCCCTGTGCGGGCCAGAGAGAGGAGGCAGAACTGAGAGGCCCTGTGAGGGCCAGAGAGAGGAGGCAGAACTGAGAGGCCCTGTGAGGGCCAGAGAGAGGAGGCAGAACTGAGAGGCCCTGTGAGGGCCAGAGAGAGGAGGCAGAACTGAGAGGCCTGCTGCTGGCGTTGTTCTTTCTTCCAATGGTTATAAACTAATAGTCTTAATAACACAGGCACCTTTTGATAGGGCATTTGGACTGCATAAGTTGCAGTTTTTTTTCTTCAGAGCTGCCCACACATAAAATTATACTTTTTTAACCATTAACACATTTGCGATAATCTGGTAATGTTTGAATGGTAACATCATTCATCGACCTCAAGCCATAACAGTCTGTAGTTTGAATTTCTGTAGTGCAAACAAGGATATATCCCATTCTAAACTAAAGATGTTCGTTATGATGGGAGGCAAAAGCCCAGACAAATGCCCAGTGTTATGGTATCATTATCACACAGCTCCAGTAAAGGCCTTTACCCACAAGGCCCATCCATCAATAAAGTACATTATATCCACAAAGAACATTACAATTAACTGTAAATACAATTGAATTTGGTGGAGTGTGTGGTGGTGTGTGTGTGTGTGTGTGTGTGTGTGTGTGGTGTGTGTGTGTGGTGTGTGTGGTGTGTGTGTGTGTGTGTGTGTGTGTGTGTGTGTGTGTGGTGTGTGTGAGAGCGTATTAGTCGGTGGGAGAGTGTGTGTGTGTAGGTGTGTAGGACTGCCCTGATGACAGTGTGTGTGGATGCAGACCGGACGTGGGAGTTAGGGTTAGGGTTCACACAGAGGGAGAAGCCTGGCGTACAGGGTCCATATCAGATCAGTGGTTCATTGTCGTTTAGTATGACGACTAATCAACCTATCATCAAATATCATCTAAGGATCCATCGGTTGTCCACTATCCATGAATGAACCAGGGGTTCAGCAGTAATGGGGGCGGCAGTAGCTCAGTCTGTTGGGACTCTCAGAAGTCCCCTCCCGAGGTGTCCTTGAGCAAGGCACCAGCCCCCCCCCCTGCTCCCCTGGATATCCAACTGCTGATACCCACGGCTCCTCATACTAGGATGGCTTCACTGAGAGGAACTAGTTTCACTGTGTGACGTGACCAATAAAGAGGATTCAATCCTCCAGATTTAGATTTAAATGCTGACTGCGCTGTATGGTTCTCTGTACCACTGTATGGTTCTCTGTACCTCTGTATGGTTCTCTGTACCTCTGTATGGTTCTCTGTACCACTGTATGGTTCTCTGTACCTCTGTATGGTTCTCTGTACCTCTGTATGGTTCTCTGTACCTCTGTATGGTTCTCTGTACCACTGTATGGTTCTCTGTACCTCTGTATGGTTCTGTGTACCTCTGTATGGTTCTCTGTACCTCTGTATGGTTCTCTGTACCTCTGTATGGTTCTCTGTACCACTGTATGGTTCTCTGTACCTCTGTATGGTTCTCTGTACCTCTGTATGGTTCTCTGTACCTCTGTATGGTTCTGTGTACCTCTGTATGGTTCTCTGTACCTCTGTATGGTTCTGTGTACCTCTGTATGGTTCTCTGTACCTCTGTATGGTTCTCTGTACCTCTGTATGGTTCTGTGTACCTCTGTATGGTTCTCTGTACCACTGTATGGTTCTGTGTACCACTGTGATGTGATGTTTAGCTCCAGGATAACAATGTTCCGTCCCCGTCTCTTCCAGGCTGTATGCTGTGTTTTGGCCAGTCATCGTTCTTCCGTTTCAACCACCCCGAGGAGGCCTATAGGATGAAGAGCATAATGCCTCAGGGAGGAAGAGGAGGCAGCAGGCTGGACTACCAGCCTCATACAGGTACCAGCCTTCCTCACTAGTCCTTCCTCACTAGTCCTTCCCCACTAGTCCTTCCTCACTAGTCCTTGCCCACTAGTCCTTAGGGCTCCTGGGAGGAACATCCCAGAGTCAGAAAAGAGAAAAGAGCAGAAGAGAGAAAGATTTTGAAACTTATCAACCCAAGCAATATCCCCTCCCTCTCTGATCCCGCCCTCCATACGTTTCTCTGCCATTGAGAGGTGTTGCATTTCATACACCTGTGATTGACAAGCGAGGTGGATTCCCCTGAACCAATCAGGGAAGAGATGCTCTGATTGGTCAGAAATTATCCATGAGGCACGTTCTAAATGCACAGCCAACTAGAAACAGATCTTCTCACAGCACATTCACGATTCAAGTTCCATGGTGTCCGACTATTTAGGGTACTTAAGGTTTTGAGTTAAGAAATGCTTGAATGCTTTTATAATCTTTTTAAATGACCTTTTATTTGAGTCATACTTTTTATTATTTATTATTACTTTTTATTTAGTATTTATTATTCTACTGAGTAATTTCATTAAAGTAACAGAACTTCTATTTGAGTTGGATATCTCAGTTCTCTATCCACCTTTTGCCAACTATGTAATCAATATTATTTGTGGTTGGAGCCGCAATTTACAGACAACTGGAAATGGATCAGCTCATTGGTGATGGTTTGATCTGGTTTGAACCTGATAAGCGTGTTGAAATGGCTTGGTTGTAACTTTTAACTTCCGATCCCAGAGGGATGGGTGTGATTCCTGTTTTCCTCATCCATGAGTTGTAGAGACTTACTTATAGTCCTCTGAGATGTATTGGACTGAAAAGGCATTTCAATGAGTCAGCCATGTCTGCCCTCTGGTTCTGAGGAGCATACATTGTGTGAATCCAAAGAACAGTAGCTGTTTGTCCCAGGGGTGAAGCTCCCTGGTCCACACCCTCCCTGCTCCCTGGTCCACGCCCTCCCTGCTCCCTGGTCCACACCCTCCCTGCTCCCTGGTCCACACCCTCCCTGCTCCCTGGTCCACACCCTCCCTGCTCCCTGGTCCACACCCTCCCTGCTCCCTGGTCCACACCCTCCCTGCTCCCTGGTCCACACCCTCCCTGCTCCCTGGTCCACACCCTCCCTGCCGTTCACAGCTTCTTTGCTTTAGGTCTTTCACTGTGAATGGCCTGGATTGTTCTTTAGGTCTGCTGTGGTGGCGGGTTAGGCAGGGCAGCCAAACAAAACATCATTTTACAGGTGTGTGTGTGTGTGTGTGTGTGTGTGTGTGTAACACCCCCCCTACTTCCCATCACTCTAGAGCTGACCTGGCTCTCTGGGTAGCGCCAGAAGCCAGCCAGACTGGTGCTGTGGGATCACACCATTAATGTTTTATGAGGATCCTATTCAACTGTGTGTGTGTGTGTGTGTGTGTGTGTGTGTGTGTGTGTGTGTGTGTGTGTGTGTGTGTGGTGTGTGTGTGTGTGTGTGTGTGTGTGTGTGTGTGTGTGTGTGTGTGCAAGCATCCCTGTTCCTAGCCATGCCTGCCCCTACTTATATGGTAATATATGGCAAATTATTTAGACCAACATTGTGATTGTGATTTCATTCACTATTATTGGGAACGGTCATCACAATATTAATTTTCATTTGAATATATATTCATTTAATAACATGTCTGACAAAAGTTGCAGCTCCAGTGATTTGGATGTTGGCCTTATTGCAGCTTCTATAGTATATTGGTTAATTGTTCAGCCTTAATATTACTACTTAATATTACTATATTACTATATTACTATATGACTTAATATTACTGTGGTACTACTACTTCTGCTTACTATTTTCTGCCTGTTAGTATAAGTTGTCCTGGTCATAGGAATGGGCCTCAGTTCATGTTGTGGTCCTTAGGCTGTAATGAATGCTTTCCGTTGTTTAGAAACTCACTCAATTTCCCTTAATTATGCGTCCTTGGTCTGGGTTTGGAAACGCCTGCTTCCACCCCGCCCAGGAGGATGTGGACGTCTCAGTCTGTGCAGGCCATACCAATCTCCATCTCCATCTCTACAGTATGACAGGGCCCCTGGTGGCCCCTGGTGGCCCCTGGTGGCCCCTGGTGGCCCCTGGTCCGTATAGCAGAGGACTGCACATCCACTGTAGTGAAGGGAGCTAGAGAAGCGTTCAATTCTAATCATAGAAAGATGATAGATGGATACATGTATTATTTTCTAGGTATAACCACACAAACTGCAATATATAGTGCAACACTATCATTATAGTCATAATCAATAAGAGAGTATATTTAATAGACAAAGGATTCTGATCTCTGACATGTATCTAACAGAAGGTAGATGGTGGGTTAGGACCACACAGACCCCTCCACTGACTGATCCGCTAGCTGCAGCGCCCCTAGTGGTCGTACCCAGTGGTGCTTGTGAGCGACCGTGGTCAGAGTCCCTGCTGTTTGTTGACAGTAGGGACGGCTCTCATTGAGTTATGGCCTCACTCTCACAGATTAGACTTTATTTCCTATAGGCTTCTTCTTGAAGAAGAATGGCCGAGAGCTTTATTGGCTGAGGGCCACTTGTTTAAGGCCAGCGGAGTCTGGTGGGGTTTGGGGTATAGACCGGCTATTTATAACGCCCTGCCACCGGCCTGCTGTCGGCCTTTTCTGATTGGCCAGTGGGCTTCCTCCCTTGGATGGAGACACTCTGTGGTAGGTTGGGCAGATTGAGGTAGATGTGTGGTAGAATGAGGTAGATTGAGGTAGATCTGTGGTAGAATGAGGTAGATTGAGGTAGATCTGTGGTAGAATGAGGTACATTGAGGTAGCTCTGTGGTAGAATGAGGTAGCTCTGTGGTAGAATGAGGTAGATGTGTGGTAGGATGAGGTAGATTGAGGTAGAAATGTGGTAGATTGAGGTAGAATGAGGTACATTGAGGTAGATGTGTGGTAGGATGAGGGGGTAGATTGAGGTAGATTGAGGTAGATGTGTGGTAGATTGAGGTAGATCTGTGGTAGAATGAGGTAGATTGAGGTAGATGTGGGTAGGATGAGGTAGATTGAGGTAGATCTGTGGTAGAATGAGGTAGATTCAGATTCAGATTCAGATTCAGATTACTTTATTAATCCCGAGGGAAATTAAGGTGCAACAGTTGACACAGGGGGAATAAATGCACACACAAAAAATACTAATACCTAAGCTAAAAAAACAAAACAACTAACTAAATAAAAATTGTATAAACAAAAATATATTTAAATGAAATCTAAATGTATTGATAAATGAAGATAAATTTACAGTATTATTACAGTGATACGTAGGTATATACAATACACAACAATACGTATAGTGCAAATTGGCAGAATAATATATTAATAAATAACTCAACTGAAAACTGAAAACTGAAAAAGATTGAGGTAGATGTGTGGTAGGATGAGGTAGATTGAGGTAGATGTGTGGTAGGATGAGGTAGATTGAGGTAGATGTGTGGTAGGATGAGGTAGATTGAGGTAGATGTGTGGTAGATGTGTGGTAGATTGAGGTAGATGTGTGGTAGATTGAGGTAGATGTGTGGTAGATTGAGGTAGATGTGTGGTAGATGTATTGTGTTGCTATCTACCTTGCAGCTCACTAAAGGAGGGGACCCATTAAAGAACCTGCTAAGCTATGAATAGCCTAGCCACGCGCCTTAGCCTGGCTATCGCACTATTGTGTACATTTGTGAAAAAGTGTAACAAGAAGGTGAATGAAATCCTTTAGCACCTGGACGGGGTGGGAATGTAGATCCACAGATAATAATAATAATCGATATATATATATCTAGATGTCATGGTGGTTCACAGGCCACATTAATTGATCAAAACCCTGTGGTTGATTGATCAGCTGGGTGGACTGATTTTATATTTGAAGTCATTATAATCTCATCATAGTCATAGTCTCATCATTTCAAATATTTGGCATAAAAGTGAGACAAATAGCTGAGTCCAGTCGTATTCTGATTGTATACGTGTTATAATACAGACGTGTTATAATACAGACACAAGCTAATTACAATTAAGTCCAAACAGTGGGATATATTTCAGTCGTGGGTGTTTACCTTACTTAAAGTCTATATTCTAAGCTGGATTTAATTACTGTTTCATTGCGATCAGAGGACAATGTTTAAAAACATATGTTTAAAAATACATTTGATTCATCGCTTGTGTCGTCGTGTTGCCTGCGTTGTCGACGTATTGAAATTCATCAGCGGGTTTTAAAAGGACTACAATATGACGTGTGCCATCGACTACAATATGACGTGAGCCATCGACTACAATATGACGTGGCCAGCGACTACAATATGACGTCACAGCCGTCGACGGTCGGCCTCCGAATGAGCAGCAGTCAGAGGCTCTTTACGACAACAGAGAGCCGCCCTGTGGAGCTACATCCTCCGAGGAAAGGAGAGAGGAGAGGAGGAGAAAGTAAGAGAGGAGGAGAGGAGGGAGGAAGGAAGGAGGGAGGGAGCAGGAGGCACAAGAACCGAACCGGCTGAAGCACCCTTTCCTCGGAGGGTTCTCAAGGGGTCTCCCTCGGTCACAGTAGGTTCGGATTTAAAGCACATACACACACACACATAATGAATTCGATTTCGGGCGAGATGCGGGGTGTATCGCGACATGCCATCATAGCGGGGGTGTATCGTGACATGTCGTCATAGCGGGTTATAGTATCGCGACATGTCGTCACAGCGTGGTATATTGCTGCGACATGTCGCCGTACAGGGTATGATATCGCGACATGCCGTCGTAGCTGGGTATATTATCGCGACATGTCGTCATAGCAGGTGTACCCGCACCGACATTGACTGACTGACTGGGGTCGCTCTGTCTGGTTCGTTCCTTCATGTGAGTAGTAGGAGCACCGACCGTGTTCATCATCATTATTATTAGACCTGGAGACTTGGAACCAGTTCGGGCTCCCACCTGGAACCAGTTCGGGCTCCCACCTGGAACCAGTTCGGGCTCCCAATGCAATGACGTCATCGTTCACCTCCATGGAGTCAACACCGGTCACAACACTCCAGTCGTCCGTGTTGACTCCATTGGACGAAGCCTTCTGATTAGAAGACAACAACGGAATGGATGCTGAGTAGCAGTACAGTAGTACAAGTACAGTACAGAGTCATTTAGCATCTAACCAGAGTGCAAATGTTTCAGTAAAGTGCATGGTAATATATAATGTACAGTTTAAATGTACAGGTTAAAAGACAGTCTACTAGGTATTAAATGGGATATGAACAGCATAATACTAGGTATATCATATACCTAGTATTATGCTGCTCATATCCCCTGATCACGACTCGTGTGTGTGTGTGTGTGTGTGTGTGTGTGTGTGTGTGTGTGTGTGTGTGTGTGTGTGTGTGTGTGTGTGTGTGTGTGTGTGTGTGTGTGTGTGTGTGTGTGTGTGTGTGTGTGTGTGTGTGTGTGTGTGTGTGTGTGTGTGTGTGTGTGTGTGTGTGTGTGTGTGTGTGTGTGTGTGTGTGTGTGTGTGTGTGTGTGTGGGGTAGTGATCAGTTATTGAAAGCAGGATAAATATATATAGATGTAAATGTATATACAAGTGAGCATATATAAATGTATGGCATATATAAATGTATATACAGGAGTAGGAGCAGTTCTATCAACAGTTGAGATTTAAATATATAAGGCGGGTACAGTAAACAGGTATAATAAATGTGTACAGTATAGAGAGGTAGGTAGTTGTGATAGGTAGGCGAGATGCAGGTGTACCGTAAGAGAGATCGCAATCTTGTGTAATAGTTTCCGTTTAAGCATATTGCTTCCTCCTACTGGTGTTGGTTAAGCTCCCACTCAGGTTCGATATTAAGAGAATAGCGTCTAAATGTACGCTTTAAAACTACTCCCCATCCCTGTTGAAACCGGTTTAACACTGTTTGGTATTGGGGTGTACCATTAACCTCCTCATCATTCTGTGCATGAATGAAAAAAACACACCACATTTATTTCCTGTTTATTGACATAAAACTCCTCTTGTTGCTTATATGTTGTGTTATTACAGAGGTTGGTTCTCCATCTACTATCACATGGCTTCTTGTGTTGGAGCTGCTGGTTCCAGGTCTGGGTTCTGTGTGTTGATCTGGTTGCAGCATGTTCTAACAGATTCTGTTGAGTTGTAAAACCTGATTTGGGTGCTGTGGCCTGAGGCCACGCTCCCATGTGGCCCAGCTCTATTTAGTAATCTACTATGTTGACATTAGAGAGAGCTTGTTAAGATTAGATTGCACAGTCTGGGGGACACACAGTAATTGGGTTATGGAAGCACATTTTCTCCTGATCCTTGCCTTCCCCTCAGGTCCTCTCCTTATCTCCTCTGTCCTCTTGCTGCTCATCTCTGCCCCAAATTCTTCCCACTTATTTGTAATGTCCGAGACAAGCAGAGATCAGTCGGAAAAGTTGATCTTATCTTTTCTTAAAGCCGATGGAATCCCCCCCAAACAGGGCTGTACCAGTTTATAATGCCACTGTTATCTCAGCTGTTGGCTATACCCTTGTTCAGAGTGCCCCTGTGTCTGCCCTGTGTGCCCTGTTCAAATGAAATGACAAACTATGAAGCTGGCTTTTCTTAATTCATAACAATGGTCTGATTTGATCTGCTTCCTTCCCCCGATCACTTTGGTTTAAATGCACTATTTAGCCATGCTTTAATTTGAACCCATGTTGAAACAGCGGGTATTTCCTTTCACACAATGTCCCCATGTAGTGGCCGAGTGCTGAAGTGGTTCCATTACTGTAACATTCATGTCAGGGTACGTGTCCCCTTGTCCTCATTGAAGTGATTATATCCATTCATGTCAGGTACGTGTCCCTTGTCCTCATTGAAGTGATTATATCCATTCATGTCAGGGTACGTGTCCCTTGTCCTCATTGAAGTGATTATATCCATTCATGAGTCACAACAGTGGCTGTGACTCATAGTAGGGAATCTCTCAGGTGAAGTAGTATACATATTCAGTATTTGTGGTTGAATTGATACGGATTGAAGTAAAATCATAGAATCACTTAATATATTTAGGTAAATGCGGCCTGGAGCTAGCGTTCCTGTACTGAATGTGTGTGTATTGAGTCAGTGTAAACTGTTAGCTGACTGGCTGTCTTTGTCCTCCAACCAGACCCAGAGAGCTTAGTCAATGGGAATCACCAGCCGTGTCCCACCCAGTCCTCCCAAGCTCCCGGAGAGAGAGAGCAGTCTGAACACAGCGCCATCGTCAGCTCCATCGAGAAGGACCTGCAGGACATCATGGACTCCCTGGTGATGGACGACCTGCAGTGCCCCTCCTCTTCGGACCCCAGGAAGCCTCCTGGGGCTGGTCACTCCCTCGCCCACTCGCCCCTCTCGCCCATGCTCAACGGAGGCGGGCGCTACCTGCTCTCTCCGCCCACCAGCCCCGGGGCCATGTCGGTGGGCTCCAGCTACGAGAACACGTCCCCGCCCTTCTCCCCTCTGTCCTCTCCCTCAGCAGCCAGCAGCGGCAGCTTCACCAGCCCATCTCCCAGCGGGGCGCCCCAGCAGGCCCAGAGTTCATCTTCTCTTCCCCCGGTGCCCGTACGCTCCTCCAGCTACAACTACAGCACCCCGCCCGTACAGCAGCCAAGGACCGGGCTGCCGAGCTACAGCGGTGGTAGCGCTGTTGTGGGGCAGAAGGTTCAGGAAAGCCCCAGGCTTCAAAGGAAGGTCCTGCTGGAGGCCCCTCCCAGCCCCAAGCCCGGACGCAGAGGCTTTGGCCAAGATGGCCACGAGAGCCCCCGGCATCTGCTGTCCTCCAACGAGTCTCTCGCAGGCCGGAACATTGTGCCAAGCAGCCCCCGGCTCATGCCCAAGTTCCCCACCTGTTCCGCCCCGTCCCCCACCAGCCCTAGGACCAAGGTGGCCACGGGGCTCCAGGAGCCACCTGCCAGCCCCTCCAGGGAGCAACCCGGCCTGACCGACCGCTCGCTTGCCTCCAGCCCCTCCAGGCACCTCACCCTGCAGCCCATGAGGGCCTTCCAGCCCCCCCTGGACCCCATCGTCCACATCATTCAGGGCTCCCCGGGGCTCCAGCCACCGCCTCAAAGCCCGCGATTGCTGCAACCTCCCGAAAGCCCCAGAATAGCGAGGAGAAACGCAGAGCTGAACGGAGGAGGCTGTGGGAGCAGCATGAGAGAGCTTCCCCCACTCAGTCCCTCCATGGCACGCAAGGGGGTGCCTGTGCTCCCCGGGGCCCTCCCGGGCACCATGTCCAGCCTGAGAACTCCCGATAGCCCCTCGGGTCTGGGCAAGCCGGTCCCCGAGAGCCCCCGGCTCCGACGCAAGACGGCGTCCGCCAGCGAGGATCCTTTTGGAAGCAGAGGGATCCGAACCCGCAGCCCGTCGCCCACCTCCATGGCGATGATGGACGGGGTCAACGGTGGCGGTAGTCTTGAGTCGAGGAAGACCGGCTTCGGGAGCTGCCTGACCCCGGCCTACAGCCTTGGCTCCCTGCCCGGCTCGTCCCCCGCGGCCAGCCCCCGGGGCCACAGGAAGATGGGGAGACCCCACCCGGGCATGAGGGAGCGGAAGAACAGCATCAGCGAGATCAGTGACAACGAAGACGAACTGCTGGATTACCACCGGCGCCAGCGCGAGGAGAGGCTCCGCGAGCAGGAGATGGAGAGACTGGTGAGTGTTCTTGCTGCTGAACTTTGCAAAAGAGTCTCTGTGGCAAAACTACCCTGGTGAAACCAACCAGCAGTTATGGTCTGTTGTATGGTAGAATCAAACTTGGAGAATGCAAAGTGAAATTAAGTAAGCTATAGCCTTCTTGTGGTAATAACTTATTACTTTCCACAACAATTATATTATTCCACAACTATATCATAGTGTAGATATGTGGCACCATTTACAATCAATTACATTCATTCCAAAAGTGTATGTATAGTGTATAGTATTCGCCGATTTTGCTGCCGTTAGACACAAAGAATTTGTGCTGGTCTTATCTGTTGTATCGAGAGGGTGGTTTCAGGAACAGATAACAACTTAACTGGACCATATTCAGGAAGGGAGCGGGAGGCGTGGGCGGGAGGCGTGGGTATCATTGGGATCTGTGTGCAGAAGGAGGGCCCGTCTGTAACTCAGCTGTTGCCCCGTCTACTCTGTCCACCCCATGCTGTCTCAGGGCGCCTGCTTGTCCCCGTGGCAACAGCCTGTTTGTTGTCTCCTCCTTGCTCACCGTGGAGGGATGTGGGGTCTGAGGGGGCCTCTAGTTCTGGCTCCGGTCTGGGACTTTAAACCAGTGAGACAATGAGGCGTAAAACCCTCTTCTCTTGTGTGGCGGGTCCTCCAGGAGAAGGCATCGACTCTGCTTGTAATTACAGAGTTGTTCAAAAGGGTTGATCACTTGTGGGCAGTGTGAGGGTACTGTGTTATAGCAGAACCTCTGAGGGGAGAGGGCCCGGAGCCTGGGGCCGGAGCCTGGGGCCGGAGCCTGGGCCCGGAGCCTGGGCCCGGAGCCTGGGCCCGGAGCCTGGGGCCGGAAACCATCAACTGAAGGAGGCCATGTGAGGTCAAGAGAAAGGAAAGGGAGATGAACTGGGAGTGTATCCAGTATTTAGTTTACTCCAACAACCACAACAACAACTGCTTCAGTTTCTATACTTTTTACAAGTTCTACAAACCATGGGCTAGGCAGAGAGTGGTGGTAAAACCTTCAGATGAATGCTGGTAGGATGATAGGCTGTGTGTGAAGTGTATGGACCAGTCTCATCTCTTCCGACAGAAACCATTAGCGTATGTGAGCCCTCTTCCCGGGAGCTCGGTGAGGTTTCAGAGAAGGTGTGGATAATGAGATAATAGAGTCTTCAAGTATGTTCCCGCCTCATGTGTGACCCCCGACCCCAAGACTGACTGTCAAGGCCAGTTGAGTGAACTCCCTACTTTAAAAGGTTTTAAAAGCAGCCTAGTGGGTGAGAAGCTTAAGGTCCAGGCTCACCAGTGGTTGGTTATTGCCTCATTTCCCTATGAAACCGCACTGTTTTGATCCTAGTATCGTCGACTACTGTAAGTGGCTTTGGATCAAAGCGTCTGCTAAATGCCTGTAATGTATTGTGTATTGTATTTTACCCGCTGGCTGGCCCTCCTTCTCTGCCTGTTTCCATAGTGGTCTGAAGACACATCAAAACTAATCACAGAGTAGTTATGTTGCTTTAGCAATCCTTTATCTTCCTTCAAAAATAAGAAATACAGATTATTGCCGATGTAAGCATAAGTGTGTGTCATTGTCAAGTGTCGTGTTTGTATGGGAATAATATACGCCTCTACCTGTACACTACTCTCAGTATTGTGTGTTGAGCGCTTTAGAGTTGAAGGAGTTCCAGCTCTATGTTGACCTGTCTCTTGGGTCCCTGCTAGGTGAGCCGTACAGGGGCTAGTGCGGAGCTAGTTCATGCTAGCTTGCTGTGAACTATCGAGGAATAATGGCTTTCCCTATGTTATAAGCCTATCCCCCCTTTAACTTTCATCATTATAAGTCAGAGAACATTTTTGACAAAGGTGCAAGCTCTACATGAATAATTAAAAGCTGCAATTTAGTTTGGATTGAATTGTGTTTTGATTGAGTCTCATGGTTCTCATGCAGGCGACTAAAGATATCTGATAGCAACTTTAAAGGAGCTATATGCAGCACATTAGTACAGGGGAACTGCAGTCCAAATCCACCGTACTGGAGAGTTGTCTCCGCCCACACCCTCGTCCCGGGTAGAAGCTCCGGTTGAGCACATTGAAGGAACACCAGGGCAAGACAAGTCGAGCACAGACTTGTTCTATTATTCTGTTTTAACAAGTGACGACGAGACCTACGCTTTACAGCTGATGTAAATGTTTGCAATGTATTTATTGTTTGCAAATTATAACCCAGCTCATGTGGAACTGCCAATGTTAGCTAGATGCATGGCTGGCTGTGTTTACGGTCCCACAGCTATAAGCTAACAGTAGCTGAAGCTCAGTGCTAACCGGAGCCCACTCTGCATCCGTCTTGAAGTCCTTCCGGTCTCCATCTTTCAAATGCAACTCCAAGATGTGTTACAGCAAAAGCTGTGTTTTAGCACGGCTCTGGCCATGGAGTTTTTCCGATGAGGACGAGGCTTTTTAAGTCGGGTAGAATCAAGTTAAATCTCAGGGGATTCATTTAGTTTGCAGCAGGCCGTGTTGAGATAGTGACTCACAGGACCCAACAAAGACCGACATTCAGACCACAATCCTGCCTGTAGCGTGGCTGGCTGAGGAGCCAGTGTTTGGACTTGTTTCCTTCATCTCCGATGACCGGGGTCAGTTCTTGATCTAGTACAGTACATTTGGTACATATAGCTCTTTTAAGATGCCATATAATCAGGGCAGGTAAAAGAACAGTTGTGCTAGGTATAGTGGCAGGCAGCCAGGCCCTACAGGTGTGGGCTATGGATACCAGGGTGTGTTTCTAACAAACACACACGCTCTTCAAAGAGTCTTCAAAGACACCGCTGGAGGCTCTGTAATTAGTCAGCGTTGGCTGGGATATCTTCCTCTTTTTTTGTTGCCCTGAAGCTTTTCCCCAATTGGTGCTCAATACTCATTCTGACAACGTGTTAAACAGAACGAGAACACATATGGAACAGTCTGTCACGCTTTCCATGGGGAAACAATCGACATAGCACACACTGCCAAATAACATATCAACATCGTTTAAGTTGAACTGACATTTGCAAATTGCACACTAGCTATATGGCATTAAAGGAAATGTAATAGATATGTTAAAATGCCACCAACCTCTAGCTTGGACTGGGGATGTGTGCCCATAATCCACTGTTGGGATAACGTTCGAGGCATTACTATTTGAATACTGATATCACTATTCTGTTATTCTACTAATAAACAGAATCATGGGAATTCATCAGAAAAGATGGCGGCTGTCACTAAAGAGCTCTTTCCCCGGGGGTTTTGGGCCGACCGCTGAGTTAAGGCCGCTGGCCTCCAACTGCTGTCACCACTTCAACCAATTCACTAAAACAATGGGTCCAAAGCTATTTTTTGCTATTTTTCTCTACTCCTTTTGCTAATGCTTCTAAAACTTCTGTTTTCACATCTTTCCAAGATCATTTTGTATATTCAGTCCAAAAAAACAATATATCCTCATTTTGAACATGGATAATCATATAATCAATAAGGCAGTCAGACATTAAAGACATGCCAAACGAAAGCATTTGGTTTATAACCCAATATCACATCAGATCACCAGGTAGGATCATGATTTAACCTAACAAACATCAGATCACCAGGTAGGATCATGATTTAACCTAACAAACATCAGATCACCAGGTAGGATCATGATTTAACCTAACAAACATCAGATCACCAGGTAGGATCATTGGCTGTATCCAAGTTTGTTTTCTTAAAGGCTCAGGTTTTGGGGGGGGGGGGGGGGGGGGTGGGGTGGGGTGGGGGGGGGGGGGGGGTGGGGTGGGTGGTGGGGGTGGGTGTGTGTGTGTGTGTGTGTGTGGTGTGTGTGTGTGTGTGTGTGTGTGGTGTGTGTGTGTGTGTGTGTGTGTGGTGTGTGTGCCCCTCCCTCCAGGGAAGGAGAGCAATGGGGTCTGTCATGGACAGACTAAATGGTAGCCTTACAAATGCAACTGTTGAAGTCAAACCAAATAGTTAGTAGTGAAAATAGAAAGCGAGCAGTGTCCATACGAGTCATACTGGCAATAAACCTCTGTTTCCTGTCATTCAACTGCATTATGTGGGATCACCACTAGAGGGGGCACCCTCACCACACAGTCCATAGTGGAGGAAACCCCTCTGAACAGACCCGTTTCACGTTGCTCTCCTGGCCTGTGTGTGTACTGCATGGGTACATGACTGGATCCAGGCAGGCGGGAGAGTTTAAAGGCTGATGAAGAGGAGAATCAGGTTTATGACGAGCCATGCTGATGTTCACTCACACCAAGTGTGAACCAGGACAAGGAACCACTTTATTGAGTTGATTAGAATAAATGATCAGAGCTTGATCAGATCTGGCCAGCTGATTGAATGCTCAGAGTTTAGTGTGTGTGTGTGTGTGTGTGTGTGTGTGTGTGTGTGTGTGTGTGTGTGTGTGTGTGTGTGTGTGTGTGTGTGTGTGTGTGTGTGTGTGTGTGTGTGTGTGTGTGTGTGTGTGTGTGTGTGTGTGTGTGTGTGTGTGTGTGTGTGTGTGTGTGTGTGTGTGTGTGTGTGTGTGTGTGTGTGTGTGATAACCAGCAAGGCCCCTCCCACTGGAGGAAGTCCCCACAAGTGCTTGAACTTCTTAACAACTCCCCTTTTAAAAGCCACACCCCCTCCTGGTCTTTGGTCTCTCTCTCTCTTTCTCTTTCTCTCGCTCTCGCCCTCAACAAAGTCTTATAGACTTAGTTGTGAAATTGTTTTTATCTTCCTCCGTGCCGTTAGTCAGTTTTTTTCTAACCTGCCTGCCAGCTCTGTGGACTCGGAGGGGAGCGGCACCACCACAACCAGAAGAGACAATGACCACAAACACCAGTAGTGTTCACTATCCAGTCCCAGCTGTCCCTGCACCTTTCACCTATGGATCGCCATCGGGGGCTGAGTGGCTGTGGACCACCACCTGTAATAAGACTGAGACCAGCCCAGGGTCAGGACAGGAGACCAGCCCAGGGTCAGGACAGGAGACCAGCCCAGGGTCAGGACAGGAGACCAGCCCAGGGTCAGGACAGGAGACCAGCCCAGGGTCAGGACAGGAGACCAGCCCAGTGTCAGAACAGGAGACTAGCCCAGGGTCAGGACAGGGAACACACCATGTGGGACCTGTTAGCCATGGCCAAAGAGAGGCCGGCTGTTCTCAACACCATGGCAGCTCTCATGCAGGTAACTGCTACTGGCCGCTTCCGGTTCTTTATTGATGTATATGTGCTCTTGGCTGTATAGAGAGGGACTGATGCTAGCTACCAAGGTGATGGTGAACAGGTTTGTTTATGGGAGGAACCTTCTGTCTGTCGGAGGACATGGTTGTAAGAACTGCATCCTGTAGCAAATTGTTGCTGGGGGTATTTGGGTAAGTATATCTTTCCTTTATCACGAGATATGTGCCCAATGTATAACACTTGCGTGGGTCACACTATCGTAGTTCATCTTCTCACAATGTTAGACAAGTGATGGAAATGGAGTGATTCATGTTTTGAGTGAACGTCTACCATCTGCGTTATCTACACTTCAGTGTGTTTAAGGAAGCATACCTCCTACTGGTATCCACAGGTCCACAATTAGAAATGTGTCCAAGTAGCCTATTGGAATGTTTTGTTCTGTTTTTGATCAATTCTTTCATCATGATCATGTTTTAAGATGTTCAAAGGGACACACCATAAAAAGGCCTGAAGGGGATAACAGTCTAATGCGATTAGCTAGAAGCATTTCAAGGGTTATTTTAAGCCATGAATAACCAACAGAGTGGTTTATGGTAGTGGTGAAGAAATGCAAATATAAGAAAAAGATGTTAAAGAAATCCTGTCTATCCATGGAGCCTCTGGGCTGCTGTCAGCATGCCTTTGTTCAACAGCTGGGGATCTGTCTGCTTGGCACTGACCCAGTGTGTCTCTCCATTCGGCCAGACACACTCCCATGCATAGTCATCCACTAACAACACAAGCTAAAAGGCCATTATGTGGTGCTATTGACCTGGAAGATTTATACACATCAGCTTTGAGATTTTCTGTGTGGATGGAATGTGATGTCTACTAGAGCTCAGTCCCTTTTCAGACCGATCTTTAGTTGAATGGATCAGGTGCAATGGCACTCCAGGCTGCTTCAGGGATGCTCACTTAGTTGGAGGTACCTCAACCTCTTTGAACCAGAGCATTCCTTGCTGTTAATCATGGCATCCCTCTTATCGGAGGTCTTTTATTTAGTTACATTTTTATTAAGTTTAAAAGTCTTTGATTAGTGCAACACAATCCTTGCATCGAGGAGCGTCCCTCCTGGGATGTACCATCTGGGCCACCGGGGCTTCAGAGGTTGAAAGGCCCAGTAGAGGCCCAGTACTACTGGGCCCTTGCTTGCCTTCTAAAGGAGGTCACTGAGGGACAGATCTCAGTTCCTCGTGGAGTTGGGTAGCCGCCGACGGCTCGCTCTGTTCCCTAGCGTAGCTCTGCCTTGCCTTCTCCCATATAATAAGATGATTAAAACATGCAGCCTTCTGAGAAGCATCTGTCCGCTCTCCACTGGGAACCAGCCCAGAAGCTCATCATGAATGGGCCTTGTTATTTTGTTGGTTTGTTCCCCGTCTGCAACATGGGCAAGATGGTCCAAATGGTGATGAGGAAGGACGTCCACCGCACCGAGAACCAGCCAAGCCTGAAGGTTCATCCACTACTGCTCTGAAGCTAACCCCAACTTGGTTTGGGAAATGATTTAGATTTTAACATGTTGACCAAAAATTCCACTTCCAGGTGGTGGGGTGTGGGGTGGGGGGGTGTGTGTGCGTGTGTGTGTGAGGGGTGTGGTGTCACAAGATGGTTGTTGTGAGAGGCACACCATGTCAACCGGGGACAACATAAAGTGAGGAATGTGTGTGTTGGGGTGTCCTGTTCGCTAATGAGCTAGGGGGTGCGTGTCCTGGACCCTAATGAGCTGGGGGGGCGTGTCCTGTTTCCTAATGAGCTAGGGGGGGGGGGGGCATGTCCTGGTCCCGGTCCCTAATGAGCTGGGGGGGGTGTGTCCTGGTCCCTAATGAGCTAGGGGGGGGCTGGGGGGGTGTGTCCTGGTCCCTAATGAGCTAAGGGGGTGTGTCCTGATCCCTAATGAGCTAGGGGGGGTGTGTCCTGGTCCCTAATGAGCTAGGGGGGGTGTGTCCTGGTACCAAATGAGCAAGGGGTGTGTGTGTCCTGTTTCCTAATGAGCTAGGGGTGTGTCCTGTTTCCTAATGAGCTAGGGGGTGTGTCCTGGTCCCTAATGAGCTAGGGGGTGTTTCCTGTTGCCTAATGAGCTAGGGGGCGTGTCCTGGTCCCTACTCAGCTAGGGGGCGTGTCCTGGTCCCTACTCAGCTAGGGGGCGTGTCCTGGTCCCTACTCAGCTAGGGGGCGTGTCCTGGTCCCTACCGAACTAAAGGCCATTGGTTGTACAGTGTTTTTGGAAGCCATCCCCGGAGCGATTTCTTCTGCAGATGAAGATGGTGATTCCAGGACCTTAGCTTCCCCCAAACCAATATTCCTTCCATGCGGCATAAAGTAAAAATGTGGTTGGGTATGAAGTGAGATGTTCCTTCCTTTAAATATATATCTTAGTATCTGTAGTCTTAACCCTTACTGTACTTTATGGCCTGCTGATTTTAGCATACTTGGCATATTGCAAAATAAAGTTTAGATTTTGTCAGTTTCTCAACAATTTAGTTGAATGTTCATTTCTGTGTGTGGGTCTGTCTGCTATCTCACTAACTTGTGACTTAGTTTTTCCCTCCTGCCCTGCAGGCATTTCCATGAAGCTCCTCCTTCAGCCAGAGACCCAGCCGTCTAAAGCCATACCTATAATTACCACTCTTCTGCTGACTAGCCATCTCTATCTCTCTTTAAACTAGACCTCCTCCTCTACGTCTAGGGAGAAACCGGCTGGGATTTAGCTTTAGTTATGTTATGAGCGATTGGGCCTTCAAATGTGGCTTTTGAAAGCATTTTTTATAGGAGTGGGATAAATAGAGGCTCAACGTCAAGACTTCACTACAGTAGAACCAGATAAAAACACAAAGCATTGATGGTTGGTCTTCTGAGTCACTTTGCAGGTGTGAGCATGACCGCAGGTACATGATTCATCATCGCAGTATTCAAACTTATTCTTAGTTGTTTCATGTTGTTAACCCTAACCTGTCGGTAAGTCATTTAACATTAAGTCCATTGAACCATGAATTTCATAAACCAGGAACTTGTGTCTGTTTACCTTTTGATTTAACATATTTGTGATGAAGATTAAAGTAGTTTATTGCTGGTCTTTCCTCGTGCATTTTGAACAGAACTTGTAAACCATCCAGTGTGTGAGTCCTTGTTTCTTTCTGGATAGCAGAGGAGGTGAAGTGTTTACTCAGACCTTGGTAAGGTACGGTAGGGAGCTGGGGAAGGTGTGCTGGTTTGGCAGTAAAAGCCAGTATATCGACTCATTGTCTCAGCCTACTTTTGTTCTTCATACTGCTGGTCAATGGACCTCAGATCTCACAGAACCAGAAGCTAAACGCTGCGGTGCCACAGTGCCTCCATGTCAACCTAGAGTGGTGCCAACATGCAGACCGATTTAAAGCAGAACAAGCGTTGCTAAAGTAGCCCACTTCATGGTCTTAAGAAGGCCAGTGTGTGCCGTGTGGGGAGGGACATATGGGCAGGAAATACAACACGGACTACAAAGCGCTTCACTGGTGCCTTGTTGAACCTTGGACCTGTAGACGGGCCGTTCATTAACCCAGACTGAGGCGCTCTTTGATGGGTCTCATCCACAGCTTACACAGGGCGACCCAGTGGCCCATCTGCTTCACCAACACACTGGGCTCTCTCTGAGGGGACCTGATAACCCTATCTCCAGGAAGCTGGAAACCATAACATCTGACCCATTTCACCTCATCTCAGAACAGAACAAGCGGTTCTGAAACCCGCCGCCTCGTTGAGTAGAGCACAGCCGGAGCACAAGCAGAAAGCCCCATCTGGATTTCAAGAAGTTTTTTGTGGCAAAATACCACCACTACAGGTGTCTGCTAGTAAGCGGATTGGTGGAAGCTCCTTATCACTCACCAACAAGGCTCCGCTCCCCTTTGAAACGTGGGGGCAAGGCCTGGGTGGCTACGCTGTGTGGGAGTCAGTTTGCCGGGGGGTAATCAAGCAGGTCGCTAGGCAACGACACGGGACACAGCAGGAAGAGACCAGCGCCAGGCTGGGGGCCTAAAATGCCTTCTTCCTTTTAAAAATGTAACCAAGAGGTGTGTGGGGAATGTTTTAATAAATGTCCTTCAGTCAGGTCAACCTCTCATTGGGATTGAGACGTCTGTCATGAATGAGGATGGTCGCTTGGAAACCCCGGAGACGGTGTGTCTGCACAAGGAAGGCTTCATGCTGACATCCAGAGTTCAAAGTTCACCTGTCTGTGGCCCCGTCTGCTACAATACCCCCCCCCCCACCCAGTAGGTGACTAACCTCTTCTGAGTGACAGCTGTTCAGCCAATGACAGAGCAGCAACCCCTCCTCCTCCGGGGACTGCTGTGTGGTTTCAGGATGGTGGGGGTGGGGTCACCACCACCATGTGACACCGCTGCTGTCACATGACCGCTGCTTGAGAAGATGGAACTTATTTCAAATTCCTATGTTTGTAAACTGTGGTTGACTCTAGTGTCTATGTTTCAGAACTGCTGGATTTGTCCTTGAAAGCTTCAATGCATCGGATGATTAGAATCACCTCCGGGTCAGTAGTTCATAATGTGGCTGCTTGTTTTAAGACCCATTCAATTGCTAGTCAACATGCTAATGGCCATGGACCTCAGGGTACCACATGTGAGGGCCCCCAGGCTGTTGATGATGTTGCACATGTTGCCTGCTGTGATGGAGAAGCAATCCTGTTAACTGACCGGATAGGGTTGAGTCAGGGTTGAGTGTGTGTGTTGGTTGAGTGTGTGTGTGCGCACACACACACACACACACACACACGCACACACACACATCATGCCTTAAAAAACAAGGTTCAGACATCATTCTGCGTTTATATTATTATTTTTGGATGAGTGATAACCGCTAACTTTTTATTTATTTAATTTTTTTGTTTTTTTGTTGGCTGTACATTAAAAGCAAGTCATGTGACCAAGGGCTGGCAATATTCAATTTAATGGTGAAGGGATATCATTTTCACTTACTTGACTATTGTAGCTGTTGTATTATTTACCTTTAGCCACTTATATTATCCACATTACAGATAATTATTTATCCAACATATAATCCAAATATCAATATCTAAGTATTTTGTCCAAAGTTTGGATATTTGATTTTGTCCATATGGCTCAGCCTTAATTACTGCTGTACTTATGTTTTATGTTTACCTTTGATATTTGACATTTTCATATTATAGGCTAGGCTTATATTTATACGTGTTTTCTCTATTGTTTCACTTGAAACTGTCATGTTCATTTTGCACTAAAGTTCTTGAGAAAAAGTATTTTTCATTTGTCAAGTAATTAATTCACAGGAATATACCAAAATGTCTGACTATTTATTGTTTTACCACAATTATTACCACAAAACATGCGATATTGCGATATATATTGGAGATATTAAACTGCACTCCAAGCCTTTTGAATGGATCTCATTCTGCTTCCTCCGGGACTTTTGGGAAAGGTTCTTTTCATGTGTTTGAGGGCTCAGGGTTTCTGCCGTCATCCGCAATCGCAGGCCTTTGAACCCCTGTGACAGCTTGACTTCAACCTCTGCTCCTCCCCTCCTCCTCCTCCTCCTCCTCCTCCTCCTCCTCCTGCAGGAGCGCCAGCGCCTGGAGACCATCCTCAACCTGTGTGCCGAGTACAACAAAGGGGATGAGGAGGACGGGCCCCTGGAGGCGCCCTGGGCCCCGGGCGGCCCCGGGATGAGGATGGCGTTTCCCTCCGGAGACAGCCCCATCCACAGGGGCGGAGCCGCCGCCACCAGCACCCCGCCAGCCATGGCGCTGATGACACCCAGGGCGGCGGGGTGGCGGGTGGCCCACAACGGCAGGCGGCGGTTGGAGAGCGACGAGGAGAACCTGAAGGAGGAGTGCAGCAGCACAGAGAGTACGCACCAGGAGGTGAGCAGGAGGAGCAGACGGGTCAGGGGGGGTAGGGTGAGGGGGGAGGGTAGGGGGAGGAGAACCTGAAGGAGGAGGAGGAGCAGGGGGGGAGGGGAGGGGAGGGGGGGGAGGGGGAGGAGAACCTGAAGGAGGAGTGCAGCAGCACAGAGAGTACGCACCAGGAGGTGAGCAGGAGGAGCAGATGGGTCAGGGGGGGAGGGGGGAGGAGAGAGGGGATCTCCACGGCTCTCTGTACTGGGTGTCGGAATTATTTTCTTTATTTTATAAATTTCATCATTTTTCTGAACTTTTTCAGAAACCATCCTGTCATTTGTAAAGTCAAGTCAGGATGTGACGTGTTGGTTGCGTATTTCCCCCAGTGTGCGGTTAGCCTCTCCTCACTCTTTCCTCCTGATCATGACTTTAGTGATGGAGTACATCTGAGTCCTGGGCACCTGTAATACCAGCAGTACCATGGTTACCATGGTAACCCTCGCTAGTCCCACCGCCTCCCATATAGTTCCCTGCTTTAGATTGTGATGAATCAATCAAGTCAGTCATCATGCAATCTTGTGTTACCGTCATGTCAATCAATTACATCCCAAACAACTGAGTTCACATACAAAGCTCTGGGTTCACACACAAAGCTCCTCCAGGTCTGGATCATCTACATGATGGTCCACTTACCGCTACTGCTTTGGCCGTTTCTCTGAAATACGTCTCCTCATATGGAATGGAATTCCTGTATCTTAAGCCACTGTATCATATTTATATAGTTATTGTAATGCACATATATAACATTTTTGACTAGGGGCTCTCTGAATGATGGGTATCTTTATATCAATGCACTTTGTCTCAGCCTTCTGCCTCTCTCTCTCTCTCTCTCTCTCTCTCTCTCTCTCTCTCTCTCTCTCTCTCTCAGCATGAGGACTCGTCCAGTGGTGGCCTTGGCCCCGTGGAGCTGGGCTACCTGGAGGAGGAGAGGGTCCAGGTTCTCTCCCGGGTGGACGAGCTCAAGGCCCGGCTAACGGAGCTGGAACAGCAGCTCCAGGAGTCCAAACAAGAGGTCATAACTCATCATCTAATATATATATCCTTATCCTCCTTGTTTATATTGTTTACTGTTTATATCCTTATACTGTATACATCCTGAGAATAGCTTTAACAAACAAGTAACACACAACATGTATTGCATGATCCAATCATATGTGAAAGTAAACAAACTGTTCTAATTACATTAGAATGTAATTAAGTTATACCATACTATTATAAAGGGATATAAAGATAGTGTTCAGTCTGTCCTCTGACTTGGAGGAAGATGTCCTTTAGCCTGTGGTGGAGGACAGGACGGTACTGGAGGTTTCTTACACATCAGTACCTACAGTACGTTCAGCTGTGTTCAAGTGGTTTGTCCTGAATCATCTCCCCCTGCAGGCGGAGATGGAGCGTGCCTTGCTACAGGGTGAACGGCAGGCGGAGCTGGACCAGATGGAGGCGGAGTCTGATGTCATCACACAGCTGCAGCACAAGCTGGACGAGCTGGAGAGCGCCGTTCAGAGAGGGAAGGACCAGGTAGAGACGCCCTGGGGATGGAGAGGGAGGGTCTACACACACACACACACACACACACATGCACACACACACACACACACACACACACACACACACAGCACACACACACTCACACACATACGCACACTCACACACACACGCACACACACGCTCACACCCACACATACGCACACACACACACACACACACGCACACACATGCACGCTCTCACACTCTCACACACGTGTCTTCTCTTATTCCTGGTGGTATTCCTGTTATTTTTCTCTGGTATTGCCCCTGGTATTTTTCCTGCTTTTATTCCTCCAACGTTTCTCACATATGAAGTCCTGCGTTCTGTGGGAGTGAATCCAGAAGGTTTCCTGAAGGTGTGATCCAGAAGGTTTCCTATGCTGGTCCAACTTCCCATTCTGAGCATCTGATCATCCTAATCACTTCCCGCTCTTCACTTGGTCTCCTCTTGACTCCACATGACGGAGAGGACCAGGGCCCTCACTGAAGAGAGCTCCTGTGGTTGATACAAGGGGAACATCGGCCTCATATAACATCATTCAACTACTACTGCTGAGTGTTGAAGACATGATATCCCTCTTCATGAATACATGAAGAGGGACTACACATCAGATAGATCTAAAGGGTCAAACACACTGGGCAGACTTTGAAGTGGACATCTTTAGAATAAATACCAAAAACCAAAACCCATAAATGATCAGACCCTCAGACCACCATCAGACCATCATCAGACCATCAGACCATCAGACCTCCAGACCATCAGACCATCATCAGACCATCAGATCATCAGACCACCAGACCATCAGACCATCAGACCACCAGACCATCAGACCATCAGATCATCAGATCACCAGACCACCAGACCATCATACCATCAGACCATCATCAGACCACCAGACCATCAGACCACCATCAGACCATCATCAGACCATCAGACCACCAGACCATCAGACCATCAGATCACCCTCAGACCATCATCAGACCATCAGACCACCAGACCATCAGACCACCATCAGACCACCATCAGACCATCAGACCACCATCAGACCATCATCAGACCATCAGACCACCAGACCATCAGATCACCCTCAGATCACCCTCAGACCACCTCAGACCACCATCAGACCATCATCAGACCATCAGACCACCAGACCATCAGACCATCATCAGACCATCAGATCATCAGACCACCAGACCATCAGACCATCAGACCACCAGACCATCAGACCATCAGATCACCCTCAGACCACCATCAGACCATCATCAGACCATCAGACCACCAGACCATCAGACCATCATCAGATCATCAGACCACCAGACCATCAGACCATTATCAGACCACCAGACCACCAGATCATCAGATCACCAGACCACCAGACCATCATACCATCAGACCATCATCAGACCACCAGACCATCAGACCACCATCAGACCATCATCAGACCATCAGACCACCAGACCATCAGACCATCAGATCACCCTCAGACCATCATCAGACCATCAGACCACCAGACCATCAGACCACCATCAGACCACCATCAGACCATCAGACCACCATCAGACCATCATCAGACCATCAGACCACCAGACCATCAGATCACCCTCAGACCATCATCAAACCATCAGACCATCAGACCAAGTCAAGTCAAGTCAAGTTTATTGTCACTTTTTGACACAGTTTACACAAGTATAAAGCAGTGGGTGAAAATCTTATTTGCAATCAGACCATCAGACCACCAGACCATCATCAGACCATCAGACCATCAGACCACCAGACCATCAGACCACCAGACCATCAGACCACCAGACCATCATCAGACCATCATCAGACCATCATCAGACCACCAGACCATCAGATCACCAGACCACCATCAGACCACCAGACCATCAGACCACCAGACCATCATCAGACCATCAGACCATCAGACCATCATCAGACCACCAGACCATCAGATCACCAGACCACCAGACCATCAGACCACCAGACCACCAGACCATCAGACCACCAGACCATCAGACCACCAGACCATCATCAGACCACCAGACCATCAGACCACCAGACCACCATCAGACCACCAGACCATCAGACCACCAGACCATCATCAGACCACCAGACCATCTGACCATCAGACCACCAGACCACATCAGACCATCATCAGACCATCAGACCACCATCAGACCACCAGACCATCATCAGACCACCAGACCATCATCAGACCACCAGACCATCATCAGACCATCAGACCACCATCAGACCACCAGACCACCAGACCATCATCAGACCACCAGACCACCATCAGACCACCATCAGACCACCAGACCACCAGACCATCTGACCATCAGACCACCAGACCACCATCAGACCCTCAGACCATCAGACCACCAGACCATCTGACCATCAGACCACCAGACCACCAGACCACCATCAGACCACCAGACCACCATCAGACCACTCAGACCACCATCAGACCATCAGACCCTCAGACCATCAGACCCTCAGACCATCAGACCATCAGACCATTTGGACATTTTTTTATTTGCAATGCGCATTTAATAATAATAATAATATATCAGACTTATATAGCGCTTTTCCAGGTGCTCAAAGACGCTTATTTGTGCTCAAAGACGCGCATTTCACATTTTACATCTCATTTGCACATTAAGCAAAATCAATATTAAGCAAAAATTATGCCTTTACTTCAAAATTATATTTTTATTCAACTTATTTAAATTTTAGGCTGTGATTAGGCTATTGTAATTAACATTATATAATTAGCTTAGACACAATGTCTACGTTCAACCCACTGAGTGAAGCCTGATTAACATGCCCCCGCATAATGACCCCCCTGTTAGATGACCACTCAGAGAAGGTCTGGAGCTCTGCTGGATGATCCTCCGCTGTCTTGTGTTATTGTTAATGGAATCTAACCTTTAGATGGCAGCACATTCCCAGAGCTGGCCTCTCTCCTTCCCCAACATCCCTCTCCTCGACTCGACTGAAGGAACAGAAGAAATCCCATTTTGTGTGGGTAGTGTAGTGCTAAATCAATTTGATCCCCTTTTGGAGTATGTAATTGAATTCAGCCATGAGAGAACAAACCATCGCCGCCATCCTCCAGTAAGTCTGGCCCTCTGCTCTCTGATGCACACCTCCTTTTATTCTACAAGAGAACTCCATTTGCTGCTAGGCCCTCAGGACTCCTCCCTCGTCTCAGCCGCTACGGTGATTTATAAGCAAAGGGACGGACCGTCTCACTTAACAACCAGGGGGGGGGGGATGCTCACCTGCTGTGGTGATGGTACGGCCCTGCTCCATAAAGCATGTGGTTGGGCTTCATGGGGACCCGGGGAGGAGGTCCTCCTCCATGTGACCTAGGGGTGTCAGGGGTCTCTCTCCGTTAGCAACAACAAACACATTCATCTGATGATTTAGTATTTGCATGGTGTGGATTTTCATCCCTCTTCTGTCTCTTTCTCCCTCCCTCCCTTTTCTCCGCTGTGTGTGTGTGTGTGTGTGTGTGTGTGTGTGTGTGTGTGTGTGTGTGTGTGTGTGTGTGTGTGTGTGTGTGTGTGTGTGTGTGTGTGTGTGTGTGTGTGTGTGTGGTGTGTGTGTGTGTGTGTGTGTGTGTGTGTGTGTGTGTGTGTGTGTGTGTTCTCTAGGAGCGGTCCAACGTGGAGGCTGAGCGCCGTGCACTGCAGAGCCTGCAGGAGAGCTATGCAGCGCTGAAGAGCCAGCTCCACAGGGGCCCCGAGTCTCTGAGGGAGCAGCTGCAGGATCAGCTCAGACGGGTGGGTGGCCACCACCACCACTAACACCACCACCCCCCCACCACCACCACTAACACCACCACCACCACCACACCATCAACATCACCACTACCACCACCACTAACACCACTAACACCACCACCACCACGAACACCACTAACACCACCACCACCACCACCACACCACCACCACCACACCACTAACACCACCACCACCACGAACACCACTAACACCACCACCACCACGAACACCACTAACACCACCACCACCACCACCACACCACTAACACCACTAACACCACCACCACCACCACCACACCACTAACACCACTAACACCACCACCACCACCACCACCACCACCACCACACCACTAACACCACCACCACCACCTCCACCCTCCCACACTCACACACGCCTCCTCCCTCCCTGATCCGCCCCCTTACCCTTCACACCACATAGCATAACCAGAGAGACTGTCTCACAGTAACATGATTCCCCAACCACAAGGTATCAAAGTGAAACCAAAACCAAATACAAACTTCAGGATAGGATCCATGATAGGGTGGTGTAGGGTTGTGTATGGGGGTGGAGGGTGGTGTAGGGTTGTGTATGGGGGTGTAGGGTTGTGTATGGGGGTGGAGGGTGGTGTATGGTGGTGTATTGGGGTGTAGGGTTGTGTATGGGGGTGGAGGGTGGTGTAGGGGGTGGAGGGTGGTGTATTGGGGTGTAGGGTGGTATATGGGGGTGTAGGGGGTGGAGGGTGGTGTATGGTGGTGTATTGGGGTGTAGGGTGGTATATGGGGGTGTAGGGTGGTGTAGGGGGTGGTGTATTGGGGTGTAGGGTGGTGTATGGGGGTGTAGGGTGGTGTATGGGGGTGTAGGGTGGTGTATGGTGGTGTATGGGGGTGTAGGGTGGTGTATGGTGGTGTAGGGTTGTGTATGGGGGTGGAGGGTGGTGTAGGGTGTAGGGTGGTGTAGGGGGTGGAGGGTGTTTTGTTGGTGATGATTTGGTGGATGTTGGGGGTTTCTCATCTTTTCTTTCTTAATTTTCCAAACCGCTCGCAAACCACAAACCTCACCTGACTAATCAATTAACCTGACTACCTCCATCTCCCTCTCTCCTGGTTCCCTCTCTTCTGCCTTCCACTCTGAGCCCTGGTGTGACCGTGTCTGTTGGCTCATTAAATGTGACTCCTCAATGTTTAAATTCAATTCTATTCAAGCTTTTAAAATTCCTTCTGTGTGTTTTAGTCATAAAGAACTATCATGGTAGAGATGATATGAACCGTGCTGTGGGGCTAGGCGCTACTGAGAGACTGGCTGATTGAATGCATGTCTGAGAGGACGGCTGGTGTGACGGGGCTTCTTCTACATGGAGACTCAGGAACAGGAAATCGCCCTCATAAGTTCATCATGATAGAATCTGTTATGTGTACCACCTTAATTTTCCTTAATTTCCCTCGGGATAAATAAAGTTATCTTGAATTAACACATTAGTGATTTTGTATATTAGATTTGGCCATTTAAGTCCAAAGCAATTGCTAGATCAGTGCATACCTTTTCCTACCCTGAGATGAGCGATCAATATATCAAAATCATAGTTGAACTACTAGTTGGTAGCAGTCTGTGACTGCATGTGTAAATCACTGTTTGGTTTAACATTCAACTGTCCACTTCCACATCATCACGTCATGGATACACGTGAGGGGACACACACCAGTGGGTGTATTCACTTAATGGGGAATCAGGCACCCATTCCTTCCTCTTGTATATGATCTCATTTATATTGTTTATACTTTTATACTGTATTTTCACTGTTAACCGTGAATGACGTCACTGATATCACCCCCTGCTTGTGTCTCTGGGTGGTCAGGAAGGGGAGGCCCTGGAGGCCGGCTCCAAGCGCTTTGAGGACCTGGAGTTCCAGCAGCTGGAGAATGAGAGCAGCCTGGAGGAGGAGAGGGAGACGGTGGGCCAGCAGCTCCTGCACCAGAGGGCCGAGTACCACCGCAGTGTGGCCCGCAGGAAGGTAGGAGCGACCCGCCGTCCGGGGGGGTGGTGGTTACAACACACAAGCACTACCCATCGGAAACCCTTCAAACCCAGGCAGGACTGTGTCACTTTCCTCTGGTTCAATGTGATTCTTCTATTCTTCTGTGGTTGTTGTATGTTTACTGGTGCATTTTTATTGTATGCTGCTGCTGTCTTTGCCAGGTCCATCTTGTAAAAGAGATGCGTGACCTTGTTAGGTAAAGGTTAAATAAAATCATGCTCAAGGATCTTTTTCAAAAAAGTAGGAGGCTGTTGAGGTGGGTGGGAGTCCAGTCCAAACTCAGTTCATCAGCTCCTTTCAGCTGTCATGGCTGCAGAACACTGTGTTGGTCTGCTCATTGCTCTCATATCTGGCAGCACGTGGAACTGGAAGTAATAGAATGGAAATGTTTAATTTAGTTTTGAATTGTCTTCCATTGCATGACATGATGATGGACCTACTGGTTGTAATGTTAATTGTAGGTATGTGTGCTCCCTCTCCCAGGAGAAGGTGTGTGTCCTGGAGAGCCAGGCGCACCAGCTGGGTGTGCAGGCCTCTCAGGAGGTGGAGCGGACGGCCAAGGACCGGACGCTAACCCTGCAGATGCTGCAGCAGGTGAGGCTCAGCGGGTGATCGATGGCGTTCATTAGCTTCACTGAGCTGCTCATGGTTCATAGTGAGCGTTATATTGGGGATGACAGCATGCTGGGAAGCCGGTCAGACTCTGAGCTGCTCATGGTTCATAGTGAGCGTCATATTGGGGATGACAGCATGCTGGGAAGCCGGTCAGACTCTGAGCTGCTCATGGTTCATAGTGAGCGTTATATTGGGGATGACAGCATGCTGGGAAGCCGGTCAGACTCTGATCTGATCTTGTTGGGCGCTGAGTGGAATTAGCATAGAATATGCTAAAAATCATCAAAACATTTGGTTGAGAAATAAGCGTTGCGATATCTGAATGTGGCTCACAGCTAGTAGGAGCTGCGCTTGGAATGCCTTAATATATATGCAAATCAATTTAATAAAAAGCCCCATAATGACCCAGTTGGCCCAGCAGTCAGTCTGTACTTACATATTGGTTATGATGACAGCTTTGATAACCGTCTGCATTCTGATTTATTTCTTAGGAGAAGGAGCGACTTTCTGTTCTGGAGAAGAAGTACCAGAGTCTGACAGGAGGAAAGAACTTTCCCAAGTCCACCGGTACCCTGAAAGAGGTGAGAGAAAACACACACATGCACGCACGCACACACACACACACACCACATGACGGCGTCAGTGGACCATGGCAGTGTGTCTAGCGGTAATGTGTGGATGGTCTTCATGTTGGTTGCTCCTCACTGTCCACTGTAATCTCTCTGACCTTCTGGAGAGGAGGCTGTAGAGGAGGGTTTCCATGACGATGTGGTTGAAGGATGGAGGGGGGGAAGGGATCCGTAGCATTCAGCTGTACCGTCGCCCTAGTGTCAGGTCAGGGTCACTGCCTCGGCCACGGACTGTAATGGGTCAGCTGTGTAGACAGGAAAGTAAATAGATGGACTCGGTGGAGGACGTCTGCCTTTCCCACAATTCCCTCTGTCCACCTCCTCCTCCTCCTCCTCCTCCTCCTCCTCCTCCTCCTCCTCCATCCGTCCCTCCCCTGGTGTCAGCTGAGCTCCAGCTGGCCAGCGGAGGTGAGGGGGAGGAGGGGAACACAGCAGCCTCACACCCTCCTGGAGGACCCGGGGGAGATGACTCTGTGTAACGCCAGGCCTGGAAATGGGAGGGATTATAACGTCACAAGTATTCAGGAATGTGAAAAGGTTTCTCTGATGATAAGATTGTTTTAAAGTTAGTCCGTCAGTCTTGGAGGCGTGTGGGGAGCCCTGTTTACAGCTTGTTAAACGTGTTTGGCTGGTGGGAACAGACTTGTTAGTTTGAGTTGATTGGAGGGCCGTGGAGTGAGATGAGTCTACCAGCCTCTCACTGGGGAGCCCTGCTGGTCCTGGTCCCTGCTGGTCCTGGTCCCTGCTGGTCCTGGAGCTCTCCTCCCAACGCTGGCTCCACAGCTTCAACTGAAACTCATTGGATGTTTCTCTTGAACATCCCCCCTGCTGGTTTCACCTCCTTCCTCCTCCTGGGCCATTGGAATGTGTGTGTATACACATATATATAAATGTATATATATATGTGTATACACATATGTATATATATTCGCACGGATATATATACGCCAGTGTATGAATATACATACATATATATATACAGTATATATATACAGTATGTATGTATGTATATATGTATATATATATATATATATATATATATATATATACTGTATATATATATATATATATATATACACTGTATATGTATATATATGTGTATATGTGAATATATATATATATATACTGTATATATGTATATACTGTATATATATACTGTATATATGTATATATATATATATACAGTATATTTATATGTATATATATACATATATATATACAGTATATATATAAATACTGTATATATATACAGTATATATATATGTATATATATATACATATATATATACAGTATATATGAATGAACCTGTCTGTCCACCTCGTTTCACGCCGCTCATTCAGGACTATCTGAAGCTGTCGGACCGCCGAAACATGTATGGCGGCGGTGGTTACCATGGCAACACCAGCCCCGCCTTGCACGGCCGCTCGTTCGCCATAGATGCTGCATTAGCTGTCCCTCGAGAGGTACCATCTCGCTCTCGCTCTCGCTCTCTCTTGCTCTCGCTCTCTCTCTCTCTTGCTCTCGCTCTCTCTCTTGCTCTCTCTCTTGCTCTCTCTTGCTCTCGCTCTCTCTCTCTCTTGCTCTCGCTCTCTCTCTCTCTTGCTCTCTCTCTTGCTCTCGCTCTCACTCTCTGTCTTGTAGTTTTTTATTCTCCATTTCCTCTTTTTGTCATCGCTATATTTAGCTGCTTTTGTTTCTTCCTTTTGTTTTTCTTTCTCATTGCTGTTTTGCTGTCTTGGCTGTTGAATATCTTGGCTGTGTGTGTGTGTGTGTGTGTGTGTGTGTGTGTGTGTGTGTGTGTGTGTGTGTGTGTGTGTGTGTGTGTGTGTGTGTGTGTGTGTGTGTGTGTGTGTGTGTGGTGTGTGTGTGTGTGTGTGTGTGTGTGTGTGTGTGTGTGTGTGTGTGTGTGTGTGTGTGTGTGTGTGTGTGTGTGTGTGTGTGTGTGTGTTGTAGTTGCTTTTGCTTGCTGAGTTGCCAACAGGTGTGTTGCCGTGTTTTGCTAACCGCTAACTGCAGCATGCAGGGCTAGTGGCCGTCTGTGGTTCCAACATGTTGACCTCTGAGAGACCATGAGGTCACATGTTGACCTCTGAGAGGACCATGAGGTCACATGTTGACCTCTGAGAGACCATGAGGTCATTATCAAGACCTCACTCAGATGAGAACTGAGGGATAAAGTCTGCATTGTGGGTCAGAATTGCGGTAACAACTGAGGTCATGCATAAAAACGATTTACTGTAAATCACCTGTGTCATTTGAAACAATAAGAAGTCATGAGACTATATTTACCAAACAATATTGCATTTTAAAAATGTTCAATTATCTTTATAGTTTTTTTTTCTCTTATTGTCAATTGACTCTATATTGTATCACATTTCCTACGGCCCACCTGCAGTACCTTGGATGACCACCGTGTTAACAGCAGATGAGGTCCCTGTCTGTCCTGCTTCGTCTCTTTCCCCTTCTGTTACTTTCCTGTCACCTCATTCTACCTGGGAAACAATGGAGAGTACTGCTGTGTCTCTGACTTGGAATGACCTGTCTCTTAAATCCTCTCTTACTATCTCTCTCTTTCTGTCTTGTCTCTCTCCTCCTCCTCCTCTTCCTCCTGTTCTCCCTTGCTTACGCCCAACCCCTCCCTCCGCCCGGTGGTGTTATAAGGAGTATGTGACGGTGGGCCAGCTCAGCCAGATGTACAGGATGCCCAAGGTGGAGTCGTCCCCCACCTCTCCTCTCCATCACCCCCTGCAGGCCAACGCTGGGGAGCGCACCTTCTCCCGCCACTCCTCTTTGCACAGCTCCTCCCCCTGTCTCTCTATGGAGGTGTGTGTGTGTGTGGTGTGTGTGTGTGTGTGTGTGACACAAGTTGACTTGTGGTGAAACTTAAACATTGTTTGTTGATTCCAATGTTTAAATTCATTGATTGAAACGTTCCTCTTCCAATTGGGACAGAGAAGAGTCTTTCAATACACAATTACTATTTCTACTGCTATAGAACTACATTTGAGTCTGGACCACGATCTGTTTCTGGTCTCTTTTCTGTCTCTTCACACTGAATGCTTTTCTAACTTGTTTCTATGGTCTTCTGCTTCTCTCCTCCCTGTCCCTGCCACTGTTTCCCTGTCTGCTCCGCTCCACCTGTCCTCCTGTCTGCTCCACCTGTCCTCCTCTTCTGCTGTCAGTCCGAGGCCAGTAGGCCCCACATCCCCAGGCTAGATTTAGAGCAGTGGTACCAGGAGGTGATGGCGGCTGGGCAGGCCAACCAGCTCTGTTCTGCTTCCTCTCTCCCTGCTAAGTCGCTCTCAGGCCGTAGGCTACAGGTACAGGGGTCGATTCAGCCTCCTATATCTTCTTCCTACTCTCTCTCTCTCTCTCTCTCTCTCTCTCTCTCTCTCTCTCTCTCTCTCTCTCTCTCTCTCTCTCTCTCTCTCTCTCTCTCTCTCTCTCTCTCTCTCTCTCTCTCTCTCTCTCTCTCCCTCTCTGTCATCAAAACATTGCTTACAACACCTTACACAACATGTGTGTGTGTGTAATTGTGGGTTACAGGTGTTCTGTGATTTACCTGAGATAATCAAAGAAACCAAAAATGAAAGACACGTGTGTGTGAAGCTGTAGTTGAACTCACAAATTGTATTCATCTTAAACTGGGATTACAGAGTTCTGATGCATTGCTCTGCTTTTTATTAATGAATATATATATTTTTGATTTATTGCAAAAGATAACGTGCTATTTGGACACATATGGTCTCCTTCTCAAGCCATAGCGTGGCAGCTAACCAAAACCTCGATCTGCAATGTGGTTTAGGAACATGACTTATTGCTGGATCCTAACTGTCTCTCTCCGGGACGCTGTGGTTTAGGAACATGACTTATTGACTTATTGCTGGATCCTAACTGTCTCTCCGGGACGCTGTGGTTTAGGGACATGACTTATTGACTTATTGCTGGATCCTAACTGTCTCTCTCCGGGACGATGTGGTTTAGGAACATGACTTATTGACTTATTGCTGGATCCTAACTGTCTCTCTCCGGGACGATGTGGTTTAGGGACATGACTTATTGCTGGATCCTAACTGTCTCTCCGGGACGCTGTGGTTTAGGAACATGACTTATTGACTTATTGCTGGATCCTAACTGTCTCTCCGGGACGCTGTGGTTTAGGGACATGACTTATTGCTGGATCCTAACTGTCTCTCTCCGGGACGATGTGGTTTAGGGACATGACTTATTGCTGGATCCTAACTGTCTCTCCGGGACGCTGTGGTTTAGGAACATGACTTATTGCTGGATCCTAACTGTCTCTCTCCGGGACGATGTGGTTTAGGAACATGACTTATTGACTTATTGCTGGATCCTAACTGTCTCTCCGGGACGCTGTGGTTTAGGGACATGACTTATTGCTGGATCCTAACTGTCTCTCTCCGGGACGATGTGGTTTAGGGACATGACTTATTGCTGGATCCTAACTGTCTCTCTCCGGGACGATGTGACTTGATGTTGTGAGATGACTTCCTCTCTTTGCTATGTTTCCTGCAGGTGTTCCGCTCCAAGATGGACAGTGAGGCAGGGCTGTCTGTTCACAGGACGAAAGCTGGCTCCCCCGCCCCTCTCCACCACGCCACCGCCACGCTGGGACGAAACTCATCCTCCAAGGTGAGTTTGATACCACTAAACATCCTCCAAGGTGAGTTTAAAGTAGACTAAACATCCTCCAAGGTGAGTTTAAAGTAGACTAAACATCCTCCAAGGTGAGTTTAAAGTAGACTAAACATCCTCCAAGGTGAGTTTAAAGTAGACTAAACATCCTCCAAGGTGAGTTTAAAGTAGACTAAACATCCTCCAAGGTGAGTTTAAAGTAGACTAAACATCCTCCAAGGTGAGTTTAAAGTAGACTAAACATCCTCCAAGGTGAGTTTGATGAAGACTAAACATCCTCCAAGGTGAGTTTAAAGTAGTCTAAACATCCTCCAAGGTGAGTTTGATGAAGACTAAACATCCTCCAAGGTGAGTTTAAAGTAAAGTATAAGCGTCTGCTGAATGATAGGTACATTTCGTTTTCGGGTGCATGTGTGGTGTGTTGATCTGTAACTGTTAGAATCTTAAATGTTCTTTAGTAGTTTAACTGGTGGTTCTCTTTGTCCCAACAGAGCCCCCTACTGGTGGCCAACAGCACAGGCAGTCTGCCCAGGAACCTGGCAGCCACCCTGCAGGACATAGAGAACAAGAGGCAGTTGGCCTTGCAGCAGAAAGGTAACATCATCTCCCACCTCCTCCTCCTCCTCCTCCTCCTCCTCCTCCTCCTCCTCCTCCTCCTCCTCCTCCTCCTCCTCCCCCTCCTCCTCCTTCCATACCACACATGAAACCACCTCCTCCTCCTCCTCCTCCTCCTCCTTCTCCTCCTCCTCCTTCCCCTTCCATACCACACATGACACCCCTAACTCCTCCTCCCCCTCTTCCTCCTCCTCCTCCACCTCCTCCTCCTCCTCCTCCATAGTACTGTATATTTGTAGTATAGTATAGTGTAGTATAGTATAGTGTAGTATATTTGTATATTTGTAGTATAGTATAGTATAGTGTAGTATATTTGTATATTTGTAGTATAGTATAGTATAGTGTAGTATATTTGTAGTGTAGTATAGTGTAGTATATTTGTAGTATAGTATAGTATAGTGTAGTATATTTGTATATTTGTAGTATAGTATAGTGTAGTATATTTGTATATTTGTAGTATAGTATAGTGTAGTATATTTGTAGTATAGTATAGTGTAGTATATTAGTATATTTGTAGTATAGTATAGTGTAGTATATTTGTAGTATAGTATAGTGTAGTATATTTGTATATTTGTAGTATAGTATAGTGTAGTATATTTGTAGTGTAGTATAGTATAGTGTAGTATATTTGTAGTATAGTGTAGTATATTTGTAGTATAGTATAGTGTAGTATATTTGTAGTATAGTATAGTGTAGTATAGTGTAGTATATTTGTAGTGTAGTATAGTGTAGTATATTTGTAGTATAGTATAGTGTAGTATATTTGTAGTATAGTATAGTGTAGTATATTTGTAGTATAGTATATTATAGTGTAGTATATTTGTATATTTGTAGTATAGTGTAGTATATTTGTAGTATAGTATAGTGTAGTATATTTGTAGTATAGTATAGTGTAGTATATTTGTATATTTGTAGTATAGTATAGTATAGTGTAGTATATTTGTAGTATAGTATAGTATAGTGTAGTATATTTGTAGTATAGTATATTAGTATATTTGTAGTATAGTATAGTGTAGTATATTAGTATATTTGTAGTATAGTATAGTGTAGTATATTTGTAGTATAGTATAGTATAGTGTAGTATATTTGTAGTATAGTATAGTGTAGTATATTTGTAGTATAGTATAGTGTAGTATATTTGTAGTATAGTATAGTGTAGTATATTTGTAGTATAGTATAGTATAGTGTAGTATATTTGTATATTTGTAGTATAGTATAGTGTAGTATATTTGTATATTTGTAGTATAGTGTAGTATATTAGTATATTTGTAGTATAGTATAGTGTAGTATATTTGTATATTTGTAGTATAGTATAGTGTAGTATAGTATAGTGTAGTATATTTGTATATTTGTAGTATAGTGTAGTATATTTGTATATTTGTAGTATAGTGTAGTATATTAGTATATTTGTAGTATAGTATAGTATAGTGTAGTATATTTGTAGTATAGTGTAGTATATTTGTATATTTGTAGTATAGTGTAGTATATTAGTATATTTGTAGTATAGTATAGTATAGTGTAGTATATTAGTATATTTGTAGTATAGTATAGTATAGTGTAGTATATTTGTATATTTATAGTATAGTGTAGTATATTTGTAGTATAGTGTAGTATATTTGTAGTATAGTATAGTGTAGTATATTTGTATATTTGTAGTATAGTATAGTGTAGTATATTTGTAGTATAGTATAGTGTAGTATATTTATAGTATAGTGTAGTATATTTGTAGTATAGTATAGTGTAGTATATTTGTATATTTGTAGTATAGTATAGTATAGTGTAGTATATTTATAGTATAGTGTAGTATATTTGTAGTATAGTATAGTATAGTGTAGTATATTTGTAGTATAGTATAGTGTAGTATATTGTAGTATATTAGTAGTATAGTATAGTGTAGTATATTTGTAGTATAGTATAGTATAGTGTAGTACATTAGTATATTTGTAGTATAGTATAGTATAGTGTAGTATATTTGTAGTATAGTATAGTATAGTGTAGTATATTAGTATATTAGTAGTATAGTATAGTATAGTGTAGTATATTAGTATATTCAGATGTTGGTCCGTTAGGTAGGTTATTGATAACATTTATAGCATGGATAACATCCCCCCTCAGATGCCCCGTTATCCTTCATTAGTTTAGTATTCAGTTGAGCTAATGCTGTTATTAGCTGATATTATTATCTACAAAAGGAGGCCCTGCAGAAAAAGTTAGGGAACCACTGATCTAGTCAGTTGCTGCTATATAAATACATATTTAGGCGCTATTTCAATGTTTTCCAATGCTCTAGCTACTAGTAATGATGGGTTGGTAATAAACAGAAAGCATGCAGCTCGTCATGCTGTGCAGTTTGATCAAACCTTCGCTGTTCAAACCAGACATTGGCTTTGTGATAATTGGAAGTAATCCTTCTCTCTCCTCCACCTCCTCCTGTACCACACACCCACCTCCTCCTCCACCTCCTCCTGTACCACGCACCCACCTCCTCCTCCTCCTCCTGTACCACGCACCCACCTCCTCCTCCTCCTCCTCCTGTACCACACACCCACCTCCTCCTCCTCCTCCTGTACCACGCACCCACCTTCTCCTCCTCCTCCTGTACCACGCACCCACCTCCTCCTCCTCCTCCTGTACCACGCACCCACCTCCTCCTCCTCCTGTACCACACACCACGCACCCACCTCCTCCTCCTGTACCACGCACCCACCTCCTCCTCCTCCTGTACCACACACCACACAACCACCTCCTCCTCCTGTACCACGCACCCACCTCCTCCTCCTGTACCACGCACCCACCTCCTCCTCCTCCTCCTGTACCACACACCACACAACCACCTCCTCCTCCTGTACCACGCACCCACCTCCTCCTCCTGTACCACGCACCCACCTCCTCCTCCTCCTCCTGTACCACACACCCACCTCCTCCTCCTGTACCACGCACCCACCTCCTCCTCCTGTACCACGCACCACCTCCTCCTCCTGTACCACGCACCCACCTCCTCCTCCTCCTCCTGTACCACACACCACACAACCACCTCCTCCTCCTGTACCACGCACCCACCTCCTCCTCCTGTACCACGCACCCACCTCCTCCTCCTCCTCCTCCTGTACCGCGCACCCACCTCCTCCTCCTGTACCACACACCCACCTCCTCCTCCTGTACCACGCACCCACCTCCTCCTCCTCCTCCTCCTCCTCCTGTACCACACACCCACCTCCTCCTCCTGTACCACGCACCCACCTCCTCCTCCTCCTCCTCCTGTACCACACACCCACCTCCTCATCCTCCTCCTCCTCCTGTACCACACACCCACCTCCTCCTCCTCCTGTACCACACACCCACCTCCTCCTCCTGTACCACACACCACACACCCACCTCCTCCTCCTCCTCCTGTACCACACACCCACCTCCTCCTCCTCCTCCTCCTCCTCCTCCTCCTCCTCCTCCTGTACCACACACCCACCTCCTCCTCCTGTACCACACACCACACACCCACCTCCTCCTCCTCCTCCTCCTCCTCCTCCTCCTGTACCACACACCACACACCCACCTCCTCCTCCTCCTCCTGTACCACACACCACACACCCACCTCCTCCTCCTCCTCCTGTACCACACACCACACACCCACCTCCTCCTACTCCTCCTCCTGTACCACACACCCACCTCCTCCTCCTCCTGTACCACACACCACACACCCACCTCCTCCTACTCCTCCTCCTGTACCACACACCCACCTCCTCCTCCTCCTCCTCCTCCTCCTCCTCCTCCTCCTCCTCCTCCTCCTCCTCCTCCTCCTCCTCCTGTACCACACACCACACACCCACCTCCTCCTCCTGTACCACACACCACACACCCACCTCCTCCTCCTCCTCCTGTACCACACACCACACACCCACCTCCTCCTCCTCCTCCTGTACCACACACCACACACCCACCTCCTCCTCCTCCTCCTGTACCACACACCACACACCCACCTCCTCCTCCTACTCCTCCTGTACCACACACCCACCTCCTCCTCCTCCTCCTGTACCACACACCCACCTCCTCCTCCTCCTGTACCACACACCCACCTCCTCCTCCTGTACCACACACCACACACCCACCTCCTCCTCCTCCTGTACCACACACCCACCTCCTCCTCCTCCTCCTCCTCCTCCTGTAACACACAGCCCCCCAGCTGTTCATGTTTGTTTGTTTTTTGAGATTGGAAGAGAGACTTCATAGACCCATGTTGGTCCTCACTCTCTGAATCTGTCACCTCCTCCTCCTTCCTCCCCTTATCTCCCCCCGCCCCCCACCTCTGTGTGGGTGTGTGGGTGTCCCTCCTATGGCGTGTGTGCGTCCTCAGAGTCCCAGATGCCTGCTGTCTCCTCCGTGGCAGAAGGCCCAGCAGGTAGAGCCCAGTGTGTCTGGGAGAGGGACACTTATGGTTTATGTGGTTTTCTACATTGAGATTGGTGTTGTCTTTTATTCAGCATCTCCTTCCTCCCATCTCTCCTCTTTGTCTCTCTCTCTCTCTCTCTCTCTCTCTCTCTCTCTCTCTCTCTCTCTCTCTCTCTCTCTCTCTCTCTCTCTCTCTCTCTCTCCTCTCTCTCTCTCTCTCCGTCTCTCTCTCCCATCCATCTTGTCTCTGATGGGCTCTCCCTTCATCTCTGCCTTAAAATAAAATCGTCGACTATTCACTTTTTTGGTGGTGAATCAATATTGCATGTTTGGCGCAGTACATCGCAAAGTTTGAACAAACATTGTGGTTGCAGCATGGCAGGGGTTTCATGGTGTGTGTGTGTGTGTGTGTGTGTGATAGTGGGCCCTCTGCACGCCCATCATTGTGTAAGATGTGATTGTGCTGCAGCTTGTGGTCCCTCAAGCCTGACCCACAGCGTAGCTCCGTGTGCGGCCTGTCCGGTCCCATCCGGTTCGGTCCGGCTGCTTGTGGGTTTCTTTGGTGTTGAACTTGTCGGCGGTGCCGCCCGTAGTAGAAGGTGCTCCTGTGGATGCAGTTGCTATGCCGATGCTGTTGCTATGTGGATGCTGTTGCTATGGTGGCCCGGAGTGGGTGCTGGTGCAAGGTGCAGGGTGCCTCCTCTTCGGGGATGTACCCACACTGCTCTCTGAGACCTAAAGATCACATAGAAGATTAGAAGAAAGTCTGTCAGAAAGATATTTGTACTATAATATATATGAATATGAAATTTATAATTATAATATAATAAGAATAATGTTTATATCAATAAGAATATCAATATTATTAATAATAATAATAATAATGATGATAATTATGATAATAATAATAATGATGATAATAATAATAATAATAATTCTAATAATATTAGTAGTCTGTGTGTTCAGTGTTCAGTAAGTACTAATGGAGGCTCTCTGAAGTGGTCCACCTGGAGCTCCCTGACGCCCTCCTCCTCCTCCTGCAGGCCATCAGGTGATTGAGGAGCAGCGGAGACGCCTCCTGGAGCTGAAGCACCGTGCCGGTCTGGAGGCCCAGTGCCAGTGGGATGCGCTGCACGGCTCCCAGGCCCACCTGGCCCCCGCCCCGTCCTCCCCCTACTCCTCCTCCTCCGGAGGCTTGCCCCCTCTGGTGCATCACTCCATCCTCCACCACCAGCAGCCCCAGGGGGGGGGGCCGGGCCCAGGGGGGGAGCGGCCCTACGACACCCTGAGCCTGGAGAGCTCCGACAGCATGGACACCAGCATCTCCACTGGCAACAACTCGGCCTGCTCGCCTGATAACATGTCCAGGTTTGGATACACACACGCACGCACATACACACACGCACACGCACGCACATACACACACGCACGCACGCACACACACATACACGCACGCACACACACACGCACGCATACACACGCACACACACATACACACACGCACGCATACACACGCACGCACACATACACACACGCACGCATACACACGCACACACACATACACACACGCACGCATACACACGCACACATACACACAGGCACGCATACACACGCACACACACATACACGCACGCATACACACGCACACACCGCACATACGTATATATGCATGTGCCTGCACACACACACACACACACATATGCATGTTAGATTAGATTCCAATTTTTCAGTACAAGAACAGTACAGCGAAAATAATTGTAAATTGTAAATAAGTGTAAATGTTTTAGTGAAGTGCATGGTAATATGTAGTCTACAGTAATGAGTGGCTAATGCACACACGCAAACACACACGCAAACACACACGCAAACACACACGCACACACTCACAATATGCAGAAATGTGGACAAGAAAAGACATGCAGATAGCACAGAGAACATTTGAACACACACACATAAGCACACACTCATAAGCACACATAATGGCCCCCAGCCAGACAGACAGACAGACAGACAGACAGACAGACAGACAGACAGACAGAAAGCCATATGCCCACAGAGCTGGTGTGAAGAGCTTGTGAGACGGCTCTTTAGGGACCAGCTGTCACCGTGCTGTCGTCCGTCTCACTTATTATGTTGGTTATTTATTTTTTACAGAAAATGTGTGGAAGTCTAATTATACTCACTGAGGATATGCATAAATCAATGCTTTCCTAAATCCTTTGAAACCCACAACCCTCTACAGGGAAAACTAATTGAGGACGGCCACATTAACGATACATATTTTATACCACACATTTTATACCATTTTTGAGTAGGTGAACCTGGTTTATTCTGTAGTTATTTCATTTAAATTGAACTGACCTAATGCTGTAAAACCATTCAGAATACATCCTGCCCTCAGAGAATGAGGAGCAGACTCCTGTTTCCACAGCCTTGATTGAAGCAGTTCTCTGTTCTATTGGAACCTCAAGATTCAAGAATTCTTAGTACAATGGAATGCTGGCTCCCCGTTCCCTCGGTGATGGTATTGGGCCGCGGTGCCGCGATGCCCCTCTAACCACATGGACATGAGGTCAAACACACCCTGGGCTACTCTCACACACCACGGGGCTCCTCATGTGTTCATGGTGCTCTTGTCTTCCAGCACCAGTGGAATGGAAGCCCTGAAGATCGAGGAGATGGAAAGGATGTTAAGGGAAGCTCAGCTGGAGAAGGCCAGGCTCATCGAGTCGCGGGTGAGATGAGATGAGATGGGGTTTGGGGGGAGATGGGGGGGATTGTTATTCTGGGGTATGAGGCTACTTCCCCCTCCTGCCTCTGGAACAACAACCACAGAAATAACCATGGAGAACACTTCAAAGTAGAAGCCCTTGCCTGTGTGTGTGTGTGTGTGTGTGTGTGTGTGTGTGAGTGTGAGTGAGAGAGAGAGAGAGCGCGAGCGTAAACCTGTTGGTCGTATGGTTGCCGTAGCAAATCCATTCTCGGGAGCAAAATGTCTCATGAATTGTAAAGTGCTGAGCCTTGAGGCGATGCAGCATGCAAGTTTAATGACCCCCCCCCCCCCCGGCTGAGCCTGTCTGCTCAGACCCAGACCCATGTTGAATGGGCTTTGTGTTGGACTGGGTTCAGCTCAGTGCCTTCCTGGACACAATGTGCAGAACCACAGGAAAACAAGCCAACACGTCTTGTAAACTCAACATTAAAGTTAAAATGTTCACGAGTAACTTAGCTATACAAACACAAATTAAGTTATTAATAATTCTTAATAAATTCTTAATTCACCACCCCCAGTGAAGTGTCCAGGTCATAAAAAACAAGAACCTTACTAGGAAATGGTTTTCACAGGAGAGCCCAACTGGAGATGCATGGATGTATATTTAATAAGGGAACAGAGAACAGGTCTGTTCACCGTGATGCTCACCATAGGAGGAATGGGCTCACTATGAACCTCCCTATGAACCCCATAGGCCTGGTTCAACCCTCAACCCAATCACTGTTCACATGGGGAAACATCTCTCACCAACGCTATATACAATGTTTTGGGTTTCTTGTTGTTTATCTGTCAATATGTTCAGTACTGCTTTGAGATCTGTGAATATGTATGCATAAATTATCTGAAATACAGTGGATGGAATTGTTGGTTTGATGCTGAATTTAAATTTAAAAAAGAGAATTAGGAAAAAAAAATGTATATATATAAATAAATAAGAACACTGCTATCAAAATGCTGCAAATGCAATTTTGAGCAATTAGTCAGCGATGGGTCTCCATGGTTTGTCTCAGGAGCGAGAGAGCATGGTGCGGGGTCGACTCCTGGAGGAGGAGAGGAGGAGGAGGGAGGAGGCGGAGAGGAGGCTGCAGGACGAGACCTGCCACCGGCAGCTGCTGGTGGAGAAGGAGGTGAAGATGAGGGCCAAGAACTTCTCCCAGGTGGGCACCGAGGCACACGCAGCCTCCAACTCCAGACCCGTGGGGCGTGTTAGCGGTCCGGTCTTAATCTCATCAGCGTGTTTCCTTCCCCTCCCCCCACAGGCCCGCCCCATGACTCGCTACCTCCCCATCCGCAAGGAGGAGTTCGACCTGCGTGTTCACGTGGAGTCGTCGGGTCACAGCGTGGACACCTGCGACCACCTCATCCTCACGGAGAAGATGTGCCGGGGCTACCTGGTGAAGATGGGCGGCAAGATCAAGTCCTGGAAGAAGCGCTGGTTCGTCTTCGACCGCCTCAAGAGAACCTTCTCCTACTACGTGGGTGAGTCACCCAGGACCAGGACACCACCCTGGCCCTTGGGAATGAGGGGCGGGGGATTGGCCAGGACACCGGGGCCAGCTCCCCACCCTCCAGGAGGGCCCTGAGATCTGTAGTGATCACAGTTTAACATCTCAGTAGTTAAGTAGACCCGTCTCTGTCCCGGGACGTTGGAGGGGTTCCTTGGGGAGGAGCGTCCCCTACCAGAGATGGGCCAGGACCAGCCCTGCTTAGCTTCCAGAGATACTAGCAGTCATGGCGCTGTCTTGTACTCGTATCACTATTAGTAGTATTAGTCGTACGAGTCTCCTGAATTATGATGGAGTTTATGAATGTGGGTGTGAAGTTAGTAAAGTTATGGTGTTGAGATCCATTTAGTCGGGGGTTGATGTGGTGGAGGTCAAAGTGAGGAGAGATTATGACTTTATTATCGCTAGCTGCACAGAGCTGCGAGGGTGTGTGTGTGTGTGTGTGTGGTGTGTGTGTGTGTGTGTGGTGTGTGTGTGTGTGTGTGTGTGTGTGTGTGTGTGTGTGTGTGTGTGTGTGTGTGAGTGTGAGTGAGTGTGTGTACAGTGACACCTGAGAGTCTCACCAAACAGCGGTGGCCTTAAACGGCTGGGTGGATTGATGAGGCTGGAGGTCCTGGTGGATTACAGCGTTAGCGTAGCCTCTCATCCTCTCATCGAGCACTGGGACTCGTTAGCTTCTAGAAGCTTCTTCTCTTTGACTTCAAACGTTCCTCTTGAAGCCGCTGCTTTCAAGAGAATACCGCCTAGCTCGTTAGCATACGCACGCTAGCACCGACGGGTCCCTGGTGAAGGGCCTATTAAGATTCCAGGCTCACCTCCCCTCCTCCCGTTGACCTTGAGACAAAGACGGGGGAGAGAGAGGTGAGACGGGGGAGAGAGAGGGAGGTGAGACGGGGAGAGAGAGAGAGGTGAGACGGGGGGGAGAGAGAGATGAGACAGGGGGGGGGAGAGAGAGGTGAGACGGGGGAGAGAGAGGGAGGTGAGACGGGGGAGAGAGAGGGAGGTGAGACGGGGAGAGAGCGAGAGGTGAGACGGGGGGGAGAGAGAGATGAGACGGGGGGGGGGGGAGAGAGAGGTGAGACGGGGGAGAGAGAGGTTAGACAGGGGAGAGAGAGGGAGGTGAGACGGGGGGGAGAGAGAGAGAGAGGTGAGACGGGGGGGAGAGAGAGCGGTGAGACGGGGGAGAGAGAGGGAGGTGAGACGGGGGAGAGAGAGAGAGAGAGAGGTGAGACGGGGGAGAGAGAGGTGAGACGGGGGAGAGAGAGGTGAGACGGGGGAGAGAGAGGGAGGTGAGACGGGGAGAGAGAGAGTGAGCGGTGAGACGGGGGAGAGAGGGAGGTGAGACGGGGGGGGAGAGAGAGGTGAGACAGGGGGGAGAGAGAGCGGTGAGACGGGGGAGAGAGAGGGAGGTGAGACGGGGAGAGAGAGAGGTGAGACGGGAGAGAGAGAGAGGTGAGACAGGGGAGAGGTGAGACGGGGAGAGAGAGAGGTGAGACGGGGGAGACGGGGAGAGAGAGAGAGAGGTGAGACGGGGAGAGAGAGAGAGAGGTGAGAGGGAGGGAGAGAGAGGGGAGACGGGGGGAGAGAGAGAGGTGAGACGGGGAGAGAGAGAGGTGAGACGGGGGGAGAGAGAGGTGAGACGGGGGAGAGAGAGAGGTGAGACGGGAGGGAGAGAGAGGTGAGATGGGGGGGGAGAGAGAGAGAGAGAGAGAGAGGTGAGACAGAGAGAGAGGGAGGTGAGACGGGAGGAGAGAGAGATGAGACGGGGGGAGAGAGAGGTGAGACGGGGGGAGAGAGAGAGGTGAGACGGGGTGGAGAGAGAGGAGAGGGGGAGAGAGGGAGGGAGACGGGGAGAGAGAGAGAGAGAGAGAGAGAGAGAGAGAGGTGAGACGGGAGGGAGAGAGAGAGAGGTGAGAGGGGGGAGAGAGAGAGAGAGAGGTGAGAGGGGAGGGAGAGAGGTGAGACGGGAGAGAGAGAGAGAGAGAGAGAGGTGAGACAGGGGGAGAGAGAGGAGAGAGAGGGGAGAGAGAGAGAGAGGAGAGACGGTGGGGAGAGAGAGAGAGGTGAGAGAGGGGGAGAGAGAGAGAGAGAGGGGGAGAGAGAGAGAGAGGTGAGACGAGGGAGAGAGAGAGAGGTGAGACGGGGAGGAGAGAGAGGTGAGAGGGGGAGAGAGAGAGAGAGAGAGAGAGAGGTGAGACGGGGGGAGAGAGAGAGAGGTGAGAGGAGGGAGAGAGAGAGAGAGGTGAGAGAGGGAGGGAGAGAGGAGAGAGGGGGAGAGAGAGAGAGAGGTAGAGAGGGGGAGAGAGGTGAGACAGGGGAGAGAGAGAGAGAGAGGTGAGAGGTGGGGAGAGAGCGAGAGGAGAGACGGGGGAGAGAGAGAGAGAGAGAGGTGAGAGGGGGAGAGAGAGGGAGGGAGAGAGGGGGAGAGAGAGAGGAGAGAGGGAGGGAGAGAGGGAGAGAGGGGGAGAGAGAGAGGTGAGAGGGGGGGAGAGAGAGGGAGAGGGAGGAGAGAGAGAGAGAGGTGAGAGAGAGAGAGAGGAGGTGAGAGGGAGGAGAGAGAGAGAGACGGAGGAGAGAGAGAGGGAGACGGGGGAGAGAGAGGAGAGGGGGAGAGAGAGAGAGAGGAGAGAGGGAGGGAGAGAGGTGAGAGAGGGAGAGAGAGAGAGAGGTGAGAGAGGAGGAGAGAGAGAGAGAGAGGTGGAGAGAGAGAGAGAGGAGAGAGGGGGAGAGAGAGGGAGGTGAGAGGGGGAGAGAGAGAGGTGAGGAGGGGGAGAGAGAGAGAGAGAGGGAGAGGGAGGGAGAGAGAGAGAGGGGAGAGGGGGAGAGAGAGAGAGGTGAGACGGGGAGAGAGAGAGAGAGAGGTGAGAGAGTGAGGAGAGAGAGAGAGGTGAGAGGGGGAGAGAGAGAGGGAGAGAGGGAGAGAGAGAGAGGTGAGACGGGGGAGAGAGAGAGGTGAGGCGGGAGAGAGAGAGAGAGAGAGAGAGGAGAGGGGAGAGAGAGAGCGGTGAGAGAGGGGAGAGAGAGAGAGAGGTGAGAGAGAGAGAGGTGAGAGAGGGAGAGAGAGCGGGAGACGAGAGGGAGAGAGAGAGAGGTGAGAGAGGGAGAGAGAGAGAGAGGAGAGAGAGGGAGAGAGAGAGAGGTGAGACGGAGGGAGAGAGAGAGGGAGAGGAGGAGAGAGAGCGGGAGAGGGAGGAGAGAGAGAGAGGTGAGAGGGAGGAGAGAGAGAGAGAGGTGAGAGAGGGGGAGAGAGAGAGGGAGAGAGAGAGAGAGAGGGAGAGAGAGAGAGGTAGACGGGAGAGAGAGAGAGAGAGAGAGAGAGAGAGAGAGAGAGAGAGAGGAGAGAGAGAGAGAGAGAGAGGAGAGAGGGAGAGAGAGAAGACGGGAGAGAGAGAAGAGAGGTGAGACGGGGAGAGAGGAGAGAGGGGAGAGAGAGAGAGGTGAGACGGAGGAGAGAGAGAGAGAGAGGTGAGACAGGGGGAGAGAGAGGTGAGACGGGCGGGGTGAGACCCTCTAGCCACTCAGAGAGGGCCCTAGCCACCGGGGCCTCAGGCTGTTTGGATCACTAAAGGGTTCATTAGCTCACGACCACTTGGACAGAAAAAAGGAAAAAGATTATTCCTGGAAACGAGGATGCTAACGCCGCATCTCTACCTGCTGCTCATAAAGTCAGCTTATGCAAGTGTTTTCTGTGCCTAAAGAAAGAGAGAGAGAGAGAGAGAGAGAGAGAGAGAGAGAGAGGGAGAGGGAGAGCGGGGGAGAGGGGGAGAGAGGGAGAGGGTTTGACTTCCCCAGCCAGCTCCCCCTACTGCAGTTCTGCAGTAGCTGATGAAATATAACGCAACGCTGTACCCCGGACCTGTAAGAATGTGAAATACAATGAGAACGCTATTAGCTTAGAAAAACACACATACACACACACACACACACACACACACACACACACACACACACACACACACACACACAGGATAGAAGAAGAATCGCTGTGCTTGTCTTTTTCCATCCGTCGTCATAAACAAGAAATCAGGGAGGATCCTGATTCTCTTTTTCCTACAACTTATTCCCCTTTGACTGAATGACCCGCGGCCTGGTCCTCTATTCCACCCTGAGGAAGAGGAGAACCCTGAGGAAGAGGAGAACCCTGAGTCCTCTATTCCACCCTGAGGAAGAGGAGAACCCTGAGGAAGAGGAGAACCCTGAGTCCTCTATTCCACCCTGAGGAAGAGGAGAACCCTGAGGAAGAGGAGAACCCTGAGTCCTCTATTCCACCCTGAGGAAGAGGAGAACCCTGAGGAAGAGGAGAACCCTGAGGAAGAGGAGAACCCTGAGTCCTCTATTCCACCCTGAGGAAGAGGAGAACCCTGAGGAAGAGGAGAACCCTGAGTCCTCTATTCCATCCTGAGGAAGAGGAGAACCCTGAGGAAGAGGAGAACACTGAGGAAGAGGAGAACCCTGAGGAAGAGGAGAACACTGAGGAAGAGGAGAACACCCTGAGGAAGAGGAGAACACTGAGGAAGAGGAGAACACCCTGAGGAAGAGGAGAACACTGAGTCCTCTATTCCATCCTGAGGAAGAGGAGAACCCTGAGTCCTCTATTCCACCCTGAGGAAGAGGAGAACCCTGAGGAAGAGGCGAACCCTGAGTCCTCTGTTCCACCCTGAGGAAGAGGAGAACCCTGAGGAAGAGGAGAACACTGAGGAAGAGGAGAACCCTGAGGAAGAGGAGAACACTGAGGAAGAGGAGAACACCCTGAGGAAGAGGAGAACACTGAGGAAGAGGAGAACACTGAGGAAGAGGAGAACACTGAGGAAGAGGAGAACACTGAGGAAGAGGAGAACCCTGAGGAAGAGGAGAACACTGAGGAAGAGGAGAACACTGTGGAAGAGGAGAACACTGAGGAAGAGGAGAACACTGAGGAAGAGGAGAACACCTGAGGAAGAGGAGAACCTGAGGAAGAGGAGAACCCTGAGGAAGAGGAGAACACTGAGGAAGAGGAGAACACCCTGAGGAATAGGAGAACACCCTGAGGAAGAGGAGAACACTGAGGAAGAGGAGAACACCCTGAGGAAGAGGAGAACACCCTGAGGAAGAGGAGAACACCCTGAGGAAGAGGAGAACCCTGAGTCCTCTGTTCCACCCTGAGGAAGAGGAGAACCCTGAGGAAGAGGAGAACCCTGAGGAAGAGGAGAACACCCTGAGGAAGAGGAGAACCCTGAGGAAGAGGAGAACCCTGAGGAAGAGGAGAACACTGAGGAAGAGGAGAACACTGAGGAAGAGGATAACCCTGAGGAAGAGGAGAACACACTGAGGAAGAGGAGAACACCCTGAGGAAGAGGAGAACACTGAGGAAGAGGAGAACACACTGAGGAAGAGGAGAACACTGAGGAAGAGCATCACACTGAGGAAGAGGAGAACACCCTGAGGAAGAGGAGAACACACTGAGGAAGAGCATCACACTGAGGAAGAGGAGAACACCCTGAGGAAGAGGAGAAAACACCTGGACCACACTCCCCTTAAATCAAAGGCGCTGCTTTTGATGTAGTTCTCACTCTCTGTTGTCTTTGTTTGGTCTCTTTGGTTCTGCAGACAAACACGAGAGCAAGCTGAAGGGCGTGGTCTACTTCCAGGCCATCGAGGAGGTCTACTACGACCACCTGCGGAGCGCCACCAAGGTGAGCTTCAGTGTGCACACGGTTCATCCGCCTCAGACACACCGGGAGACCTTTCATTTCTTCACCCTCATTTCCCTGGCTTCTTCTTTTCCCTTTTCCTTTGGTGGCAGAAGAGATTTTTCAACCTGAATTTGCTGAGTGTATGTATTCCTGCTGAGTTCCTTTTTCTTCCAATCCATCCTCTTGTCCTGCATCTTCTGGGCTGCCCTCCCTGCCTGCTGTCTGTGTCCTAGTCTCCATCTGTCTGTCTGTGGGTCCCTGCCTGCTGTGTCTGTCCTAGTCTCCATGTGTCTGTCTGTGGGTCCCTGCCTGCTGTGTCTGTCCTAGTCTCCATGTGTCTGTCTCTCTGTCCCTGCCTGCTGTGTCTGTCCTAGTCTCCATGTGTCTGTCTGTGGGTCCCTGCCTGCTGTGTCTGTCCTAGTCTCCATGTGTCTGTCTCTGTCCCTGCCTGCTGTGTCTGTCCTAGTCTCCATGTGTCTGTCTGTCTGTGTCCTAGTCTCCATGTGTCTGTCTGTCTGTGTCCTAGTCTCCATCTGTCTGTCTGTCTCTGCATGGTCTGATGTTCTAGTGGTAATGCTAGCTGAAGGCCCTTTGACCTGCTTATTAATCATCGTTTGGTCACGCCCCCCAGCTCCTAGTTGCTATGTGTGTATGTAATAATAATGCCGGCTTTTATATAGCGCTTTTATCCAAAGCGCTTTACAAGTCATGTAAAGTCCTCACATCACCCATTCACCCACCGAGGGCGGAGTCAGCCATCAGGTCAGGAGCAGTTAGGGTTAGTGCATTGCTCAAGGACACCTCCACAGGTTCTGCTAAGAGGAGGGGATCGAACCAGCGACCTTTGGGTTGTGAGGCGACCGCTCTACCTCCTGAGCTATACTGCCACCATTGGTGTATGTGTGTGTGTGTATGTGTGTGTAGGTGTGTGGGTGTGTAGGTGTGTGTGTGTGTGTGTGGGTGTGTGGGTGTGTAGGTGTGTGTGTGTGTGTAGGTGTGTGTGGGTGTGTAGGAGTGTGGGTGTGTGTGTGTGTGTGGGTGTGTGTAGGAGTGTGGGTGTGTGTGTGTGTGTGGGTGTGTGTGTGTGTGTGTGTGTGTGTGGGTGTGTGTAGGAGTGTGTGTGTGGGTGTGTGTGTGTGTGTGTGTAGGTGTGTGTGGGTGTGTGTGTGTGTGTGTGTGTGGGTGTGTGTAGGAGTGTGGGTGTGGGTGTGTGTGGGTGGGTGTGTGTAGGAGTGTGGGTGTGTATGTGTGTGTGTGTGTGTGTGTGTGGGTGTGTGTAGGAGTGTGGGTGTGTATGTGGGTGTGGGTGTGGGTGTGGGTGTGTGGGTGTAATATTCTACTCGTTATTTGCAATTTGTCACCGGCTGTCGTGTCAGGCTTCCCCGATCTGTTTTCCTACGTTACCCAGAATGCCTTTCACTACCCCTTCTCACATCAGGAGGCAACATTCTGTTGCCTATTTCATTTTAAGATAAGACATGTGATTCATTTATTAAATGTATAAATGAATCACATGTCTTACAGCGATCTGCCTTACAGGCTTTAGTCATGAGGTGCTGTGATCACCTTCTGACTGCAGGAGGAGAGAGCTAGCCTGACCGCTAACCAGGCCGAGCTCGTTGCAGCTAACTTTAGCTTTGCCAGCGGTGCGTTCCAGTGGTTTCCCCGAGGTGTGGGGGTCGATGTGTGCTTTTAGTGAGACGACTGATCCCTGGAGGGCTCTGGTCCATCATCACTAGAACCAGAAGAGGTGTTGGCGTTATGTTCAAACACACCGTCCTGGGGTCCATCATACGGATTGTGATAAAGAGTGAGACTGTAGGCTCACTCGTTATCACTCTTTATGCTTCCTACATTCAGTCTAAAGCCATTCATGATGATAATTATGAATTATCATCATGTGTTTTTGAGTCCTCTGTAGCAGAAAGACGCGACAGGGAGGGAGGGTGCTTAGAATAAGCATTTAGCAGCTTTTCCAAAGTTTAGACGACCGCTAAATATTTCATAATTCCTGCACCGACCCGAGAGTTGAACTGAAGGTCGACGTGTCTCTCAGGAGGAGAACCCGGTTCAGAACACTCAGTTCTCCTGCTGGATCCTCACTTTAGGGGAAAACTAAGAAAATATAAACCTTTCAGTTATAGCCACAACACTTTGGTGAACATTTGGGTATGCAGATGTACAGCCGATCGAGGCCACGCCCCCGCAGCTGTACAGCCGATCGAGGCCACGCCCCCGCAGCTGTACAGCCGATCGAGGCCACGCCCCCGCAGCTGTACAGCCGATCGAGGCCACGCCCCCGCAGCTGTACAGCCGATCGAGGCCACGCCCCCGCAGCTGTACAGCCGATCGAGGCCACGCCCCCGCAGCTGTACAGCCGATCGAGGCCACGCCCCCGCAGCTGTACAGCCGATCGAGGCCACGCCCCCGCAGCTGTACAGCCGATCGAGGCCACGGCCCCGCAGCTGTACAGCCGATCGAGGCCACGCCCCCGCAGCTGTACAGCCGATCGAGGCCACGCCCCCGCAGCTGTACAGACGATTGAGGCCACGCCCCCGCAGCTGTACAGCCGATCGAGGCCACGCCCCCGCAGCTGTACAGCCGATCGAGGCCACGCCCCAGCAGCTGTACAGCCGATCGAGGCCACGCCCCCGCAGCTGTACAGCCGATCGAGGCCACGCCCCAGCAGCTGTACAGCCGATCGAGGCCACGCCCCCGCAGCTGTACAGCCGATCGAGGCCACGCACCAGCAGCTGTACAGCCGATCGAGGCCACGCCCCCGCAGCTGTACAGCCGATCGAGGCCACGCCCCAAGCCTGCAAAGCGGCATTCTGGATTTCTGAGGTTGTGAGAACCTCTGAGAGGTTGTCCTCTGGGACTGAGATGTGGTACTTTGAAGCCTCTCCTATGTATGGCACAGGAGGAGGGGAGCGGTGTACTTGAGGGTTAGGGTTGTGTCATAGGGTTCAGGCTGGGTTATTCCTCTACGCGCTGCACACCTCAGATCAAGAGCTTTCCCTTCAATGGGACATGAAGATATTGACAGGCGTTAGATGAGCAGAACATTTAAGTCACTCAATTTCTGTTAGAATCACAATAACTAAAGATCAACGTTGATTTTGAATGTATGCGTGACCAAACCCATCGTTCACTGGACTGACTGCTTGCTCTACGTCCCGTAACAAAGGATCTAAAGTGTGTTTAACACAGAATGCAGTGTCTAACCCTGGACTCAAGCTTTGATACGTAATGCATTTACAACCACTAACCCGCACTAACTCCTAACTGTGTGTGTGTGTGTGTGTGTGTGTGTGTGTGTGTGTGTGTGTGTGTGTGTGTGTGTGTGTGTGTGTGTGTGTGTGTGTGTGTGTGTGTGTGTGTGTGTGTGTGTGGTGTGTGTGTGTGTGTGTGTGTGTGTGTGTGTGTGTGTGTGTGTGTGTGTGTGTGTGTGTTCCAGAGCCCCAACCCCTCTCTGACCTTCTGTGTGAAGACCCACGACCGGCTCTACTACATGGTGGCCCCCTCCCCTGAGGCCATGCGCATCTGGATGGACGTCATCGTGACGGGGGCTGAGGGCTACACACAGTTCATGAACTGACCGCTCTCACACACACACACACACACACACACACACACTGCTCTACGGGGGACAGGCAACCCTGTTCTGTCAGGCGTCTCACCCTCTCCCCTGTGTCTCACCCTCCCCGCGTTTCCCCTGTCTGTGTCTCACCCTCTCCCCTGTGTCTCACCCTCTCCCCTGTGTCTCACCCTCTCCCGCGTCTCCCCCTCTCCCCTGTGTCTCACCCTCTCCCGTTTCTCACCCTCTCCCGTGTCTCACCCTCTCCCCTGTGTCTCACCCTCTCTCCCGTGTCTCACTCTCTCCCATGTCTCCCACTCTCCTGTGTCTCACCCTCTCCAGCGTCTCACCCTCTCCTGTGTCTCACTCTCTCCCCTGTGTCTCACCCTCTCTCATGTGTCTCACCCTCTCCCATGTCTCCCACTCTCCTGTCTCACTCTCCCGTGTCTCACCCTCTCCAGCGTCTCACCCTCTCCCGTGTCTCACTCTCTCCCGTGTCTCACCCTCTCCCGTGTCTCACTCTCTCCCGTGTCTCACCCTCTCCCGTGTCTCACCCTCTCCCGTGTCTCACCCTCTCCAGCGTCTCACCCTCTCCCGTGTCTCACTCTCTCCCGTGTCTCACCCTCTCCCGTGTCTCACCCTCTCCCGTGTCTCACCCTCTCCCGTGTCTCACTCTCTCCCGTGTCTCACCCTCTCCCGTGTCTCACCCTCTCCCGTGTCTCACTCTCTCCCGTGTCTCACCCTCTCCCGTGTCTCACCCTCTCCCGTGTCTCACTCTCTCCCGTGTCTCACTCTCTCCCGTGTCTCACTCTCTCCCGTGTCTCACTCTCTCCCGTGTCTCACCCTCTCCCGTGTCTCACTCTATCCCGTGTCTCACCCTCTCCCGTGTCTCACCCTCTCCCGTGTCTCACCCTCTCCCGTGTCTCACTCTCTCCTGTCCTGTCCTTTAATGGCCGCTCGACGCTGTATTTAAAGATCCATTTGAAGGATTCCACGGGACAATTATACAATTATTATTAAATATAGAAATATCAAGTTCATACATTTTCTCCCAACTCAAGAGGTACTTTCAAGGCCGTGTGTTTATTGGTTGTTGTTTAAAGGTTTATTAAGTGTCATGGCTATAAAGGGGGCGGGGTTATGTGATGATTGACAGGTCTGTCTGCACGTGTTTTTATACTGTTATAAATCTGTTATGACCTCAACACTAAATACATTTTCACATTTTATATCATAACTTAATATTCAACTGTTGATAACTCTACTACATTTTCTACTTGTTTGGATCTAAAAAGGGAGCCAATAGAAGAGAGACACACACACACACACACACACATTGTATATAAACTCAATCTCAAGCCTTTCTTTATTGCCAAACTGAGGTCTTGTTGTAGTTTCAGGTTTCAAAGCCTTTTTATATGATAACTTTTTATTTTCCTTTTTTTTTATTCACCGTTGATAAAGTTGCCAAATGACGAACTTAAGAGCATTTCAGTCTAAGGGAATCATTCTTATTGTAATTATTTTAAAAAGATTTAAATTTAATTTAATTACCAGGAACGTGAGCTTTACAATCTTATTATTATTTATCCGCAAATTATGCAAATCTTTAATTAAAAGCGTGTTGGAAGTTGGTCCGGGCCGGAGCTTGAGGAAAGAAGTTGAACTTCTGCTAAAGTCCTGTTTACCAGAAAAGATCCAAACAGCCTTCACTGAACCCGACCGACACGCCAAACCATCTGCCATTAGTCCAGCTGGCCTTCTCATCGGTGCTCAGGATCCAACCTGCTAACGGAGGAACACCAATGATCTGTACTTTACCGTCAAGTTATCCTCATGTTCTCAAAGTCCAATCCAAACACACCTCCAGTGTGAAGAAGAAAAGTACTGTGCTTAGCCTTGACCCCAAAACACTGGACTTTCCCAAAGCAGTCGTCACTGCTGCCCACCACCAGAGGGCACCAGAAAGCCCACGTTTCGCACGCCACCGTCCGACCGGACTACATAATGGATGACATGGACTCACGCAATTCCCCAAGCTGTGCCTTAAGTGATTCAGTGTGATTACCGTTACCGTGTGTCAGTGTAGCAGAGTCTGGCTGGAAGGCCATGTGTATTAGGTCTGTTCAAAAGGAACGGACACTTCGTACCCCTGGTCCCCGCCGTCCACTGTGTGGACGCCCACCATGTGACCGCTACCCCGGGGCCCCCAGGGGCCCAACAAGGATGGAATGGAGAGAATGGAGAGTTTGTGAACAGCTAGCGTAGTCATTATTGATGTGACAGTGTTGTGGTGTGTGTAACGGAAACTACTGTGATCGTCAAGCATGTGGAGCTGTTTCTTCTCCGTTTCATGTGTCATATTTGGTAGGTAAATATTAATTTATGAGGACAATGAAAAATAAAAAATAATAAAGGAAAAAAAAAATCAATAATATCACCCACCACCCTGCGTTTGGCATCAAGGACCTCTCGATGTCCTGGTGGTGGTCTGGTTTATTGATCTGGTTTATTGATCACGGGCATTCCCATTGAAAACAGACTGTTGCTCATTCAAATCAAACTGTATTGTAACAGGGTGGAAAAACATATTCGTACTTTATCAAACTGTTATTATCAGCACATTTCAACTGTATGGTATTGATGTATTAATCCAACACATCCCGATCTGAACTCCCAACCCCAGGGGGTCTCCGGCCACTCGGCTGTGTAGACACACTTCCAGCGATGGGTTAGTAAGATGAGTTTGATGATGAGTTGGTCTCCATCTCGGGACATTCTGGTGTTAACGGTACCTGGTAGCTTTATGCATCATAGGGATTATCTCAATCCATGCAGAAGAGGAATCTTTATAGAATGAACTTTGTTTTTCTTGAATGCATGACATCTTGGCACAACTGCCACTTTTTCAAAGTGTATACGTTGGAATTAAATCTCTTTTGTCATGAGAAAGGTGTGTGTGTGTGTGTGTGTGTGGGGGGGGGGGTCTTAAGTATAAATGTCGTCATTCATTAAAGAAATCACTGGTTGAAATTCACATTGTAACGGAAACGAGTCTCCGTCTTGATTTGACGCGCTTCTCGTTGGTGGATCCAATGGTTTACAGCTCATTCACATTATCACCTGGAACATTAAAGAACTTTATCATTTACAATTCTCCAAGTCCTCATTTTTTGTATTCAGTTTTTGCACTTTTGAGAGGCAATCAATAACAATAGAACACAGGCTGAAATGTGTAGTTAACGTTATTCTATTGTAAGACTTGATGTTGGGTTCATTAACACTGCGGTGAACTTACCCTCAGCACAGGGGGAGGTGTAGTCTGTGACGGCCTCATCACCTGAGAGACAACACAGGACTATATAACACAGACTACAGCAGGAGTGACCACGACAACAGAGGTGTGTGTGTGTGTGTGATCCTACTTGTCTGGTAGTAGTCGTACACCTTGACCACGGCTGGCTTCAGGTTCCTGACCACCTCCTCCTCCTGGATGCTCAGGCTGTAGGTCTTCAGGACGTCCTTCTTCAGCTGAACACAAGAGAACAGGAGTGAGCGTTCACGGCCGCCTGGAGAGACTCGAGAGACACCGGGAGATGTGGGAGGTCCGGCGGTACGAACCCCGTCCAGGTAGATGTTGAGGTAGCCGTCATCAGAGTCCACGCGCCTCACAGAGCCGTCTCTCTTCAGCTGGGAGCACAGAACACAGAACCACAGAACACCCGCCGGGGTTACGAACCACAGACCGGGACTCACACTAGAATATAACCGACGCTCAGTGGCGATGATGTCGTAGTGTCACTACTGATATAACCCATACAGCCAATGTCCCTCAAAGGCTGTAGATCATAGACCTGGACATTCCCCACTGTGTCATGTCCCTTAATATCGTCATATGTGTGATGGCCAATCCCAGCTCACAGCTGGTGGGCCAATAGGTGCTCTTTAAGCTAAGCACTCGAGCTTTTGATCTCAGTGAACCTACCGGTTTGTACCGGAGTGCTGCCTTCCAAATCTCTATAGAAATCATGGATGGATCCATTGGATGTAAACAAACATGGCGGTTTCTGAGTGTTTCTGGAGGTTGTTCATGAAGGAACGGCTAGTGTGAGTGTGAGGTGTGGCGTTCTTAACAAACTGGTTAGAATTCACCAACTTCATGTTAAGTGTGTGATGTCTCACGATTTTTAAATATTAGTGTAGTGTGTTCCCGGCATCATTCACACACACTAGCTGGTTGAGGGACCCATTAGGGAGAAACAGAGGCAGGCCTGTGTCTAAACTCACCGCCTCTAGAGAGCCCTGCTGGAGGCCGTAGCCCGACAGAAGCTTGAGGTTGATGATCACCATGTTGGTCTCAGCTCGGCGGCCCTGGAACCTGAAGGACACAATGACAAGAGGCTCTCAGGGAGCCCTACAGGTAACAAGAGGCTCTGAGGGAGCCCTGCAGGTAACAAGAGGCTCTGAGGGAGCCCTACAGGTAACAAGAGGCTCTGAGGGAGCCCTGCAGGTAACAAGAGGCTCTGAGGGAGCCCTACAGGTAACAAGAGGCTCTGAGGGAGGAGCCCTACAGGTGACAAGAGGCTCTCAGGGAGCCCTACAGGTAACAAGAGGCTCTCAGGGAGCCCTACAGGTAACAAGAGGCTCTGAGGGAGCCCTACAGGTGACAAGAGGCTCTAAGGGAGCCCTACAGGTAACAAGAGGCTCTGAGGGAGGAGCCCTACAGGTAACAAGAGGCTCTAAGGGAGCCCTACAGGTGACAAGAGGCTCTAAGGGAGCCCTACAGGTAACAAGAGGCTCTCAGGGAGCCCTACAGGTAACAAGAGGCTCTCAGGGAGCCCTACAGGTGACAAGAGGCTCTAAGGGAGCCCTACAGGTAACAAGAGGCTCTCAGGGAGCCCTACAGGTAACAAGAGGCTCTAAGGGAGCCCTACAGGTAACAAGAGGCTCTCAGGGAGCCCTACAGGTAACAAGAGGCTCTCAGGGAGGAGCCCTACAGGTAACAAGAGGCTCTCAGGGAGGAGCCCTACAGGTAACAAGAGGCTCTCAGGGAGCCCTACAGGTAACAAGAGGCTCTCAGGGAGGAGCCCTACAGGTAACAAGAGGCTCTCAGGGAGCCCTACAGGTAACAAGAGGCTCTGAGGGAGGAGCCCTACAGGTAACAAGAGGCTCTGAGGGAGCCCTACAGGTAACAAGAGGCTCTGAGGGAGCCCTACAGGTAACAAGAGGCTCTCAGGGAGGAGCCCTACAGGTAACAAGAGGCTCTGAGGGAGCCCTACAGGTAACAAGAGGCTCTGAGGGAGCCCTACAGGTGACAAGAGGCTCTAAGGGAGCCCTACAGGTAACAAGAGGCTCTCAGGGAGCCCTACAGGTAACAAGAGGCTCTCAGGGAGGAGCCCTACAGGTAACAAGAGGCTCTCAGGGAGGAGCCCTACAGGTAACAAGAGGCTCTGAGGGAGCCCTACAGGTAACAAGAGGCTCTGAGGGAGGAGCCCTACAGGTAACAAGAGGCTCTGAGGGAGGAGCCCTACAGGTAACAAGAGGCTCTGAGGGAGCCCTACAGGTAACAAGAGGCTCTGAGGGAGCCCTACAGATAACAAGAGGCTCTGAGGGAGCCCTACAGGTAACAAGAGGCTCTCAGGGAGGAGCCCTACAGGTAACAAGAGGCTCTCAGGGAGCCCTACAGGTAATAAGAGGCTCTCAGGCTGTGTCCAGGGTGTCCATTAAATTATGTTCCTGATAGCAACTGTACCAGGAACTGCAGACGGATAGTCACCCTGATAGCAGACTGATGGTCACCCTGATAGCAGACTGATAGTCACCCTGATAGCAGACTGATAGTCACCCTGATAGCAGACTGATAGTCACCCTGATAGCAGACTGATAGTCACCCTGATAGCTGATACTGTACGGAGGTCCGTACTCCCCAAGCTCCCATTGAAGTCCATTATAAAACTCCCGGACCCCAGCGACCGGTGAGTCCTGGTTTAACATGAGTGTGTACGGCGCTAAGGGAGGACCATCCTCCCCTTTCCGGGTCTAAACAGAGACTGTGAACCAATCAGCAGAGCTCCCTCCGCTGGTGAATACCCAATCAGAGTTTTGGGGGGCGGGTTATTATCATGCAAGGATCTATCTTGTGTCATTCAGTAATTCCTGTTCAAGACATTTATATTTTATATATTTCAGACTGAAAACTTTCCAGTTCCTCCTCAAAGTGTTCAGGTGCATGAGGCCAAACGTAAACAGAAAGCATGGCTGACCGGTGGGGTTTCTTTGGGTCGCGATTAGACACTTGACCTGATTAACGTGCATAACTGGTTTTACTATATGATAGTAGGTCTTATTTTAATTAAATACAGGTAACTATACCAAATGGAGTAATCGCTAAAAAGCTATTTTTCATCAAAACAATTCTTCTTTCCCCTCAGATCACAATCTATTTAAATTCTGCATTGTTCTGCATCTTAAATGACCCACTAATGCAGGTCAGGTCAGACTCAATAAGAGCTGACTTATTTCTGATGAGACGTGTTCCTCTGCTATAGCTCACTAGTTACACAACATCTCCTTTTGCTGCTTCGTCTGTGTTTTACATGTCCTCAAATGCCCTCACTAAGTCCCCATCCACCACTAAGCTACACCAAGCTCTCCTTCCTTCTCCCCTCCTTCAACCACCGTCTGCCACTGGTATTTAGAGTTTGCCAATATATCGTATCGTCTGTGGTGAACCAGGGGTCCTGAAGGCATTCTTATTGGTTCCTCCGTCGGCCTGACGATCTAAGAGCAATCAGAGAGGACCAATCCCAGATGTCCGAGGAAAGCTCCTCCTCCGGGCTCCATCGCCAAGCTGCCTCATCCCGACCCATAACAGCGCTACTAGCTTAAATAGGGATGTGAAATTCCATCTATGTAAATACATGTTTTTCAGCGAATTCAACATTGAGATTAGGGAATCCCACAATCTCTATAAAACATTTGCTCAAGCTGGCCGACTCAACAACAGTAAATTACCGTTTGTGTTGCAGTCTACAAATGTCACTGATTCTTCTCCAGGTGTTAGTCAGACCCCATGGATTTCCAGGGAAACTCAGATACAACTAATTACAACCAATTGCTCCACAATATGACTATATTTTGATTAACAATTTCTCTGTGTTGGTAATTAGCGGTTGGTATGTATCGCGATATTACACTCAAGGGTGTGCTAACCATCATTATTGGCACGACAGGGAGGTGGTGAGGAGGTGCTTAGAATATGGCTTCATTAGGGTTGTTTGTTAGTGTATCATTTCAGAATGTGGAAATTCCAAAAAAAATTCACCCTGATGCAACTGGTTTGAACCAGTGTCAGCTCCTGTGAGGGAGGACCAGTCCTCTGTGAGAGGTCCTTCAGGGGGTCTCCTACCTGAGGACCAGCCCTCTTCAGGGGCTCCCCTACCTGAGGACCAGCCCTCTGTGAGAGGTCCTTCAGGGGGTCTCCTACCTGAGGACCAGCCCTCTTCAGTGGGTCTCCTACCTGAGGACCAGCCCTCTTTAGGGGTCTCCTACCTGAGAGCCAGGCTGAGGGTCAGTTCAGGCCTGGAGGCGTTGCAGGTGGCCGTGGTCGTGATGAGGATGTGGAAGGCACTGAAGTCTCCAGGAGGAGGGATGTTGTAGCGCAGGGCGATCTAGTTCCACACAGCGGGGTGAAAACACTGGGGCTTCAGTGGCACACAGGACCGGCCGTGGAGATGCTAGGAGCTGCTTTGGGGTTACTGGTCAAGAGAGTCATAAGGTCTACTGCCCTCCAAGAATCTGTTGTTCATGAAACCGTAAACAGACAACTACAATTAACAGTAGTCTAGAGTCCAATTATCTTTATATATTCCATATGGAATCCATCTTTCTATATGGCTATATATATCAGTGGTAGAGGGGTGGGGGGTGAGGGTTAGGGTTAGGGTGGGAGTAAGAGTGGGGGTTAGGGTGGGGGTTAGGATATGAGGGTCAGGGTGTGAGGGTCAGGGTGGGGTAAGGGCGGGGGTTAGGGTGGGGTACCTGTGCCTGAACGCAGCCCTGGCCCTTGGCGGTGATCTTGTACTCCCCGGGCACCGGGTCAAGCGGCTGCTCCTGGTAGAGCAGCCGGGTGCTCTGGTCCACGGTGAACTTCCGGCTGGCTCCGCTCAGCGTGACCTCGCTAGCGCCCTCTGAGCTGTAGGTGACGGTGGCGAACTTGGCCAGAGACTGGAGGGCCACCACCGTGTCCTGAGGAGGGGAACCGAGGCTTCAGCGAGGGCTACCTCTTTCTTTCTCTTTCAATACACTATTCAACCCACTTGAATCTAAAATTTGTTGGACATTACAGAGTGAAAGACAAAGATGAGGGGATGAATTGAAATTGTCATTATTGTCAGTAATTAAATGACATGACTTGTTGTTGCGTGTTCATACATCTTCAGATTAAGGCTTTCAAGCATATGAATGCTTACATGCATTGGCAAATGTTAGCTAGAATGACACGGTCGAAGGCCATCGGCTAGCGGTTTATCCCCAGTACTCCTGTTCAACCCTCGGACCATCCAACAATACAACATTGTTGGATTGTCATCCTCAGGTTCTGACCTTATATGGACTTTATTTCATGTCAATTGAACGGTTCCAGAGATATGGCTGGAAATGTAATTATTTAGCAATTTGGCAGCATGAAGCTCCCCCTGGTGGCCAAATGTGATATCGGGACCTTTCATATGCACTTGATTTCAGGTCAATCGGACCAATGGTTCCAAAGACATGGCTGTAAAATCAGATCTTTCCGTCATAAAGCTCCACCTAGTGGCCAATCTTGAAAAGGTAAAATGTCCCAAAATCAACTACGTTTTTCCTCTAGTAGTAACTAATGTGTTCCAAATATCAAAACCATTCCACACATTTTGAAATTTGACAGCATAAACCTCCACCTGGTGGCAAAGTTGACAAGTTACAGTAAGAGCATATGGATGGAAGGTGGAACCTCAGGTACATTTCTTTCATTTGAAGTGAATTAGATCAACAATTCCAGAAATATAGCTGATAACGTCATTATTTGGCAACTTGCCAGCATAAAGCTCCACCTGGTGGCAAAATGAGGAAGCTGAGAAGCACCTTAACATGTAATATCGTCAGGTCCAGACCCAATGTGTGTGTGTGTTTTGAAGCTACAGAGATCTGGCCAGAAGAGTGAAAGCTTCAGATTCAAAGCTGAAAGATTGTTCAGCTGTGAAGCGCCCCCTGGTATGTGTGTGTGTGTGTGTGTGTGTGTGTGTGTGTATGTGTGTGTGTGTGTGTACGTGTATGTGTATGTGTGTGTGTGTGTGTGCGTGTGTGTGTATGTGTGTGTGTGTGTGTGTGTGTGTGTGTGTGTGTATGTGTATGTGTATGTGTATGTGTGTGTGTGTGCGTGTATGTGTGTGTGTGTGTGTGTGTGTGTGTGTGTGTGTGTGTGTGTGTATGTGTGTGTGTGTGCGTGTGTGTGTGCGTGCGTGCGTGTGTGTGTGTATGTGTATGTGTGTGTGTGTGCGTGTATGTGTGTGTGTGTGTGTGTGCGTGTGTGTGTGCGTGCGTGCGTGTGTGTGTTCAGACCTGTGTGGAGGCGTACCCCCCGTTGGGGTTCTGCTGGTGGACCAGCCAGCGCACCACGCTGGCGGCATACTCCAGGCCCAGCTGGGGCAGCGGGGGGCCGGAGAGCAGAGCCAGCAGCACGTAGGACGTCATCTCCACCTCCAGGGAGTCCACGCCCTTCTGGGAGGCCTCCGCACGCTTCCAGTGCCGCATTCCCCCTAGAGAGGAGCCGTCCACGGGGAGATGGGGAATGGTTATTCACCTAGGCCACTAAAGTGACTAAATCTAATATTATGCAATTACCAATTACAATATAATACTACTAATTTATTAAAAGCAATAATGCCTGGCTTTAACACATGTACATTAAACATCTGATCTTGAAACACATGGTATGGTACACATAGTAACACAGGGTATCTGATCTATCTTTTGCACAATTCAACACACGTACATATCATCCATCAGTCACTTTATTGTTGTTAGTATTTTTATAGTATTGTTGTATAAATCCATACTGCGGGAGGAATGGGGAGTAAACATTCCATTGTACTTGTTGCAAATGGCCAATAAAAATCTTGTATCTTGATCTCCAATATATTTTGACTGTCCCTCATCCCTGGAAGCGGTTGTCCCAGGACCCGTACCGTCTGTGCTGGACTGCTGGTGGAGGGAGGAGAGGAGCTGCTCCCTGGTCTGCTGGTCCCCGGCCATGCTGAAGGTGTAGGAGAGCAGGGCCCTGGTGTACAGGTGGTCCAGCTGGCCCACGGCTGCTCTCAGGCACCTCAGACAGCCGCTCACAACGGGGCCCGCCTGCCGTGGACACACCAGAGACACTCACACACTCACCTTCCTGTATCACTAGATGTATACCAGTCAGTGTGTGTGTGTGTGTGTGTGTGTGTGTGTGTGTGTGTGTCTGGACTCGCCTCATCCAGCTCCAGCAGTGCCACAGTGATGTAGGCGGTGAGAGAGACGTCGTCGCTCACCCCTCCCTAGTGGAACGAGTGTAATGAACACTACTTAATTTAACCAAATGTCATTTACAATGGCGGCCTGGTCTAAAAATACATTTTTGAAAAATGAACAGCAGCACATATCCAAACCTTTCCAACACACACTAGTTACAGACTGAACAAGCAGCACAGCAAGCAGGCCCTGCATGGCATCCAGTCCAGCAGCAGGAGAGAGAGAAGCCCCTGTGAGCAGGGAGCCCCCAGCAGACCAGGGTCGTCCCAGGTGGTTCTGAGACGGCTACCTGGGTCCCTCAGAATCCCTGAGAACTCCCTCTGGGATTCACTTGTCCAGGTGTGTTTATTATTTTTCAGAATGTTCCGGTTTGTGGCTGCAGCCGACCAGGATGACGACCCGGAACAGTTTGGGTTTGGGGACAGAATCCGGTGAGCAGAGCCGGTGGAGGAGACTGAAGGGGGAGGGACCGAGGAGGGGGGAGTAGAACCAGTGACCATCACCCCGGGGTGTAAAGAGGGCCAGGGGACGGATAGAGAGCAGCAGAGAGTTTGTAGCAAACCGGACAGCAGAGTCCAGTTTGTGTGTGTGTTATTTTTTATATTTTTTTACTCCGATTAATCATGGTATCTGGTTTAGAGGCTCCTCCCTCAGTGTTTCTAGCTGGGAATGAACTGAGAGGCAGCGTTAAACCAACAGGAGGATGAGGAGATGCTCCAACAACCTTCCTTTGAGCGTAGTATGCCCTGTATACCCCTAAGAGTGTACCCCTAAGAGTGTAAAACCCTTAGGGGTACACTCAGTACTCTTTGGACTGCAGTACAGTGTAGTACAGTCTGCAGTACAGTCCAAAGAGTCTGGAGGTTTTAAGCTGTAGATGATTTCCGCCCTGCAGCCACACGGTCCTGTCGTCTCAAGGGGAGCAGTAGTCTGTTGGGACTCGGCTTGGGAACCGGAAGGTCGCCGGTTCAAGTCCTGGAAACACCTGTGCCCCTTCAGGTGCCCTTGAGCAAGGCACCTGACCCCTACACTCCTCCCCGGGTGCTGGATATACAATAGCTGCCCAAAACTAGGATGGGTTAAATGAGTGTTTACATGTATGTGATCAATAAATAGTACTGAGTTACTCTACTCCTAAAAAGTTATATAAGTTAATAATTTCCTTGCACACTTAGTGGTTTACTTCTCTACAAATAACCAAACGGAAATAGACACTTGTAGACACTTCTACAAAACCAGGTGCTGTGTAGCACAGTATGTTTCAGTATGTATAAGTTGGTCTGTCTCTGGTAACAAGGCCTGAGGACTTGAGGCCTTTACTTGCATGTCGGGAGTGACAATAAATCCTCGAATCCTTTTTTCCACAGCGAGGACGGCAGGTTGAGAAGACCGAACCACGGTGACATTAGCATCTTGAAGACATTTGCATTTTCTCCAAGGCGGGATGGACCCAGGTTACCTTCATGCCGTTGTGGAAGAGTTTCCCCACAGATGTGATGCATCCGTCTTTGCGCTGGTGGCTGGCCAGCCAGGTTCTGGCGTCCAGGATGTGCTTCGGGTCGATGAAGATGTAGGGCCTAGCGCCCGCAAAGGACTTCATCACAAAGGCCGTCAGCCTGGGACAGAGATGACATCATGACTATCAGTTAGGAACTTCACGAGGCCTGAATGGACACCAGTCATTTTCAATTTTTTAACAATTTGCTTTGATTTAAACAGTTTTGCTTGTTATGCCACCATTATATCCGTCCATTATTCAAGATTCAAGATTCAAGATTCAAGATTCAAGATAACTTTATCCCGAGGGAAATTAAGGTGCAACAGTTGAAACAGGGGGAATAAATGCACACAAAATATACTAATACCTAAAAACTAATTTTTTATTAATTTTTTATTTTAATTTTTTTAATGTTTTTTAATTTCCACTATTATGGAACCCATTGCACTGGTAGCCCTCCCTGGAAGCATGCCCCCCCAACTCTGCCTTCTCTCCCAAGGTGATGGTTATGGTCCCTTATGGAGCCACCCTGAGGGCCTCACCAGGTGATGGTTATGGTCCCTTATGGAGCCACCCTGAGGGCCTCACCAGGTGATGGTTGTGGTCCCTTATGGAGCCACCCTGAGGGCCTCACCAGGTGATGGTTATGGTCCCTTATGGAGCCACCCTGAGGGCCTCACCAGGTGATGGTTATGGTCCCTTATGGAGCCACCCTGAGGGCCTCACCAGGTGATGGTTATGGTCCCTTATGGAGCCACCCTGAGGGCCTCACCAGGTGATGGTTATGGTCCCTTATGGAGCCACCCTGAGGGCCTCACCAGGTGATGGTTATGGTCCCTTATGGAGCCACCCTGAGGGCCTCACCAGGTGTTTCCAGACAGGTCACTCTCTCCGAAAGCGCTGTAAGATCCGTCGCGGTGCTTGTAGTTGAGCTCCCTCTGGTAGCCTGCCTCAACGACGCACGAGGAGAAACAGAAAAAGTACAATTTTCAACATTACTAATTTAAGCAGGTTGCTTTACTCCTATAACACCGATATTATTATTTCAAAGTACAGTAAATACACACAAATAACATTCTATTTCAATACTTAATATATCCACAATATTCCGAAACCACATAATCCACTGCAAGAAAAACAGTGGATATGTTTAGTTTGATATGTTTTTGATTCCTGCAACAAATGATAAGTGTGTTAAGTGTGATGAGTGTGATGAGTGTGATAAGTGTGTTAAGTGTGTTAAGTGTGTTAAGTGTGTTAAGTGTGATGAGTGTGATGAGTGTGATAAGTGTGTTAAGTGTGATAAGGGTGATAAGGGTGATAAGTGTCACGGTTACGGTGGTTGACAGGGGGCGTGGCCAGGCCGCGTGCACTGGAGGCGCACACACGCACCTGCCAACCATTACCGTGGCTGATTGCCAATGATCTCACCTGGGGGGGCTATTTATACCGCGGCGTCAGTTTGAGACGTCGCTCGTTCGTACTGTGTGTAACCTGTACACTACCAGTCCCCAGGTGACACTCTTCCCTGGTTCTGTTCATCCTGCTACGGACTATCGGAGAGATAGCCCGCCCGTCTGCTGTTCCAGCCCCTCGTCGGTCCCGGAGATCCATTCGCCTACTACCTGTCGGCACGACGCACCTCGACTTCCCGGTAACCCGACCCATCGCCTGTCCCCAACGATCCATTCGCCTACTACCTATCGGCACGACGCACCTCGACCACCCGGTAACCCGACCCATCGCATGTCTTGGAGGTTACATGCGCTTGTGTTCTGTGCCAAATAAAACCCCTGTTCTCCCCTCTCTGGTCTCCGTCTGCGTTCTGGGTCCAACCTAACCACGCATTTGTGACAGATAAGGGTGTTGAGTGTGATAAGGGTGTTGAGTGTGATAAGTGTGTTGAGTGTGTGCTGACTAAGCGTTCTGCCGCTGGTCTCACCGCTCTGCAGGAATCGCTGGGCCCGCTGCAGGATGGTGGGGGTCAGCTGAGCGCTGCTGTTCAGATAGTTGAGGATGTAGATGTTGGGGGCGAACAGGACCATGTTCTGCTCCCCACAGCCGTAGGGCATGGCCAGCAGCTGGTCAAGGTTCTGCATGGCCCGGCCCATCAGGTCCCCTGGACACACACACACACACGTTTACTTCCAATGCACTTAATAATTGAGATGTAAATTAAAGAATATATAAATATTATATTGATTGATCAATATAAATATTGATGGATTATTATAGACTTGTATTAAACCTTCTGAATTTGTGATAGCGTTTATGAGGAAGCGGTGGTTCTACTGACCCGTCACGGAGAACCACGCCTTGGCAGAACCCGCCACCAACAGCTCTGGGAGCAGGAGAGAGATGCTCTTCTCTGCTGGCTGCTCTGCTGGGAATACAAATATATTCATCAATCCATCCTCCCATCGCTTCAGAATAACTTGGCATTGCACACAAATAATATTGATCCTTTATTGTAATAATAAAACAAGATATTGTAGACTGTGTGTATCATCTTCATAGGGCCTATCCAACATGACCACCATCCATCCATGGAACACAGCTAGCTCTAATCTGACCAGTGGAATGAAGAGGAATTATGGATTGGTTTTCAATTGTCTGGATTGTAATTTCTATATACATTTTGTAATCTATATAAATAAAGAAGTATAGAATTGTTATTAGTCCAGCTCATCAGGTGTGAGTCTCATCAGGTGTGAGTCATCAGAGTCATCAGTAGGCTGACTTGGTGAGGCTACTAGAGGTTAAGGATGACTTGGAGAGGCTACTTGAGATTAAGGCTGACTTGGAGAGGCTACTTGAGGTTAAGGATGACTTGGAGAGGCTACTTGAGGTAAGGATGACTTGGAGAGTCTACTTGAGGTTAAGGATGACTTGGAGAGTCTACTTGAGGTTAAGGATGACTTGGAGAGGCTACTTGAGGTTAAGGATGACTTGGAGAGGCTACTTGAGGTTAAGGATGACTTGGCTCCTAGATCAGGCCTCATGCATTTCGAATGGATCCTAGGTCAGTTTGGCAGCTGTTGTCCATGATAGAGTGGGTTGACCCTGTTTGAATTGTCAGTCGGTTAAGTTCTGAAATCTGAGCTAAATGACCAGATCTACTGGCTGGTCTAGGAATACTGACCTCCAGGACAGAGGAATGCATTGTGGGTAACCACCACTGGGGTGCCTTCCGCCTAGTAGAGAGGAAAAAGAAGTAAAGATCCCTGATACGCTTCAGATCACCTGGTGTATTAAGCCCACCAATTAGGGGGTTTCTTCAGCTCTTTGGAACCCTAATATCATCCCATATTATCGGTCTGGAATATTTTGCTCAGTTCTGGAATATTGTACTCCACTAAAGTGTGTTTAACATTATTTAGTTCTTATCTTTGACAATAATGACTGAATAATAACTGAGCAATAATGTAAACACACCTCATAAGAGATTAGGATTGGGATTGTTGAATTACATGAATTGTTTCTTCCACCCAGACAGTTCATTTAGTGAGTGAATGAAGCAGTGTCTCTATGTGATAAAGAACCTTAATGTACTAATGTTATAAAGAACCTTAATGTACTAATGTGATAAAGAACCTTAATGTACTAATGTGATAAAGTACCTTAATGTACTAATGTAATAAAGTACCTTAATGTACTAATGTGATAAAGTACCTTAATGTACTAATGTGATAAAGTACCTTAATGTACTAATGTGATAAAGAACCTTAATGTACTAATGTGATAAAGTACCTTAATGTACTAATGTGATAAAGTACCTTAATGTACTAATGTGATAAAGCTCACCTCCACCAGCAGCCTCCGCACCACGGTGTCCACTGCCCCCACTATGGGGAGGGCGGCCACCTCGTTCCCACACAGCTGCTCAGTCTGCTGGGCCTCAGCCCTGACCTCCAGGCTCACCTCCCCTGCACACGCACGCACGCACACAAACACGCACAAACACACACACACACACACACACACACATTAACCTTTTACTTGCCCCCTACCTCCTTGTCACTTGATTTGTGTTCACAGGGCTTTCCTCAGTCAGTCTACCCCCCCCCCCCCACACACACACACACACACACATCCACCTCATTAACATGACTGTAACATCTCTCCTCTCCTCAACAATACCAAATCCCTCAAATAAAAAGAAAGAACAGTGTGTGTGTGTGTGTGTGTGTGTGTGTGTATGTGTGTGTGTCTCACACTCCTCCCCAGGGAGAGGTTTCTGGCTGTTTCGTCAGAGGGACTACCTGACTTGTTAGAGACGGTTAGCATTCTTCAAAGGACTGAGTTTGTGTGTGTGTGTGTGTGTGTGTGTGTGTGTGTGTGTGTGTGTGTGTGTGTTCAGAGCCTCCTTGCCATCACCGTTGATGTGGGCTGGCAGCAGCAATGTCTCTAACTTTTAGAATAGCCACCTCAGTGTTGGTAGCTTTATAATATATATATATCTATATATAGATATATAGATATATATCTATATATATAGATATATATATAGTTGTATATATGTATATATATATGTATATATACATATATATATACACATATATATATATCTATATATATAGATATATATGTACACATACACACACACACATATATATCAGAGAGACAGGCTTCTATATATCAGAGAGATGGGCTTCTATATATCAGGGAGACGGGCTTCTATATATCAGAGAGACAGGCTTCTATATATCAGGCAGACAGGCTTCTATGTATCAGAGAGACGGGCTTCTATGTATCAGGGTGACAGGCTTCTATATATCAGAGAGACGGGCTTCTATATATCAGATAGACAGGCTTCTATATATCAGAGAGACAGGCTTCTATATATCAGGGAGACAGGCTTCTATATATCAGGGAGACAGGCTTCTATATATCAGAGAGATGGGCTTCTATATATCAGGGAGACGGGCTTCTATATATCAGAGAGACAGGCTTCTATATATCAGGCAGACAGGCTTCTATGTATCAGAGAGACGGGCTTCTATGTATCAGGGTGACAGGCTTCTATATATCAGAGAGACGGGCTTCTATATATCAGGGAGACAGGCTTCTATATATCAGAGAGATGGGCTTCTATATATCAGGGAGACGGGCTTCTATATATCAGATAGACAGGCTTTTATATATCAGAGAGACCGGCTTCTATATATCAGAGAGACAGGCTTCTGTATATCAGAGAGACAGGCGTCTATATATCAGAGAGACAGGCTTCTATATATCAGGGAGACAGGCTTCTATATATCAGGGAGACGGGCTTCTATATATCAGAGAGATAAGCTTCTATATATCAGGGAGACAGGCTTCTAAATATCAGAGAGACAGGCTTCTATATATCAGAGAGACAGGCTTCTATATGTTAGGGAGACAGGCTTCTATATATCAGAGAGACAGGCTTCTATATATCAGGGAGACAGGCTTCTGTATATCAGATAGACAGGCTTTTATATATCAGAGAGACCGGCTTCTATATATCAGAGAGACAGGCTTCTGTATATCAGAGAGACAGGCATCTATATATCAGAGAGATGGGCTTCTATATATCAGAGAGACGGGCTTCTATATATCAGAGAGACGGGCTTCTATATATCAGAGAGACAGGCTTCTATATATCAGGGAGACAGGCTTCTATATATCAGGGAGACAGGCTTCTATATATCAGAGAGATGGGATTCTATATATCAGGGAGACAGGCTTCTATATATCAGGGAGACAGGCTTCTATATATCAGAGAGATGGGCTTCTATATATCAGGGAGATGGGCTTCTATATATCAGAGAGACGGGCTTCTATATATCAGGGAGACGGGCTTCTATGTATCAGAGAGACGGGCTTCTATGTATCAGGGTGACAGGCTTCTATATATCAGAGAGACAGGCTTCTATATATCAGGGAGACGGGCTTCTATATATCAGAGAGACGGGCTTCTATATATCAGAGAGACAGGCTTCTATATATCAGGGAGACAGGCTTCTATATATCAGAGAGACAGGCTTCTATATATCAGAGAGATGGGCTTCTATATATCAGGGAGACAGGCTTCTATGTATCAGGGACACAGGCTTCTATATATCAGGGACACAGGCTTCTATATATCAGAGAGACAGGCTTCCATATATCAGTGAGTGAGACGGGCTTCTGTATATCAGTGAGTGAGACAGGTTTCCATATATCAGTGAGTGAGACGGGCTTCTGTATATCAGTGAGTGAGACGGGCTTCTGTATATCAGTGAGTGAGACGGGCTTCTGTATATCCAGCTAGCAATGCGATGTACTCGTGCGTGAATATCTCTGAATTGAAATGTGAAACTAAAATATATATATAAAAAAATATATTTATATATATATTCATTTTTAGAGTTGCTGCTGCTACTCTTCTTGACGTGGATAAATGAATTGTGATTATGGTTCCAGGAGGTATGACAGTCTAATGAGGTGTTGGGCCGCAAGGCATCGAGGCGGCGAGGCGGCGGGGCGGCGGTTATCTCCGGGCGGCGGCGGTGAGTGACAGCGGGCCTACCAAGGGAGGAGGGCGTGACGATCCACTGGAAAGTCCGGCTCTCCTCCGCACACACGCACACCGAGTAGCGGCAGCCCGAGCATCCCCGCCACGTGTAGTCCGGGGAGCCGCTCAAGTCCACCTTCACCTGCAGGTCACCACGGAAACCACCGCCGTCATGTACGACAACACTCCTCATTGAGATTAGGACCTTACCGTCATGTACGACAACACTCCTCATTGAGATTAGGACCTTACCGTCATGTACGACAACACTCCTCATTGAGATTAGGACCTTACCGTCATGTACGACAACACTCCTCATTGAGATTAGGACCTTACCGTCATGTACGACAACACTCCTCATTTAGATTAGGATTTAGATGTATTGTCAAGTGTACTGGTAGAATACACAGTATACGTAATGAATTAAAATTGTTAATTGCAAGCGATGGAAAACTAAATCCATTAAATTATTATTTTAATTAATACATTCTTTTAAATTTTCTTTGCAGGCTGGCTCATATTAAGGCAGCATGTGATCTGTGGACCTGAACCCACCAGGATGCAGCTGGGGAGGTAGTTGAACACGGTGGCCTTGAGTGTGAAGACCTCCCCCCGGACCACTGAGTAAGGCAGCGTCAGGCTGAGGAAGAAGGGCTGGAAGGCCACCAGCACCGCGTCCCGGGACAGACCAAAACCCACGGGGGAGGTGCAGAAGGCCTGGGCCGCCCATTTAGTGATGGTGTCGGGAACCACCTTGTCCACGCTCACCGAGCCGTTGTCTCTGTAGAAATTCAAAAAGCTTGTCAAACGGATCTGTTGGTCTAGATGCTAAAAGTGCTTTACGATGGATAGGATCATACGCTTTAGAGAGTCTAATTAAGGTTGTAAATAAGGAAATGAGGATGGAATAAGACCAGTCAGTCTCATCAGACCAACATGGAGCTGCAGCCGTTGAGGAACAAGGAGCTAAACGCAACATTCTAAATCAACCTGGTCGTGATTGTGGATATGGAGACACACCCTTCACACAGACCGTGTGAAGGGGTGTGGCAGTGGGTGTGGTGTGAAGGGGCGTGGCAGTGGGTGGGGTGTGAAGGGGCGTGGCAGTGGGTGTGGTGTGAAGGGGCGTGGCAGTGGGTGTGGTGTGAAGGGGCATGGCAGTGGGTGTGGTGTGAAGGGGCGTGGCAGTGGGTGTGGTGTGAAGGGGCATGGCAGTGGGTGGGGTGTGAAGGGGCGTGGCAGTGGGTGTGGTGTGAAGGGGCGTGGCAGTGGGTGTGGTGTGAAGGGGCGTGGCAGTGGGTGTGGTGTGAAGGGGCATGGCAGTGGGTGGGGTGTGAAGGGGCGTGGCAGTGGGTGTGGTGTGAAGGGGCGTGGCAGTGGGTGTGGTGTGAAGGGGCATGGCAGTGGGTGGGGTGTGAAGGGGCGTGGCAGTGGGTGTGGTGTGAAGGGGCGTGGCAGTGGGTGTGGTGTGAAGGGGCGTGGCAGTGGGTGTGGTGTGAAGGGGCGTGGCAGTGGGTGTGGTGTGAAGGGGCATGGCAGTGGGTGTGGTGTGAAGGGGCGTGGCAGTGGGTGTGGTGTGAAGGGGCGTGGCAGTGGGTGTGGTGTGAAGGGGCGTGGCAGTGGGTGGGGTGTGAAGGGGCGTGGCAGTGGGTGTGGTGTGAAGGGGCATGGCAGTGGGTGTGGTGTGAAGGGGCGTGGCAGTGGGTGGGGTGTGAAGGGGCGTGGCAGTGGGTGTGGTGTGAAGGGGCGTGGCAGTGGGTGTGGTGTGAAGGGGCGTGGCAGTGGGTGTGGTGTGAAGGGGCGTGGCAGTGGGTGCTGAGCATCATAACCAGGTTATCGTACGTGTCTTTAGGGCAACAGTTGTATGTTCCCTTTGTAGTTTGGTTTCTGTACACGGCCAATCAGCATTAAACCTGCCTCTGAGCCCGCCCCTTTTGTCACGCTTTCCTGCCTGAGCCAAAACAGCACCATCTGTCACTATCACACACACACACACACACACACACACACACACACAACTTCCCCGCTGCTCCCTCCCTCCCAACATTACTCCTAAAGAAATGATTGACAGGTGATTGACAGGCCAGATGGATCCCCTGGACCAATCAGTGAAGAGCTGAGGGTTTCTAAATGTGCGGGCAGCAGTCTGAAACCTGAATACATCAAAGCTCTGCTAGCCTTTAGCACCGTTGGCCCAGTGGCCTAAAGCCTTGGTTTAAAGCCATATTGATATTGATATTGATATATATATTTATATTAGTAAGCCATTTTTTTTTTTATACAACACAATTATTTGTAACTCTTGTAACTCGCCGATCATTGGCCCAGCTGCAGAGCATCAGCTCCAGACTGACTGGTCTGAGGTCAAAGGTCAGAGGAGGGGAACTCGTTACCCAACAGGGATCAGGTCCAAACTGACTGGTCTGAGGTCTGAGGTCAAAGGTCAGAGGAGGGGAACTCGTTACCCAACAGGGATCAGGTCCATACTGACTGGTCTGAGGTCAGAGGTCAGAGGAACTCGTTCCCCAACAGGGATCAGGTCCATACTGACTGGTCTGAGGTCAGAGGTCAGAGGTCAGAGGTCAGAGGAACTCATTACCCAACAGGGATCAGGTCCGTACTGACTGGTCTGAGGTCAGAGGTCAGAGGAACTCGTTACCCAACAGGGATCAGGTCCATACTGACTGGTCTGAGGTCAGAGGTCAAAGGTCAGAGGAACTCTTTACCCAACAGGGATCAGGTCCCAGATCCAGGTCTCAGGGAAGTAGCTTCTCACAGTCTTCTTGGTTTCTTGCTCTTTGGGTTGTGGCGGATCACTCACCACATCATCTACCATGTAGGCCATTTCCATGTCAACGGCATCTTCTGTCAAATCACCGACAACCAACCTCAAATAATACTGCATTGAACCATATCCAGTGTCTTCTATCAGGTCATTGATACAGTTCAGATCCTACCGTACATGTAGTCCATCGCACGGCAACGCACTGGCTTCTTTACGTCAGAGTTGGTCACAACTTTTATTCCGATGTCCTAAAAGTTTGACAAAATTAATATTGCATTTTAACTCTGTTTGTCATCGCCAGGTAATACAAGAAGCAATATGCATGTAAATATGCATGAGGCATTATGGTCCAAATATGATGATGAATATCATCATATGAATGAATATGAATATGACCACTGCTCAGATCTTACTTTAAAAACACTGTACACATCATTCTTCTCGTTGGACTCGATGATGGATCGCTTCTGCCACAGATAATCGATCTCCACCCCTATATCCGTCTCAATGCAGGGATAGGAGTCAAAGTCCTGCACCTCCTGGCTGTAGCCCGTCATCTTCTGCACTGGTAGCTGGTCGAACACCTGCCAGTATCACACACACACACACACACACACACACACACACACACACACACACACACACACACACACACACACACCACAATTTGGAATACCTCAGAGACAGTAGGGCATGCATGTCCATTGTAATGATTTTTGTGTTTTGTAATTTAGGCTAATCACGTATTAATTCCATAACTCATTAAGAAACTGTTGCAAAGATCCAGAGAACTTCTGTCACTATGAAGCGTAACAGTTCATACCATACATTACATTACATTACATAGCGTAACAGTTCATACCATACATTACATTACATTACATAGCGTAACAGTTCATACCATACATTACATTACATTACATAGCGTAACAGTTCATACCATACATTACATTACATTACATAGCGTAACAGTTCATACCATACATTACATTACATTACATAGCGTAACAGTTCATACCATACATTACATTACATTACATAGCGTAACAGTTCATACCATACATTACATTACATTACATAGCGTAACAGTTCATACATTACATTACATTACATTACATAGCGTAACAGTTCATACATTACATTACATTACATAGCGTAACAGTTCATACCATACATTACATTACATTACATAGCGTAACAGTTCATACCATATATTACATTACATTACATAGCGTAACAGTTCATACCATACATTACATTACATAGCGTAACAGTTCATACATTACATTACATTACATAGCGTAACAGTTCATACCATACATTACATTACATAGCGTAACAGTTCATACATTACATTACATTACATTACATAGCGTAACAGTTCATACATTACATTACATAGCGTAACAGTTCATACCATACATTACATTACATAGCGTAACAGTTCATACATTACATTACATTACATAGCGTAACAGTTCATACATTACATTACATTACATTACATAGCGTAACAGTTCATACATTACATTACATTACATAGCGTAACAGTTCATACATTACATTACATTACATTACATAGCGTAACAGTTCATACATTACATTACATAGCGTAACAGTTCATACCATACATTACATTACATTACATTACATAGCGTAACAGTTCATACCATACATTACATTACATTACATTACATAGCGTAACAGTTCATACCATACATTACATTACATTACATAGCGTAACAGTTCATACCATACATTACATAGCGTAACAGTTCATACCATACATTACATTACATTACATAGCGTAACAGTTCATACATTACATTACATTACATAGCGTAACAGTTCATACATTAAATTACATTACATAGCGTAACAGTTCATACATTACATTACATTACATAGCGTAACAGTTCATACCATACATTACATTACATTACATAGCGTAACAGTTCATACATTACATTACATAGCGTAACAGTTCATACATTACATTACATTACATAGCGTAACAGTTCATACATTACATTACATTACATAGCGTAACAGTTCATACATTACATTACATTACATAGCGTAACAGTTCATACCATACATTACATTACATAGCGTAACAGTTCATACCATACATTACATTACATTACATAGCGTAACAGTTCATACCATACATTACATTACATTACATAGCGTAACAGTTCATACCATACATTACATTACATAGCGTAACAGTTCATACCATACATTACATTACATAGCGTAACAGTTCATACATTACATTACATTACATAGCGTAACAGTTCATACATTACATTACATTACATAGCGTAACAGTTCATACATTACATTACATTACATAGCGTAACAGTCCATACATTACATTACATTACATAGCGTAACAGTTCATACCATACATTACATTACATAGCGTAACATACCTTCCTTCCCGTTTCTTGGCTCTCATTTCTGGGGTTTACATTTTGATGTGATTTTCTTTTTGACATGTCTCAACATAGCCGGTTTTTGTGTGTTGTTATTTGACCATGGCCTTCTAATGTGGCCAATCATTTAAAGTAAAGTACACATATTCTGACAGAGAGACATGCATATTTAAAAATATTCAATACACATCAAATCCTTACATTTTAACTATTTTACTTAAAACAAGTCTTCGCTCTGGGCCTCCAATATCTGGCACCTTGCTTTGAAGAACCGTGCTCCCAAGAACCGCCCTTAAAAATATATTAAATCAGGTTTACCTGGAATAAAAAGTCCTGTTTTCCGTGTTTTTCCTTAGAAGGTGAGTTGAGTGAGGTCAGTTACGGAGCCCCTAAAGTCCCAAAAGGTCATATATGTTTATCTTGTGCGCACAAGTTGTTTTGTGTTGTGATTACAGGTCATTTCTGTTTTGAGGACCACTTGGATAAGTTGCATTTATGAATTGCTTTCTCAAGTAGGTTATGTTTGAAATATGGCGGCATTCCGTGCAGGTTGAAGATAGCTTTCCACTACTCCTGACTTCTGTTGAGGTGACATTTTCTAACAGTTTTCCTTTTGCTTTCAGTTCACTGCGACAGCACACAAAAGAAGCTGGAGAAGGTACACAGTTCTCCTAAGGAAAGAGATGACCCCATCAGCGTGTCTTCAGAAGAAGATGAACAACCTCCTCCAGGTGACATGAACAGAACAATGAAGAGAAAAGACCTACTGAAACTGTCCTGATGCTTTGAGATGAACAAGACCTGATGAACCGAACACTTTATGTCATCTCGGAGGAAAGAGACGATGAGCTAAACCGAACGCAGACTGACGCTGGTTCAGAGAAGGTCTCTAATGTCCCTGACGACCAGAGTGGACAGAGATGTCCATGGGGGCTTATGACAGTCTTGGTGATACGATTCCAGTCAATCCTGCTGTGGTTGTTGAATGACTTTATTTGTGCATTATTTTTGGACCAAAAAAGAACTAAATAACTGCATTATGTGAAAGTCATGCTGTTTATGTTGACCACATATTGTACAGACAGACAACATCATAAAGCGTCAAGTTAAATGTTCAAAGTTGAGAGTAACCATATTAAAGCATTTAATTGACCCTGTAGACTCTGTTCTTAATACAGTTACACACATATGGTTGTTAGTGTGTAGTCATGTAATACAGCAATGTGAACAATAGTTATAGCTTTGTGTCATTCACAGCAGACAGCAGGCTGTGTGAATCACTTTAAATGTCCTGTATTTCTAAATAGTATTTATAATATGTATTTAATGCTATTTCTAAATAGCATTCACTTTGTAAATGAATTCATTGCTCCTGATGACACGAGTCATGAGCTCCTGAGTGTTCAATAAAGATCAAGAGCTTCCAGAGGGTTTTTACTGGGGAACGGTGAGTCCAGTTCCTCCACTAGTGTCACACAGAGATCTAATATATCTTCATCGCAAGGATCACTACTGTGAAACACACGTTGTCCTTTGGACGTGTCCAGCTCCTCTTCATCAAGTGGCTCAGAACTCCGTGTCCCAGACCTCTGGGCTGGATCACATCCGGGGTTCCGCTTCACAAGTTAGTATCTTGTGGGACTTTAGGGACTCCGTAGTGTCGTATTGTAGAAACAAATATGCTTCTTCACAGTAACAGTTTTACAATTCAATTCAATTCTCAACACAGTGACAGACACTGATGGAGCCAGAATGGATGCGGAGGTGTTTCGCTGAAAGATGCCGTCGCTTCTAGGGCGCGTGTCATATTAGCATATTCATAGATCCTTGCATACTAAATGAGGGAGAAGATGTGGAGTTACATATAAGCTATTTTAAGTCGTGTAGGGTTTTTTTTGCGGGTTAAATACTTCACAAGTACGTTTATTGAACAGGATGTTAAGGATTACAACTCATTCCTTTTTTTATCTCATAGTGTAGAAATTTGAGCTGAACCAGCGGGTTTTGTCACTTCATCTATTTCCTTCAGGATCTGTTATCTTTATCGTTGGCAGTGTATAGCTGCCGTCTATAGAAAAAAGAACAATATTATTTTATCTTTATCTTTTTTCACTGCCGGACCAAGACGTCAACACTCCCTTGCTGGTATAACGTCACACAGAGGAATGAAAAACCACAACCATTTGGCTTAAAAAAAAGATATAGAAAATGCAACCGCTTGGCACTGTAGTCAAACATAATCTAACCTAATTTATCTTTCCGTCAACCTGTTACTTTGGGCATCACTGGTTGTCATGGTAATGATAAGAGTTAATGGTAAATGGACTTCCTTTTATAAAGCGCTTTATCCAAAGCCCTTTACAAGTAATGCCTCACCCGTTCATCCACGCGTTTGAGCCAGCATGCAAGGCGACAGCCAGCCGTCAGGGGGAGGGGTCTGGCTCATGGGAGGAGCAGGCTGAGAGGCGAGCGCTGTACCTCCTGAGGAGGAGGAGGCTGAGAGGCGAGCGCTGTACCTCCTGAGGAGGAGGAGGCTGAGAGGCGAGCGCTGTACCTCCTGAGGAGGAGGAGCAGGCTGAGAGGCGAGCGCTGTACCTCCTGAGGAGGAGGAGGCTGAGAGGCGAGCGCTGTACCTCCTGAGGAGGAGGAGGCTGAGAGGCGAGCGCTGTACCTCCTGAGGAGGAGGAGGCTGAGAGGCGAGCGCTGTACCTCCTGAGGAGGAGGAGCAGGCTGAGAGGCGAGCGCTGTACCTCCTGAGGAGGAGGAGGCTGAGAGGCGAGCGCTGTACCTCCTGAGGAGGAGGAGCAGGCTGAGAGGCGAGCGCTGTACCTCCTGAGGAGGAGGAGGCTGAGAGGCGAGCGCTGTACCTCCTGAGGAGGAGGAGGCTGAGAGGCGAGCGCTGTACCTCCTGAGGAGGAGGAGCAGGCTGAGAGGCGAGCGCTGTACCTCCTGAGGAGGAGGAGCAGGCTGAGAGGCGAGCGCTGTACCTCCTGAGGAGGAGGAGGCTGAGAGGCGAGCGCTGTACCTCCTGAGGAGGAGGAGGCTGAGAGGCAAGCGCTGTACCTCCTGAGGAGGAGGAGGCTGAGAGGCGAGCGCTGTACCTCCTGAGGAGGAGGAGGCTGAGAGGCGAGCGCTGTACCTCCTGAGGAGGAGGAGCAGGCTGAGAGGCGAGCGCTGTACCTCCTGAGGAGGAGGAGGCTGAGAGGCGAGCGCTGTACCTCCTGAGGAGGAGGAGGCTGAGAGGCGAGCGCTGTACCTCCTGAGCTACTGCAGTCTAAGTTGAGAAACGTACATAAGCCGCGCTGAGCTCCTGGTCCGGCCGCAGCAGCAGGACACTCTGATCCACCGCCCTGACGGAGCACAGAGACCCCGGGGAACTCTCCAGGCTCAACAACGTCTTCCCTCCCGGCAACTCCCGATCGGCCGAGAACTCCAGGTTCACCTGAACGGAGAGAGACAAAGGGTTTCTCTTTCGTTTAGTCCAAAAGCGCTTCCATTAACTTCAGGTTCAATGCCTTTCTGACCAGCTAGTACTGCCGTTTCTCTCTATCCTTAGTTAGAAACGGCAACCCATGTTGAATGACCTCCATGGGGTTTGGTTTCAGCGTATGTTTTAAAGGGGCACAGGAAATCCCCACAAAACTTGCCACAAAAATGATCTTATTGACCACCCAAAGGATGGCATCACATCTGCTTCTATGCTTTGTTATCGGGATGGTTGAACCATTTCAGGTTGTTAAAATAGATTGAGAAAAGTGGCACCCTATTCTTGAAGCAGCGGTCGATTGGGAAGTCCTTGCTATCGGCGACAACCTCCCCGCTGGGCATTAGGGTGTAGACCACCACCTGGGCGTAGGGGCTCAGGCCCGCCTGGCCGCGCAGGGGGATGGAGAGGGCCCCTTGGTTGACTAGATGGGAGGGAAACAATAAGGCATGGAGAGAGTTCATGAGGGTCAACCAAACATGGAAACAAAGTGACAATCATGTGAAGATCAGAAAGATCAAGTCCTTTTTAAAGCCCAAAGTCGTAAGGTTTAGTCGTAATGGTTTTAGAAATGAACAGACCGTGGGTTCCACAGGAGGAGAGTGAGGGACACGTCACCCTCGCTGGAGCCAGGGTGCGTAGCCAATATAAATGTATTGATTTATTATTTGAATATCAATATAGAGATATTGTACCTATTCCTTCTTTAACGGCCACTGGAAGATGCCCATGCTGCATTATGGCACCCTTGGACATCACCTAATGGAAAGATGGAGGAAGAGAGAAAGAGCGAAAGACATACAGTATATATCCAAGTTACATTTCTTTCTGCGATGTGGAGTCCATGTTGCAGACCCAGCCCAGTGCAGCGGCTCCTCTCCTAGTAGGACATGTTAACTCCAACGTTGACTCACCAGATAGTAGAAGCTGAGCGCCTCCTGCCCCGTCTTCAGCTCCGAGCCCTGGATGATGTACTCTCCGCGCACCGTGGCCTCCTGGTCGCACGGGAGCCTCCAGCCGCTCTCCGTGAGTTTCACAAAGCTCTTGCTCTTTGAGTAGAAGGGAGCCAGGTTTTGGTGGGCCGAGTGGTACACGAGGGGGCGGGTCTCTGGCTCACTGAGCACCTCCTCTTGGTCCTGGAGACTGGACCTCGCCTATCGGAGGAGCCAATGAAAGAACAGGACATTATTATTATTATTTGTTTTTAAAGTACAATAGATTGCTTACTCCCCATTCCCTTCCGCAGTATGAATTTCCTACATCAATACAATATTCTATGCTAATACTATGCTATATAATACAATAGTATAAAAAACCACTATATACACTACCCATTACATGCTATACAACACTATATACACTACCCATTACATGCTATACAACACTATATACACTACCCATTACATGCTATACAACACTATATACACTACCCATTACATGCTATACAACACTATATACACTACCCATTACATGCTATACAACACTATATACACTACCCATTACATGCTATACAACACTATATACACTACCCATTACATGCTATACAACACTATATACACTACCCATTACATGCTATACAACACTATATACACTACCCATTACATGCTATACAACACTATATACACTACCCATTACATGCTATACACCACTATATACACTACCCATTACATGCTATACAACACTATATACACTACCCATTACATGCTATACAACACTATATACACTACCCATTACATGCTATACAACACTATATACACTACCCATTACATGCTATACAACACTATATACACTACCCATTACATGCTATACAACACTATATACACTACCCATTACATGCTATACACCACTATATACACTACCCATTATATGCTATACACCACTATATACACTACCCATTACATGCTATACAACACTATACTATACTATATACAATAAAGTGACTGATGATGGTGTACATATGACAAAGTGTCTTAAAGCGCCCTTGTGTGATCACTGTATTTTACATCAGGGTCTGCAGCATCAGGCCCACGTGATCACGTGGAGAACATACTAACTGTTCAGAGAAAGGTCCCCGATGGAACCCAGGATGATGGTAACCACACCAGACCAGGAGATGACCAACCTCCAGAGACACGGTGCCAAGCCACAGGGACGTGTCCAGGGAAAAGGAAGCCAGACCGCTGCTCTCCGTGAGCAGAGTTCTGTTGTAGGGAGCGGTGTTGACCCTCACGTACAAATACACAGCCTCTCCCCCCACTGCCTTCGCTTCTATATCAGCTACCTTGATCTAAAACACACACACACAACATGTTAGTGTGTGTGTGTGTGTGTTATATCTATATCTATATAAATGTGATCTCCAATAGCCAGTTCCCATGACCTTGCCCTGGAAGGGTATCCCTGGTTTGTAGGCAGAGAGGACGTTCTGGAAGGTGAGTGTTCTGACAGCCCCAGAGAAGGGCGTCTGGCCACTCCCCTTAAGGACCACGCCTACACAGAGGACACACAAGGTCACCACGACATGAACAAGGACAAGGGTGTCGTTATGAACACATGAATCCACCTACCAAGGATGTCGTTATGAACACATGAATCCACCTACCAAGGGTGTCTTTATGAACACATGAATCCACCTACCAAGGATGTCTATGAACACATGAATCCACCTACCAAGGGTGTCGTTATGAACACATGAATTCACCTGCCAGGGGTGTCGTTATGAACACATGAATCCACCTGACAGGGGTGTCGTTATGAACACATGAATCCACATATCAAGGGTGTTGTTATGAATACATGAATCCACCTACCAAGGTTGTCGTTATGAACACATGAATCCATCTACCAGGGGTGTCGTTATGAACACATGAATCCACCTACCAGGGGTGTCGTTATGAACACATGAATGCACCTAGCAGGGGTGTCGTTATGAACACATGAACCCACCTACCAGGGGTGTCGTTATGAACACATGAATCCACCTACCAGGGGTGTCGTTATGAACACATGAATCCACCTACCAGGGGTGTCGTTATGAACACATGAATCCACCTACCAGGGGTGTCGTTATGAACACATGAACCCACCTACCAGGGGTGTCGTTATGAACACATGAATCCACCTACCAGTGCCGTTCTCTTCCATCTCAGCCTCCACCTCCAACATGTCTTGGTAGTTGTTTGCTCTTGGAGCAAATTCTGACATCATAATGACATGCGTTGCACAGCCTGTTGTATCCGTCTAGGACATATTAATAATAATATTATTAATAATAATAATAATAATAATAATAATAATAATAATAATACAGTGGTGTGAAGGTAAGCCAAGTAAAAAGAAGTGTCCAGAGAATTTTTCCATTGATTTGAAAATCAATGGACATTCTGAAACTAAACAATGTATCCACCATACAGCATTGCTATATAGGAGGCAAATTACAAAATCAAATGATTTAATATCTAATATTCCTCCCTTAAGTGATATGTGCTATAAATGTTTGGGATACCTTATGCTATGTATGTATGTAGCATGTAACTAGTCAGATAATAACCTGCAAAACACCTGAGGTCTGGTTGCAAGCCACTTGCCTGCAGTTCTGTTGTCACACAGATGTCTTTTGTGGGTTGTGATGGGTTGTGATAGAATCGAAACCAAGATCGGTTGGCCCTTCTACAGACTACCACCTTGACAGAACCAAGCACCGGCTTCCCATACGTATATCTGTCAGCCAGGGGGACAGGCCGAGCGCTGGGTTATTATGCTGGTGGAAGGTGGATGGTGGATGGTGGATGGTGATTGGTGGATGGTGGATGGTGGATGGTGATTGGTGGATGGTGGATGGTGGATGGTGATTGGTGATTGGTGGAAGGTGGATGGTGGATGGTGGAAGGTGGATGGTGGAAGGTGATTGGTGGATGGTGGATGGTGGATGGTGGATGGTGGATGGTGGATGGTGGATGGTGATTGGTGATTAGTG
>CM050999.1:34033911-34038911 GCA_027704905.1 Muraenolepis orangiensis
ATGAGCTGGGGCAGGGGTTCATAGAATTGTCGCGATCGTTTGAAGTTACACATCACCTATTGTGTCTAAACTGTTGAAAAGGGAGACGCTCTTGTAAGTGCGCTGGACTTCTCTCTGCATGCCTTACGAGACGTGTGGTGAGAACTCCCGGACCGAGCGACCGAGCGCTCGGCCTATTGATTGTTTGTGTTTTTACGTGTTTATATTAAATACGATAGTAAGATTTATTTTGTTTTGGATGACCTTATTCTTAAACAGTTTTCAGTGCTAGCCCACTGGACGTGTGCCGCATAATTCCCACCACAAAACCTACCAGTCTGTCTATGAAAACCTACCAGTCTGTCCATGTAAACCTACCAGTCTGTCTATGAAAACCTACCAGTCTGTATATGAAAACCTACCAGTCTGTCCATGTAAACCTACCAGTCTGTCCATGTAAACCTACCAGTCTGTCCATGTAAACCTACCAGTCTGTCTGTGTAAACCTACCAGTCTGTCTATGGAAACCTACCAGTCTGTCCATGTAAACCTACCAGTCTGTCTGTGTAAACCTACCAGTCTGTCCATGTAAACCTACCAGTCTGTCCAGGCTTGTCCATGTAAACCTACCAGTCTGTCCAGGCTTGTCCATGTAAACCTACCAGTCTGTCAATGTAAACCTACCAGTCTGTCCAGGCTTGTACAGCGGCTTGTCAGTCTGGATCAAATGAATGAAGGATGGAGGAGTAATGAGTATTTTAGTCTTCTTGTTCGTGGTGCCGCACTCCCCTTGGATGGTCACATTGACCATGGCCACAGTGCTGCTGGTCACCATGGGAACCTGCAACACAATCCATCCATTAGGTTCTCAAACAATCAGGGACAACATTCTGAGGAATTCCAAGTTGAGGATTTCATTACTCTCCTGTAGCAATGCCCCAGCACTCGTGGAGCATGTGTTTAACTTAATGGAAATGAATCAGATATGACATAACACAGGCCAACGCTTAGGAGGGCTGAGTTGTGTGATTGAGAGAGAGAGAGAGAGAGAGAGAGAGAGAGGAGAGAGAGAGAGAGAGGAGAGAGAGCGAGAGGAGAGAGAGAGAGAGAGAGAGAGAGAGAGAGAGAGAGAGGTACTGGAGGAGGGCTGAGTGTGGGGGTCCTGGGGAGGGCTGAGTGTGGGGGTCCTGGGGAGGGCTGAGTGTGGGGGTCCTGGGGAGGGCTGAGTGTGGGGCTAACCGGTGGGTAGGCTGGCCCTGCAAGTATAAAGAGACCCTTTGTTTGGAAAGGGTCTGATAAGGTGAACAGTTCATCCAGGGAATCAATGTGGAACCCGCTGGTTAGTGGGGGGGGGGGGGGGGGGGGTATTCACCATTACAGTGGTTAGTGGGGGGGGGGGGTATTCACCATTACAGTGGTTAGTGGGGGGGGGTATTCACCATTACAGTGGTTACCAGGGGGGGGGGGGGTATTCACCATTACAGTGGTTAGTGGGGGGGGGTATTCACCATTACAGTGGTTAGTGGGGGGGGGTATTCACCATTACAGTGGTTAGTGGGGGGGGGGGGGGTTATTCACCATTACAGTGGTTAGCGGGGGGGGGGGGGGGGTACATCATTTAAGTGGTGTTCAGGGCAACCATTTGAAAACAGCCACACTCATTAATCACTCCTCTCGACAACTATGGCCGAAATGTCGTTATTTAACTGCTTTTTGTATTTAGCTGATAGATTTTTGGAGTGCAGTGAGGCTGGATAAGGTATAGACATGGTGAACACCACTGGTATAAGGAGACCCCACTGTCTCGACAGAGGCAAACTTCTACTTCTGCCCCCTTGACATTACGTTTGTTACTCTCCTTATCAAAAGTGCACAAGAATTGAGGAAGCAGACCTGAAAGGTCTTGCATCGGTAAAAGTCTTGGGCCACCGTCTCCTCCAAGAGGAGCATGCTTCCAGACGGGGCGTCCAGAGTCACCCTGAGTGAGAGGCTCTCTGTGGGGCCGATGACGTGGGCGCACAGCGTCTCAGACACCCCCCCCGTCACCCGGGAGCTCACCGCCACAGCGAAGAAGCTGGAGGAGAGGAGGAGATGAGGGGTTAGCCATGATGTCGTCAATATCAATGTCCTTCATTCACTTCTCAAAGGGATTGTTCATTTGTGAAACATCGGTCTATTACTGTGTCTATTACTATGTGTGTGCGCTGTAGTGGGAATTCTCCCATCACGTCCAGTGGTCTAATTCTGAAAACTGTTTAAGAAGTCATCCAAAACTAAACTACTATCCTATTTATTCAAATCACACAACAATCAATAGTTTGAGAGCTCAGTCCGAGAGTTCTTCTTAATTGTTAACTATTCTTGACTCATTTTTCCTATTATTTTCAAGTCTGCCCACCAGCCCTTATCAGTCCATAGGATCACTAAACACATATCCCTTTGAAACACACTTCTTATACTGAGATCTAGATCAAATGACCCATGTACTGCAGGGGGCGCATGGGAAGTGGAAACTAATATTTCTCAAGTTTCATTTGTGTCCACACTATCATATTAGTCACATCAAAACAAGTATTAGTCAGTTTTATCTTCTGGTTTCAGTAGTTTGCTCAAGATGCACTGTTTTGGAAACATCACATCATGACAGTGGTGAAGCGTCAGGGCCTTCAAGGTATTCAGAGAAGACCCTGGAACTCTCAGATGAAACAAACAAAATCGAATTAATTGTATTAATAAAATGTAATACAATGTAATCAAATTTAATCAAAATTTAAATCAAATGAATAAATGAGAATGGTATCTGTGTTGTTATCTGTTATATTACAGTGTTACCTTGATTTGTTTGTCTTTCTCGGTCCATGCACGACGCATTTGAGTGGTTTTGTGTTAGAAAAACAATGCAACCAATCAGATATTTTTCTAGGTTGCTGGGAAGAATATCCTTCAACCAAAGTATTCCCGATGACTTTGGCCCTCAGACTGAATGAGAGCGTACGTTTGGATTGTCAATTTGATCAACCAATCATATCGTGATTTGTAGCCAATGGGCGTATTCTTTCAGATTTCCCCACAGCTCAATAGGGAGCTAGAAGGTCTACTGGCTGGAGCGAGAGTGGATCTAGCGTAGTGCTACGTTGTTTCTACGTAGGATTTTACGTCAAAATGGCGAAGGCGAAGATGATGGGCTGTTACTTCACCACATGGACACTGCTTTACCAACTATGGTACACTTGGAAATTGGCTGCGACAATCTTACATCTTCCTAAATGAGATAAGGCATAAAGTGACTCCTCCGTGACGTCAGTCTGACTAGAACAACGGAATGTTCGAATGGGGTGGGGGGGGGGGGGGGTTGTGGTCTACAGCAGGGGTTCCCAAAGTGGGGGTCGCGGGACCCCGAGGGGGGGTTCGCAAGATGTTTTCAGAATCCTCTTGATGTGACCCATGAGGTTTATTTTTTTATTTATTTTATTTGATTATTATTATTATAATTTTTTTTTTATCATTTGTATTATTATTATTGTTAATAATAACGTCAGTGACAAATAAAGGAATTCTGATTCCCACAGATTCACGACAGTATCATCATTGAAAAAAAGCCACACACGATGTTCGCGATCGCGACATAACCCCCCCCACCCCGTCGGACGGTGATAGTGTGTATGTGTGTGTGTGTGTGTGTGTGTGTGTGGGGGGGGGGGGGTCGCCAGTCTCCAGTCTGTTATTTTGGGGGTCGCGGGCTGAAAAGTTGGGGAACCCCTGGTCTACAGAAGGTCCAGTTGTGATAGACACGCTTCGCCACTGCATCATGACCATGTCAACTAAAGCTGTGTATGTGTGTGTGTGTGTGTGGGGGGGGGGGGGGGGTGTGTTTGTGTGTGTGGGTGGGGGGGGGGGGGGGGGGTTTGTGTGTGTGCGTGTGTGGGGGTGTTTGTGTGTGTGTGTGGGGGGGTGTTTGTGTGTGTGTGTGGGGGGGGGGTGTTTGTGTGTGTGTGTGGGGGTGTGTGGTTTGATGATTGCATAATGGCATTTGGTGTTGGATAGATTTAGTCATTGAACAAAAAAACATTTAATTTCAACATTTTAAAATATTTCATATATTATATAGTTTAAAACGTGTGCTTTTAACATTGCTTTTGGGTTGCTAGAAGGTTTAGGCCCAGAACAGAACCACATATGTACAAATAAATGAAATAAAGTAGTAAGTAAAACGTGATAATACACAATGTGAGAAGTGTGCAGACTCACGTGTCATTGAGCTGGGCGTGGGTCCACGCCAGTAATGTCCAAACGATGAAGGACAGGAGGACAGCTGTCATGTCTGCACTGGGAGGCTTCTTTCTGTAAGTTGGGACAACAAGACCCGAAAGTCCGAAAGCACCAGAGTCCAACTCCTCACTGAGTAGGTCACAAGACTGTGGAGAAAGAACACACATTAGTCCCTTCATACACTCCCCATCCTGGCCCCGTGGCGGATGACTCCTTTGTTTACAGAGAGTTGCAAGTTCCCGAAAGTCCAACAAGTAAACCCCAGTAAACCCCGCCCCTCTGGCAGGGTAAACCCTCCCTCCGGTTCAACCACAGAACCGGGTCACCGGAGGTCAAATCGGGTTGGTTTGTTTGTATTGATGGCAGAATACCACTGAATATTAACGACAAAGTCGACGAGGGAACCCCAAAAAACAATATATCCGATTTATATCAAACCTTTGGGTGTTTAAAGGCCTTTATATTCCCTTTGGTGAGTTCTCAAACTCAATTGTGTAAGGTTATTGTGTAATGGTTATTGTGGAGCCGTTCTGATCGGCCCCTCGCACCCTGACCCTCGGGGCGGCAGGCCCCCGCTCTGTCCCAGAGCGGGGGCCTGACCCTCGGGGCGGCAGGCCCCCGCTCTGTCCCAGAGCGGGGGCCTGACCCTCGGGGCGGCAGGCCCCCGCTCTGTCCCAGAGCTCTGGGATTCCTTGGTGTTTTTCCTGATTGTCACTTGTGATATTTCATAGCCTGTGTATCAGAACAAGCAC
>CM050999.1:34046411-34048911 GCA_027704905.1 Muraenolepis orangiensis
AGAGAGAGAGAGAGAGAGAGAGAGAGAGAGTGTGTGTGTGTTTGCCTATTGCTATAGCAACAAGAAGAGCTTGCTGGCAGGCTTACAGCTTGGACTGGTGTTGGCTGGTGAGAAGGCACAGACAGGCACCACACACACACACACACACACACACACACACACACACACACACACACACACACACACACACACACACACACACACACACACACACACACACACACACACACACACACACACACACACACACACACACACACAGGATGAGGAGGTTTTGCTAATGAGGGCAGTGGGACAGCCCTCCGTCCGTGACCTCCAGGTGTCCTACCTGCCCCCCTCCCATCCCCCCCCCCCTCCCATCCTGCTCCCCAGGGCCGTGCCGCCCTGTTTGGGAGGCAGGTGGGAGTGCTCACTACACACACACACACACACACACACACACACACACACACACACACACACACACACACACACACACACACACACACACAGCGTGACTCTGGGGTGGGACGCTGCCCTCCTGAGAACCTCTTGAGATGACTTTGAGGGTTCAGGGGTCACGGGACGCCTCATCCATACGCACACATCCTCAAAGGGAGGTTCAGGTTATTGATTTGACTTTGCTTTTTGTTCTTGTTTATTCTGGGTTCTTCTTTGGGATTGGATTGTCTGCTGTCTGTCTCCCCCTCGGTGGGACACGGCACCATGTTCTCAACACATCAAAACAGAAAGTCTAATCTCTTATTTTTATGCATAATATTAACTGGGAGATTGGAGATAATTGGAATTAATTGGGAGATTGGAAAGCTTTTGGTGACTTGAGTTAATAAACACACATTGTTGTACAGCAAGTGGGCGTATGCTTGTGTGTCAGATTATTATTATTATTATTATTATTATTTTATTTTATTATTATGATTGACATAAATACTAATACAAATAATACAAATATGACATGAACTGTGAAGTTGTATTTTGTTAGGAAATCGGTTTGCATTCTCGATATTAAGTCAACTTTCTCCTTTTTTTTGCAGCTTCATAAATAATAAAGTCTGAAGCACCGAAACAAGCGGTTGTTCATGGATGTTAATCCGTTCATAACTCAGGTAATAAGGTAATAGATCTCTAAAGCGCCACTTTGGACTCTAATTAACAATCACTGAGAAGTGGATAGGAGCAGCGGACCAATGGCGAGCTTCCCCCGGATGAGCCAATCAGGAGCCCGGGTTGGTCGACCCCCCGCGGACCTGACGCAACACGACTGCAACTCGAGTCACACCTTCCAGCTGCAACACCGTGTGTCCCTCCGCCCCAGCAGCGGACACAAAGTAGTGCCTGCTTGAGGTGTTGCTTCTTTTCTCCCACACACACACACCATCTAACGGTCTGTGCTTCTTTTAGAGAGGATTTTGGCGATTTCCGAGCAACTTAAATAACACACACACACACACACACACACACACACACAGATTCAGACTATTTCTCTAAATTAATAGATTTAGCATTTAATGAAATATAAATGATACGTCATAACACGTATTTAAGTGCATGTGCTTTGGGCTGCGGACCACATAGCTTGAGTATTTACTAATTGAATGTTCCATCTTGAAGTGGGAACAACACTTCAAGTCCCGGGGGGTGATGACGTCATGGGACCGGCGCTACCGGCGCATTGATCTGCCGGCTGTGGTTCGGTCCGGTGTTAGGAGTTAGGAGAAGTAGAAGTAGAGGATTTAAAAAACTTTCTGTCTGCAACTGTGGGCTAAATACTGCTAAATATAACTTAGAGTATAGGCTAAATAGAACTTACAGTAGAGGCTAAATACTGCAAAATAGAACTTAGAGTAGAGTCCTTCAATATGTGTTTTTAATCCTAACTCCTCTCTTGCAATTTGCAACGCACTTTCAAACTACCAAACAGTTCATAGAGGATGGGGTAAGTGATATTGATTTACTATTGAAACATATACAAGCTCAGAGAAATAAACTCTAAAACTTACGTTTTACAGTTTAAATTAATGTTCACAGTTCAATTAATTTTGTATTCATATATTTTAACATATATTTGTATGTTTAAAAGGAAATCAGCTGTTGTACAACATTGTTGTACATTGTTCAATTAAAACCATGAAATGGTTATTAACTCTTAACTCTTCTAATTGTTTTCACTGTTATTGACACATCACTGTGTTCAATTACTGCTGTTATTAACACGTGTAGTATGGTTATAGTTATATATCTCCTGTTCTGTATGGGATCATCTGAGTGTGTGAGCACTTTCTGTTTGGACAATACTAAATACTAAATACTAAATATTAAATATGTCATCGGGCAACGTTTGACCTCAGCAAATGTGAGATAATTATTAAGTCAATTATATATTTTTGATGTGTTTATTAAGACAGTATTTATTTTAATTATTGGATATTTATTGTGGGTCAGTTGAGATTATTCTAAAATATTAAAAGATTGTTATACACATATTTATATATTTTTTTTA
>CM050999.1:34058911-34073911 GCA_027704905.1 Muraenolepis orangiensis
ACCCCCTCCCAAACCAGCTGAGGACACCACAGACTGTGGGACGCCCTCCCAAACCAGCTGAGGACACCACAGACTGTGGGACGCCCTCCCAAACCAGCTGAGGACACCACAGACTGTGGGACGCCCTCCCAAACCAGCTGAGGACACCACAGACTGTGGATGTTTTAAAAAAAGGCCTAAAAACACACCTTTTTAGAATAGCTTTTCACTAGATCTTTAAAACCCCACTGGTTGCCATGCCGACGTAAACGTCGCTGCTTTTATTCTGTTTTATTTAAACAATTTTTATTCTGTAGCACTTTGAGTTTTGCCCATGCTAATTAAAAGTGCATTATAAATATAATGTATTATTATTATTATTATTACTATAGGTAGGGATTGAGGGTGGTGTAATGGTGAATATGGGTAGGGGTGGAGGGTGGTGTAATAGTGAATATGGGTGGAGGGTGGTGTAATGGTGAATATGAGTAGGGGTGGAGGGTGGTGTAATGGTGAATATGAGTAGGGGTGGAGGGTGGTGTAATGGTGAATATGAGTAGGGGTGGAGGGTGGTGTAATGGTGAATATGAGTAGGGGTGGAGGGTGGTGTAAGGGTGAATATGAGTAGGGGTGGAGGGTGGTGTAATGGTGAATATGAGTAGGGGTGGAGGGTGGTGTAATGGTGAATATGAGTAGGGGTGGAGGGTGGTGTAATGGTGAATATGAGTAGGGGTGGAGGGTGGTGTAATGGTGATACCCGTGATGAAGTGTATTGACACAATACTAGCGTCGTATTGTAAGCAAGTACCATTTATTTATAAAGAGCTTTACAAAGTGCTATACTATTGATCCAGTGATCTACTATGGATCTACTAGGGATCTACTAGGGATATAGTGATTGACTGGTGATGTACTAGTGATCTAGTGATCTACTAGTGATCTATAAATATAGTGATCTAGTGATCTACTAGCGATCTAGTGGTTTACTAGTGATCTAGTGATCTACTAGTGATCTAGTGGTGTACTAGTGATCTAGTGATCTACTAGCGATCTGGTGATCTACTCGTGATATAGTGATCTACTAGTGATTCAGTGATCTACTAGTGATCTTGTGAGTATCTAGTGATCTTCTAGTGATCTACTAGTGATCTAGTGATCTACTAGTGATCTAATGCACAGTGTTTCCATGGTGATAAACATCATGCTGTGAGTTACTTTGTTCAGACATTATTTTCTACCAATGAGAAATCCTAATATATAAACCATTGTAGATTTACACACATCATATATTACATATAATAGCATATTATATATAATATATATGATTTTCACTACTAATCATACATTGCAGAAAATAGTATCCATGTATAAACAATTCACTGGCCAACACCGTGTTTCTATGAAGTAAACATCTTTTATAAAGCATGAAAAGTGAAATCATATCATTGTGATGCACAGTCATTGTTATCATTACGGTCTAAACTACTTTCCCCTGATAAAAAAGTTGACAGTTTTACTTTAGCGCAGAACATCTCACACTAATGCACATTTTAATCAAGTGCCGTAAAATATTTACAGTTTAAACTTGAACCTGTGATAAAGCAGATAATAACTGCACTAAACATCAACAGACATTTATACATGGAATATGTATAATATCCTACTGTATATAAAGTTATAAACAATTATTATTATATACCACCTATGTGTAAAATCATATCACCTATATGGCTATAAAAAAATATATATCTTTATGTCTTTAAGCAGTTAACAACTACTTTGGCTTTGCCCCAAAATGCTATGCTACTACTAGCATGTTGGATGCATGCCATTGTTCACATGGATAATAAGACAATAAGACATAACACTAAGTTCTTAAACAATACAATCCAAGAGACGCGCTTTTTTAAATTCCAATACACAAATTAGAAACCGGTACAGTAGCTTTAGTACTTTAGGAACATTCTTTGGGACACAGCTTATTTTAAAAACATGCACATGTTTTTAAAAGCTGGTTTAAAAATGCTCCCGACAGCCTGGCGAATACGACCTGCTGACCTCTAACCTCTAATCTGACCTCTGACCCTCAGATCAACTCAACGCTTCAGGATTCAGTGAAGCGCTCCTGTTGGATTGTACCACAAAGATCCAAACTATGGACCATCTTGTTACTACAATGTAATAAACAATTGAAGTTTCATAGAAACCAACCAATGGGCACCTGGACAGGTTACACTAGACCCCCCCCGTGGTGGGAGGAGGCAGGGGCCTCGCATAAGACGTCCGATGCTTTACGTAATGAGCCTGAACCTCTGAGAGGGAAAAGAACCCGGCCATTAAAACACCGCCTCCAGGAGAACACCTGAGGGAGAACCGGTGTTCCGCAGCACGGGAGACTTCATCACCTTCAGAACAAGTTCAAGCTCGAACCAGAAACATTACTGTCAGGTGTCTTTAGAGGACGGACCAGGTCTTGGTCACCGGGTTCCCCTGGAATCACACAAGAGATGGAGACACAGTGTAAACATTCACTCCAATCCATGGATTCATGCTAACGTTGAGTTACATCTAGGGCTTGTTGTTAATGGAGGCTATCAGGTCCAGCATGACTGAGGTAGGAGGAGATAGCAATGCAGTCCATCCATGCACACTTAAATATAATAGGTCAAAAAAGCTAGGTTTGAAAGCCCCTTACTCTCTTTATGTTGGACTTCCCTCCTTGCGTCCAGTGGTGTGTCTCCGCTTCAAAGCCATTCTCTGTGTGAGCGCCGCCCTGCTGGAGGAGAGAGAGGCTGACACGACTACACACAACATCCCATCCAACTCACCTCAATCACACACATAGCAAGGTTCTTATATTATTACTTACACAAAACATGTAAGATATATATATGTATTTATATATAGGAGGTCTGACCTGGACCGGCGGGTTGCTGTCCATCTGGAGCAAACACTCCAGGGTCTCCATCATCTGGTCCTTGCGGAGGGTACTGAGCCGGCTCTGACCCGGTGAGCCGCTCCTCTCCAGCTCCCGCACTGCAGCGCTCAGACCCAACGCCGCACACTGGAGCGCACTGAGTCCTGGGGGGGAGGGGGGTGAGGGGGGAGGGGGAGAGGGGGTGAGGGGGTGAGGGGAGGAGGGGGGAGGGGGGTGAGGGCGTGAGGGGGTGAGGGCGTGAGGGGGTGAGGGGGGGAGGGGAGGGGTGAGGGGGGTGAGGGGGGGTGAGGGGGGAGGGGGTGAGGGGAGGAGGAGGGGGGAGGGGGTGAGGGGAGGAGGAGAGGGGAGGGGGGTGAGGGGGTGAGGGGGTGAGGGGAGGAGGGGGGAGGGGGGAGGAGAAGGGGTGAGGGGAGGAGGGGGGGTGAGGGGAGGAGGGGGGGAGGGGGTAGGAGAGGGGGTGAGGGGAGGAGGGGGGAGGGGGGAGGAGAGGGGGTGAGGGGAGGAGGGGGGGTGAGGGGGGGAGGGGGGAGAGAACCAACAATTGCAAGTTTGTAAAACAGAAAAAGAAAATGACTCAATAGTCCGGCCTTGTGGACCATTCTCCATAACCCCGGGTGGTTCATGAATAACGGTTGTGTTACACAATGAAGACGTACCATAGTTATCAGTGGCATCGATATCCACAAACACACCGTCGGCCATCATGTGTTTCAACACCTAGAAAAGGAAAAACAACACAACATGACGTACAGTGGACACGCATGTATGTGGACAAACCTTAAGACTGAAGGAGAGCAGAGGAAACCTCCCTCCTCTCACCAGACTCAATCTCCATCCATCTGCAGACTGACAGACGGATGGCGTACGTGGGCAAGGTGCAAAGACGTACAGAAAAGAACAGTGTGTGCGTCACACACACGGACACAGGCACTCAAACGATGCACGCACAGAATATTTCCAACACTTGCCAGGCTTATATAATTATAGGATAGGAGAGGCCCTGAAGGCTCTGGTGTGCCTAGAAGAACTGGTTGGGGAAGCTGTTATTTGTTTGTCTCATCCTTGGGCAAATTCACACAGCGCTGCACACGCAGCGAGAGAGACAGAGTGTGCAGAGAGGGCCTTTTGGCTGCTCCAACTACCGAGGTGATAGGATAATAAGGACAATAACCAGGAATATCTTAAAATACGCAAAACTCAAACCATGAGTATCGGTTGTTCCCGATACATCTTGGTTATACCTTCAGAGTTTCTTAATGGTTTTCTCCTACAATCGTTTTCAGACTAGGGAGGTTATATAACTGTATTTGAATCAGGTTATATAACATAAAGGGAAGGTTATATTACTGTATTTGAATCAGGTTATATTACATAAAGGTTAACGAGGTAAGCCTTATACAGAAGTTTGATTGTGTCTTTTTGCACTCACACACATTGTGAACAAAACTATTGCTGATAAACGATCTTTTGTGTAACTATAATATATAACTGCATGGTAGCATACTACAAGGGTAAATGGTAAAAAAATGATTACAGATTCATCAATTCTGGTAATTGAATTGGCGGTGGAAAAAAACAAAAAGGATTTAGTGTTTTAATAAATGAATAAATCCAAAAGAAAGAGAGTAGGCACACCTCCAGGACCCGGATGTAGCCGCTCTCAGCACAGAGGTGGAGGCAGGTCTTGCCGGAGGCGTCCTTCTCGTTGGCGTTGGCTCCCAGGCCCATCAGGTCAGCCACCATCAGGTGCTGGTTCTGCTTAGCCGCCAGGTGTAGAGCCGTCTGGGGGGAGAGCCAGAGCAGAGTCCTTCACCACATCATGACCAGAGACAACCATAACATCCTGTAACCATAACAACATGTTGGATCAATCCTGATTCACACAGGAAACCTGTTGACCAGACTTAACTAAACCCAACTCTCTCTCTCTCTCTCAGATACAACTTAACTAAACCCAACTCTCTCTCTCTCTCTCAGATACAACTTAACTAAACCCAACTCTCTCTCTCTCTCTCAGATACAACTGAACTAAACCCAACTCTCTCTCTCTCAGATACAACTTAACTAAACCCAACTCTCTCTCTCTCTCTCAGATACAACTTAACTAAACCCAACTCTCTCTCTCTCTCTCAGATACAACTTAACTAAACCCAACTCTCTCTCTCTCTCTCAGATACAGGAGCTAGTACAACAGACACAATAAGGATGGGGACAATTAACACGTGTGAAAACCAAACCGTAGACACACAACATGAACAATGCAATAGGATCTTCCTAGTTCATAGTATATACTGTGAAGTTATACCATCCCCTTGGAGTCCTTGAGGTCCAGGCAGCTGATGGTGGCCATTCTTTGAGCAATGGCATAACCCTGAGCCCTCTTCCCCAGAGACACCACCCTGTGAAGAGCCCTGGAGAGACAGAGGAGAAGAAGGAACGGCCAGTGTTCATTCTGCAGGGCTGATTCTAACGCCCCAGCGTCGATTCCATTAAAATATATGTTATGCTTTATTACCAAACTACACTGGATGATCCTGGGCATTTTCAGTGTGTCACAACTTCATCAAACTAACTTCATCATTCATCAAATGTGTGTATTGCAAGAGTAGGAACTGTTCATAAAATCAGGGGTTAATATGAAGCCACCGTAGAGACCATTCTAATGAAGCCCTCCATACGTACATCTGGCCCTGCCCGTCCGAGGCCAGCAGCATGTCGTCAGACACGCCCTGCAGCTCCTTCTCCTCTCTCTGCAGCTGGCTCAGGAAGTAGGCCCCCCCGCTCCCGGGGCAAAACCACCCGGTCCTCAGACCCCCGTCCCCCCCGTCCCTCCTCACGTCCTCCCCCCGGTACGGCTCGTAGCCGGGGACCCCGGGGCCCGGACGGGGCGGGGCCGTCCGGCTCTCGAAGGAGGAGGCCGGTGAGAAGCACGAGGTCAGGTACCGGGGGCTGGGGATCATGTCGTCCGTGTCGTCGTGGTAACCGGCCGTGTAGCGCTGAGAGGCAGGGAGGCCGGGGGAGAGGCCGCCTCCGTCGCTCCCGCTGTCGTTTGAAGGGCTGCCGAGGGCGGGCTCCGGGCCGCCGTAGACGTGCGTGCCGTACGGCGGCGGGGGCGTAGTTCTCCGGGCGCCGTCGCTCGGGGACCTGAAGGACAGCAGGAAGGTGGAGGAGGAGGAGGGGTGGTCGGGGTCGGTGGAGGGGTGGAGGGAGCTGTATGTGTTGCCCGTTTTCAGGTCTTCCTCCAGCACCTCCACAATGATAGCGAGTTCTTCCAGGCTTTTGGTGGGGCGTTTCCTCTGGAAGTCACATGACAAGACCACCATGTAACACCGATTCCACTAAGCGTCAAACACCTGAGCAACACAAGGTGTGCGATGAGTTGTTCTCCTGTACTCACGCTGCTGCTGCTGCTGGCACGCCGCTCTCTGCAGGTATTCACTCGTTTCTTCTCCCCTTTGGAAGAAATAGCAACACATAAATATGCAAATCTGCACAAGTGTTATGCCCATTCACTTTTCACCAAAAGCTTCAATGTGGCCTCAATTAAAAATGATCTTTAATGAGTATCTTTAATGATGCTATGTTCTGATAGGAGCAGCATATGTATGATGCATCATATTAAAATGATGTGATATTGTCATGACCAAAATGTGCATTCAAATGCATTGATTGCATTTTAATATTGTGCCATGGGCCGTATATTACAGGCCCTATTGACATCAGCCATGTGTGTGTGAGTGGGACTTACCTTTAGATCTTTTGAGACTGTTCTCCTGTGACGGGCCGGACGATGAACAAATACACAAAGAAAAACATCCAAAGCATGAATACCAAACAGCCACCAAACAGCCATCGTCTCACACGCTACCAGAGCCACGCCCTGCTGGCGCCCGGGGGGAGGCCTCTGGAGGCACCAACAGTCGGATTCCATCGCTAACTGACAGACCATCTGACTTGTTCACTGAGGTTTGATGTGTTATTGCATTTCCAACATATTTTTGCACATTATTCACTATGCATTAAAGAATAAACCAGTAAATGAAGGCCGTGTTTTACCTGGAGCTCCTGTGGGTCGCATCCCTTGGCCAAGCGGATGTTCCTCAACATGTCCTTGACGGGCATTTTGACACGGACTCCGAGGTATCTCTTCTCAGCGCCGTACGGAGAGCCTTGGTGAGGAGACAAGAGGAGGAAGCTTTACAAGACGATGTTCAGACAAGAGAAGGAAGCTTTACAAGACGATGTTCAGACAAGAGAAGGAAGCTTTACAAGACGATGTTCAGACAAGAGAAGGAAGCTTTACAAGACGATGTTCAGAGGTTGTGATGCTTGACTCTGTGGGCCGCTTGCTACATCGAACAACAACATTGATATTTGACCACACGTTCGCTGGTCGGGAAGCCAAAGAAATTCAACGTGAGAAACACAACTCTGACTCCATCTGTCGTGATGGAACTCAACAATGGAACTCGAAAAAACACACATTTTAGGGGAATAGGACTAGGGGAATTTAAAAGGTAAATTGTGAAGTGTGACTTAAAAGTGGGATTACCAAATTTAAGGACCACCCAAATAGACTTTTGTAAAGATATTATCATTATCAGTTGTGAGCTCTGAATAGGCTTTTGTTGTATGTATATGAAGGCCTACCAGTCAGTGCAGTTTGTCCCACATGTTAAATCTACTCATCTTTTTCTTTATGTGTCCTAAACATGTTCTTTTAAAATCCATTGAAGTCGGCCATGGTCATACATCAAATCCCTTCAGGTTGACTCCCTCCCGGGTTACGTTCAGGCCCTAGTGGTCCGTATTCTTGGTTCAGATCCCCAGGTCATCATTCAACAGGCTGTACAGTAACGTGCTAAATGTTAAGAGGCTACAACTACAGAAACATACGTACACTGAGGACATCCCCTGCTTTGACGTCTCTGAACAGTCATGAATCAACATTAATGTCCTACTAAGAAGGACGTCATCATCACAAACTTACTTTTCTGGTGACAGCTGTCCATGTCAGCTAACCCCGACCCGGGGGAAACAGGTCCCTCCAAGGCGGTGGGTTCCCCCGGTGAAGGAGACAGCTCCCCTGAGACCCCCTGCCCCGCAGGGGGGAGGCCGGCCTCTGCCTTCCAACCGTCCTTACGTTTAAAACGTCCCCGCATGTCGTGAAGGCAAAACTCAACACACTGCGTAAGAAAGAAGCTTCAATGAGTTCAGATCCGCACTCTCTCCGTAACAAGCCAACGTCTCTGAGCAATATGACACCACAGCCCACTCTCCTACTCTGACTCACAACACCTGTTTTTCCAGGTAATTATAATAGCTCAATGTTTTCAAAGAGCGAGGGAGGGAGAAAGGGAGAGATGTGGTGTCGTGGATAGCCTCATCCAATAACCATAATAGCTTAATGTCTGCCCATTGCAGACCAGACAGAATAAGCCTGCATGCTGTACAGCTGCTCCTGGACCAAGGCCACCGGCTGTGGTGATAATATACACATTCACAACATCATGACAAGTCAAGTCAAGTCAAGTTTATTGTCACTTCACAGTTTACACAAGTATAAAACAGTGATGTGAAAATCTTATGTGCAAAACCCGACGACAGACAGCAGTTATAAAAATAAGAATAATATAAAAATAATATCAAGTGCCGCACTATTTGTGCGGCATTTGAGACTGAGGTATCACCTGCCTGACGGTAACAGTGAAGTGAAGTGAAGTGAAGTGAAGTGAAGTGAAGTGTCACACATGTGTGTGCGTGTGTGTGTGTATATCTGTGTGTGTGTGTGTGTGTGTGTGTGTGTGTGTGTGTGTGTGTGTGTGTGTGTGTGTGTGTGTGTGTGTGTGTGTGTGTGTGTGTGTGTGTGTGTGTGTGTGTGTGTGTGTGTGTGTGTGTGTGTGTGGATGTGATCTTGGGATCAAACCTGTGACTTTATATTCCTGCACAGTTCTTGTTGGTGGACGGGTGGACGGATGCGGTTCCTGTACAGCGACGACCTCCAGGGTTTGGATGGGAGAGAGTTTTACAACCCAAATAGTCCAGAAAAACCCATTTGTGTGGAATAAAGAGGTTCTTACCCTAACCCCCCAGTTTTGTGATGGAATATTTTATTAGTAATGAAAAACCCAGAGAGGTGGGATGTATTAAGAATGGATCTGTACGAGGGAATCAACCCACGAGATACCATCATTTACAATCCAGTTTAAACTCACATATTGCAATGTTTCCATTAGTAGATGTTTTAGGCCAGGCCATATCGTTCCTAACATTTTAATTACAAAACAGGGAATATGATATCTTAATTGAATGGCGTAAAGAAGATGAGGCCATACCCTGGGATCTTCATCTCCCAGAGCCTTGAACAGACAGTATCTGTTATTAATGACCACTGGAGAGGAATCCAGTATTCCTGCTTCAACGCTTCTATAGGTGTATAACTTAACACTCATCATCCACAGCTAAGCTAAATATAGATGCATTGATATTTATTTTTTGATTAAATAAAATAGGCCAAAACAACACAACGTATTAACCTTCATGCAGTCTAGAGACTATGTTGTAATAGAGGTAATTGTAAGTAATATTCTAGTTTGGAGAATGGTTTAACCATGATGAGTTAAATGTCAATTAAAGACAAATAAAGTCAAATATACATGATGCAAATATATATGATGCTATAAAGATGGAATATCAATAATAGAGGACGCCAGTTTATCTTAGTTACTTTGCCGCCATCTATTGGATGGACTGAGTAGTGCAGTAACATCTGGATTCAGTTATGGATACTGCGTGTATTTTGACTTATTATCTCTTTAATAAATCAAACTCTTAAAAATAAAAATCTTAATTTTTGGTTAGAGATACAGTAATGCCATGTAGATAGCTAATTGCTTTCTTCAGTCCACCTGCCGTATTTAGTTTAAAGGTTTTAACGCACACACACACACACACACACACACACACACACACACCACACACACACACACACACACACACACACACACACACACACACACACACACACACACACACACACACACACACACACACACACACCACACACACACACACACACACACATTTATATAAATATATATTTAAAAATCGATATATTTATATTTATATATATATACAATGCCATGAATCGAATTAAATAAGTTATCTCGTACGACCGATTCCTTTCGTGTACTTTTCCTCAACCAAGAATAAACATAACTATCATTGTTCGCCACTAGGTGGCAGTGAAACCTCACATATAACCATAGAACCATAGAACCATAGAACCAGAGAACCATATGACCATAGTCTGTATGAAAGAGCGTCGATCATCCTTTTATTGTCACTTCCCATTCAGGTAGACCCCCCCTCCCCCCTGTGTCGGTTTCTTAAGTCAACATATGCTTGCTGTGAGTCAGTGAAAAAAACCACGAAAACATTGTGATGAGTGAATATGGTTGCATGAATCCATAACCACCGTTAAACTGGTTTGTTGGGGGATTCACTCGCTGCTCCGGGAAACAACCCTCCCTGATACCACTACCAGCTCTCTGCCTTACCGTAAACCACCTTTAAGGTACTCATTTAGTTGATGATCAAATCTTTGGAGTTACATCTTTGATAAAGGAAGACAAAGTATGGTATGATATTAAGAACACTGCCCACCTCGGGTGAATGGGTGGATGAGCCCACTCTGTAACGTTCGGTTCACCAGCTAGTAAATTGCCTTTTAATCTGTGTTTAGTCATATTTAAGGCGTACAAACAAAAGCAATGAATAATATCAGGTGTTCATAATATTCATGTATGTTCATTTGTTGAAAGGTGGACGTTTTACGTTTTAAATAGATATTTCTCTCTTATATGCCTTCTGCTTCTATCCATTGGGCCTTGCTTTAGCGCGACATACGGGGACATATTGAATGAGTTTTTCCTACCACCTTCTCTGCAAATAAATTCCAGAGGAACAGTTGATGTTTGAGTAAGATAAGCGGGCAGCTGCTCCCACAGGGGACAACAGCACACGCTAAATAGGGAAGTGAAGCCTCCTCCCGCCCTCTCATCCCTCACTGAGGGAAGACGTGTGTCCATGTGTGTGTGTCGCTACTCAGGACTCTAGCTGTACATTTGGCCAAATCCTCCCCATGTTGACCTCTTATTCAAAGAGGGGCAGCTGTGCAAAGCCCTTTAATCGCCTCTTTTAGAGTCTCCTTTCAGAGGCTGGCCTCACAGTTCTCTGCTTTGCTGCACAGGTGAGGGGCCAAGGGTGGCCTTCTGTGGGGCAACAAGCTGCAGGGAGAGTCCTCTCTATGTATCACTCTCTCTTTATGTGTTACAGCTTCTCCTTCTCTTTGTGTGAGAGAGTGTGTGTGTGTGTGTGTGTGTGTGTGTGTGTGTGTGTGTGTGTGTGTGTGTGTGTGTGTGTGTGTGTGTGTGTGTGTGTGTGTGAGTGTGTGTGTGTGAGGGAGTGAGTGACAGAGAGAGAGAGTCAGTAAGTGAAAGGTGAGAGTGGACCAGGGCCCTGGAGCAGATGTTTGCTCTGCATGTAGAGGCGTGCTGCTGGCCCTCCGACAACCAGCATGTACACACAGGCCGAGGGGAGCAGGAATGGAGCTTGGTGCGAGCGCACGCAAGCACACACACACGCACACGCACACGCACACGCACACACACACACACACAGATATATTCCAATGCACTCTCCATACTATCATATCATCTCTCTCTCTCTCTCTCAGCGCATGATAAGGCATTTACCCACGTGGGAAAGTGTTCACGAGACCCACCCCTAGAAAGATAAGACTCTTTTTGTTTCTCTCTCCATTGTTAGCGATATCAAACAATTCCAACCCAAAGCAAACTAATACGCATGTAACAACAAGAGTTATGTATTGCATAAATGTGCGAGTCGCATGCACCGCAAAAGCGACTATTTTCAATCATGTCATCTTCATAAACGATGGATCTGACACTCCTCTGATTCCAATAGTCCAAACCTCAACCAGAGCCAACTTCACTTGAAGTTCAGAACGGAAAAGGTTAAGTCTGACCTTATTTTTCCTTTAGTGATCAGTTGTGTTGGCCTCACGCCTCCACTAAGGGATCAGAGAGGCTCCATGTTGACTCTGACCTGGTGTTCACAGGAGGAGGTCATGGTGCTCTTCACACACACCCCTCCTTCTTACCGCCTTCTGGTGACCGGATGGGGATATTGCGATGGTTTCAATCCTATCCGCCCAAATGTCTCAATTAAACGATGGTTATTGATCTATCGCCCTTATCGGGTCTCAATAAACAAAGCTTGGTTTATTGTTGGGAGACTGGGCTCAAACCTCCCTGGACTAAAACCTCCATCTTGCTCTACTTCACTTCTTCTTGACGAGGTACTCGTCAGATGTTGGTCCTATAGCACTATAGTGCTATAGGACCATAGCACTATAGGACCAAAGCACTAGTGCTATAGGACCATAGCACTATAGGACCAAAGCACTAGTGCTATAGGACCAAAGTACTATAGTGCTATGGTCCTATAGCACTATAGTGCTTTGGTCCTATAGCACTAGTGCTTTGGTCCTATAGTGCTATAGTGCTTTGGAACTAAAGTGCTATGGTCCTAAAGCACTATAGGACCAAAGCACTAGTGCTATAGGACCATAGCACTATAGTGCTATCGGACCATAGCCCTATAGTGCTTTAGGACCATAGCACTTTAGTTCCAAAGCACTATAGCACTATAGGACCAAAGCACTAGTGCTATAGGACCATAGCACTATAGTGCTATAGGACCATAGCCCTATAGTGCTTTAGGACCATAGCACTTTAGTTCCAAAGCACTATAGCACTATAGGACCAAAGCACTAGTGCTATAGGACCAAAGCACTATAGTGCTATAGGACCATAGCACTATAGGACCAAAGCACTATAGTGCTATAGGACCATAGCACTATAGTGCTATAGGACCAAAGCACTATAGTGCTATAGGACCATAGCACTATAGTGCTATAGGACCAAAGCACTATAGTACTATAGGACCATAGCACTATAGCACTATAGTGCTTTGGTCCTATAGTGCTATAGGACCATAGCACTTTAGGACCAAAGCATTATAGCACTATAGTGCTTTAGGACCATAGCACTATAGTGCTATAGGACCATAGCACTTTAGGACCAAAGCATTATAGCACTATAGTGCTTTAGGACCATAGCACTATAGGACCAAAGCACTATAGTGCTATAGGACCATAGCACTTTAGGACCAAAGCATTATAGCACTATAGTGCTTTAGGACCATAGCACTATAGGGCCTACGCCGTCTTACCCCACACACACACACACACACACACACACACACACACACACACACACACACACACACACACACACACACACACACACACACACACACACACACACACACACACACACACACACACACACACACACACACACACACACACACACACACAGGCTGAGAGGCTGATACTGAGAGGCTGAGACTGAGAGGCTGAGACTGAGAGACTGAGAGGCTGGGGCTGAGAGGCTAAGAGGCTGAGTATGAGAGGCTGAGAGGCTGGGGCTGAGAGGCTGAGGCTGAGAGGCTGAGACTGAGAGGCTGAGGCTGAGAGGCTGAGCATGAGAGGCTGAGAGGCTGAGCATGAGAGGCTGAGAGGCTGGGGCTGAGAGGCTGAGGCTGAGACTGAGAGGCTGAGGCTGAGAGGCTGAGGCTAAGAGGCTGAGGCTGAGAGGCTGAGCATGAGAGGCTGGGGCTGAGAGGCTGAGAGGCTGAGAGGCTGGGGCTGAGAGGCTGAGGCTGAGACCGTGAGAGGCTGAGAGGCTGAGGCTGAGAGGCTGAGAGGCTGAGCATGAGAGGCTGAGAGGCTGGGGCTGAGAGGCTGAGGCTGAGACTGAGAGGCTGAGGCTGAGAGGCTGGGGCTAAGAGGCTGAGGCTGAGAGGCTGAGCATGAGAGGCTGAGAGGCTGAGAGGCTGAGAGGCTGAGAGGCTGAGAGGCTGGGGCTGAGAGGCTGAGGCTGAGAGGCTGAGAGGCTGAGAGGCTGGGGCTGAGAGGCTGAGGCTGAGACTGAGAGGCTGAGGCTGAGAGGCTGAGGCTAAGAGGCTGAGGCTGAGAGGCTGAGCATGAGAGGCTGGGGCTGAGAGGCTGAGAGGCTGGGGCTGAGGCTGAGGCTGAGGCTGAGGCTGAGACCGTGAGAGATTGAGAGGCTGGGGCTGAGAGGCTGAGAGGCTGAGGCTGAGAGGATCGGGCTGAGAGGCTGAGACACTTTCTTTTTCACTTGGTTTTAGTGGTGTGGATTGTTTTTTGTTTACCGTATATAAACTATTTAACATTTCTAAAAGACAAGATTAGATCCTCCCCGCCCTCTTAGATCCTCCTTACTGTAGCAGTTGTTATTGTGTGTGTGTGTGTGTGTGTGTGTGTGTGTGTGTGTGTGTGTGTGTGTGTGTGTGTGTGTGTGTGGCGTGTGCAGCGGTTTGATGTGTTAACATGATGTGTTTGGGGGGGTGGCGTCTGGGGCCAACGTAGAGGACAGCCACCCCTGAAGGCCAGTAAGAGATAAGATCCTTCAGCCCCAGGCTGTGTGTGTGTGTGTGTGTGTGTGTGTGTGTGTGTGTGTGTGTGTGTGTGTGTGTGTGTGTGTGTGTGTGTGTGTGTGTGTGTGTGTGTGTGTGTGTGTGGTGTGTGTGTGTGTGTGTGTGTGTGTGTGTGTGTGTGTGTGTGTGTGTGTGTGTGTGTTTGGGAGGGGGGGGGGGGGGTAGGAGGGTGCGACTCAGAGTCAAGTGCCATTGAGTCTTGTAACTGTAGCCTCAGTCTCCCTCTCTATTCTACTCTTTGTGTGTGTGTGTGTGTGTGTGTGTGTGTGTGTGTGTGTGTGTGTGTGTGTGTGTGTGTGTGTGTGTGTGTGTGTGTGTGTGTGTGTGTGTGTGTGTGTGTGTGTGTGTGTGTTGTAGAGAGAGAGAGAGGGAGAGAGAGAGAGAGAGAGAGAGAGAGAGAGAGAGAGAGAGAGAGAGAGAGAGAGAGAGAGAGAGAGAGGCTGTGGTGTGAGTGGTCAGTCAAGCCCTCAGTGCAG
>CM050999.1:34078911-34106411 GCA_027704905.1 Muraenolepis orangiensis
CCTCCCCTCCTCCTTCTCCTTCTCCTCCTTCTCCTTCTCCTTCTCCTCTCCTTCTCCTCCTCCTCCTCCTCCTCCTCCTCCTCCTCCTCCTCCTCCTCCTCCTCCTTCTCCTCCTTCTCCTCTCCTCCTCCCCCTCCTCCTTCTTCTCCTCCTCCCCTCCTCCTTCTCCTCCTTCTCCTTCTCCTTCTCCTTCTCCTTCTCCTTCTCCTTCTCCTTCTCCTTCTCCTTCTCCTTCTCCTTCTCCTTCTCCTTCTCCTTCTCCTTCTCCTTCTCCCCCTCCTCCCCCTCCTCCTCCTTCTCCTCCTCCTTCTCCTCCTCCTCCTCCTCCTCCTCCTCCTCCTCCTCCTCCTCCTCCTTGACTCTGACCTCTCTTCCAGGCCTGCCCTTGGCCGGGCCTCCGAGGCCCTACCAGGGGGTCCGAGTGAAGGACACCGTCAGGGAGCTCCTGAGGAGGAGGAGAGGCCTCGAGCAGCGGGACAGAGCCAACGCAGCGCCCCCTGCTGTGGTGAGGAGGGAGTTACACTTGAAACATGTCAACGTTTATTTTGGCCTTTTTTTCCATCGTAGGCAAGCTATTGCGATTTCAAAATATATCAATGCGCTAATATATCAATATATCAATGTATCAATTAAAGGGCCATTAAACCCTTAGTTTGACTTGAAAAACTAAGTGAATCTTAGTTTATTTCTTTAGGTATTTAGTTTGCCAACTTATTGTGCTTTTACCTGAACGGATTGTTAAAAACAGTTATAAACAGTATAAACAGTGATCAGGGGTATACTATTATGAAAAGCAGGATAAACATATATAAATGTATATACACCAGGGAGTGAGCAGGGTGTGCAGTTCTATCAACAGTTGCAGATTAAATATACATCTTAACATCTTAATGTGTGGCGGGAGAAGTAACAAACCAAAGTGAGGAGAACAATTTAATTAAAAACACAGAATTGCAACTGCTCCGGTCGTCCAAAGGATCACTGCTGATGTTCACCTCTATCGATCACCTCTATCGATCACCTCTATCGATCAACTCTATCGAACAACTCTATCGATCACCTCTATCGAACAACTCTATCAATCACCTCTATCGATCAACTCTATCGATCACCTCTATCGATCACCTCTATCGAACAACTCTATCAATCACCTCTATCGATCACCTCTATCGATCAACTCTATTGATGACCTCTATCGATCAACTCTATCGATCAACTCTATCGATCACCTCTATCGATCACTTCTATCGATCAACTCTATCAATCACCTCTATCGATCACCTCTATCGTGGGTCTGTTAACCCTATCAGTGGACAGAGTAGGGGTCAGAGGAAGTCCTGGGACCAGAGGAGGACCAGAGTAGCGGGGAGATCTGTGTGCAGGCAACCTGGTGGAACATTGTTCATTTGCATATACTACCCACATTGAAATGATACAAAGCCGGTTGGAAAGCGGGGAAGTTCCTCTTTAAGTATTTTATTGTTCTTTTTTTATGATATGTTTTTGGAGACAAAGACACAACACTAGTGAACATACAGTGTTAAACAGTGTTTATTACAGACTGAATCAGTATGTAGGAGGACTGATCTCATGTGTGTGTGAGTTCTCTTGTGTGAAACACATATTGCCAAGCGTTATGAGTTGATATCAGCGCATCCTGGTGGACCTTCAGCCCAGTTGACAAATGGAAACTACAAAGAAACTCTCAGAGCAACAGTTCTAATGGAGGTTTGGGTTGGACCAGTTTCTGAACACACCTCCTGCTGAGCAAACATGAACCAGAAACACACATCCCACACCTTGTGTGAGCATAACTCCACATCCTGGAGGGGGAGAGACGATCATGTCTACAGATCTGAAGTACTCTGATGCTACCTGAGTACCTGAGAATACCTGAGGCTTATCATGAACCAAGAAAAGGGGGGATTTTGTCCTTATGTAATCCAGGTGTTTTTCCATGACAGTTATAGCGTAGCTCCAGGGCACACAGCCCTATGCAAAGCAAGGGGCAGCCCTGCCAAAAGCCTCCCGCATCACGTTAATAGGCCTGCCCAGAGTGGGAGACAACCATGTACCACACACACACACACGCACGCACGCACGCACGCACGCAAGCACGCACGCACGCACGCACACACACACACACACACACACACACACACACACACACACACACACACACACACACACACACACACACACACACACACACACACACACATGCATTTGCACTCTGGTTAGAAGCCAAATTCCTTTTGCTGTACTGTACTTGTGCTGTACACTGACAATACATTTGAATCGAATCTAATCTAATACACACACACACACACTATTCTAAAGAACTATTCAAACATTGCTTCACATGGGAGGGACTTGTAAAAAGTATTTTTTTGGTTTCAACAGGATGCAATATGTAATTAACTTTTGCTCTCTCTCTCTCTCTCTCTCTCTCTCTCTCTCTCTTTAGTTCTCTCTTTATTTCTCTCTTTATTTCTCTCTCTTATTTGTTTTTCTCTTTCCATCAGTATGAAATCTCACAATGTTTCACCCTCCAAATATATCCTAATTAAGAATGGCTGATTTAGTATTTAACTTTGTGTTTCACACACACACACACACACACACGCACACACGCACGCACGCACGCACGCACGCACGCACACACACACACACACACACACACACACACACACACACACACACACACACACACACAGAATGTCATGCACATACCTGCCTTCAATCAGTATAACTGTAAATACTGTTTGTTTTCCCGTCAACAGCCACGTACAGCACGTAGCGTTATCTGAACAGTGCTGTGTTTCTCATGGTCATTCTATCCGTTGATTTATCCGTTGATTTGAGTTATTTGTATTTTTCCTTTCCTTGCAGGACCTGTCTCCACACCACAGCCCCTCACCAGGAAGTAAGGTCCTTTTACACACGACTGCCTTCCAGCACAAACACACTGCTGAGATTTATCACATGCACTGACCCAACAAGTCCATACGTGTTCCTCAAACATAAGGTCCTTTCTAAATGGACAGGTAGCTTTGGGTTGGAGGGGGACCAGGGCGTCCTTGGGGGCACCGCGGCCCCAGGGCTGAGCCCCTACAGGGACCCCCCCTGTGGGGACTGGACCGTCCAGCACCAGGGGCCCCAGACCCTCCACACACCCCCTGCCTGGAGCTCAGTTGATCAGCCGCAGGACCCCTCCTCCCCCCTGGGCCTTCAGTCCTACATGCAGACCCTTGGTCCCATGCATACCCTGGGTCCCATGCATACCCTGGGTCCCATGCAGACCCTTGGTCCCATGCATACCCTTGGTCCCATGCATACCCTGGGTCCCATGCAGACCCTGGGTCCCATGCAGACCCTGGGTCCCATGCAGACCCTGGGTCCCATGCAGACCCTGGGACCCATGCAGACCCTGGGTCCCATGCAGACCCTGGGACCCATGCAGACCCTGGGCCCCATGCAGACCCTGGGCCCCATGCAGACCCTGGGCCCCATGCAGACCCTGGGTTCCAGCTACACGGTGGTGGGATCCCCCCACACACTGCTCACGTACAGCCACGCCCCGCTCCTCACCGGCCTCACGGTGAGTGGTAGTGAGGAGGGGGACCTTTTTGATGTCTGACCTACAAACCTACAAACTACAAACCAAATAGATTATTCATTTTGAATACAAATGATAGAATTCCTACGGACTCTGAACTCTGCACAGCTGTTGTGTTTTTAAATGAGGTTGTGCAGCACTATATATCATGTGCTTTATTGTTCTTATTGATCAAAACAATTAGTCTGTCAAATTACCTACAATTAAATGTTATGTATTTTATATTTATCGTTTCCCAGTTATATTTTTGTCCGTAGAAATGAAAAAATTAAAGAAAACAATAAAACCTAGTGTGTTTCCACCCAATGGTTTGTCTCTAGACCCGGGCCCCGCTCCCCCAGACGGAGGGCCCCGAGGCGGCCCTCACCTACCTCTCCTGGGGGACCCCACCCCTGGCCATATCCACCCTGCCCACCGCCGCCCTTCAACCGGCGGCCTGCCCTGCAGCCTGGCCTGGCCCCACCCTGGTCAGCATGCCTCTGTCTGGCCCCGTACCCGGGTCCCCGGAGAACGGCCCGTTGGAGTTGGAGTTGGAGTTCCCCCAGCTGGCCGACGACGACCCCCACCCGCACCACTCAGACCCCGATGACTCCCTGGATCACCTGCTGGGTCCGGAGAGCCCTCCGAACCCCCTGGAGAAACTTCTGGAAGACCACCATTAAAGGGGTGATGAAGAGGAGGGTAAGGAGAGATATAGAAACTCTCTCTATTCTAGTTCATAATGGAGAGGTGTGCATGCAGGAGCACCCAGTGGGGGAGGGTGTGTGTCTGTGTGAGACGGGGGGGAGGCGGGGGGGGGAGACGGGGGGGGGGGGGGGGAGATGGGGGGGGAGACGGGGGGAGACGGGGATGGGGACGGGGGGAGACGGGGGGGGACGGGGGGGAGACGGGGCGAGACGGGGATGGGGACGGGGGGAGACGGGGGGGGACGGGGGGGAGACGGGGGGAGACGAGGGGAGACACAATGAGGGGAGGCAGACACAATACAGAAGCCACCAGGTAAACAGACACACCCCTGGGAGCAGCGGGGCTCCTGAGCTCTGCTATGGACACTCCGTCGTGTACACGTCTTATACACCAGCTTAACGCTTTCAACACACATGTCAAAACCCAAGAACAAAAAAAACAATTTTCTTTCTTTCTCTCTTTTACTTTTAGTTCATGGACCAAAAGCTGGACCAATGTACCATCAATTATATGGAGAAACCCACCGATAAAGCAAGTCAAACGTGAGGGTATATATGAGGGTATATATATTTAGTATGTAGGTATCTTATCTAACTGCATTATCACGGTTCATGGGGACCATGGCAGCTATTGAGAACCTCTATGAAATTAATATTCAAACATGAATATCATGGCAGACTTTTTTTAAATATAAAAACTACGCTTTTTGCAGCCAGGGGAAGTAAGGCTTTGTTTTTCATGAATTTTTCAGTTTTTTTAAAACCTTTTAGGTTTTGGCCAATACATTCAAAGTGGGAATATTGATCAGAGCAATGTGGTGGTTAAACAGTCTCATTCAGATACCTAGTAGATCAACGTTTAAAATACTTTAACTACTTTGTTTAATGGAAGACATCACCAAATACTTGTTTATTGTTCAACTTTTTGATCAGTCTTTCATCATGTTTTGCCTTTACCAGTGTGGCAGAACACATAGACTTACAGAAGTAGTTTTTCTCAATAAAAAAATGTAAAAATAACAAATTGTGTGTCATCCACCTCAAGCCAGACGACGTCTCAGCAGGGATCGCATGACAAATCTCATATTTTAGAACCACAGAGAAGAGGCAGCCTGAGGCTGTCTGCCTCTGGTCGGAGGTCCGTTATACCCTGAGGTTCCCCCCGCCGGCCATTGCCTCTCCCACACCGCAAGCCTCTAGAACTTAAAGGCAGCCTCTGAGGTCCCCGCAGGCTGTGCTGAACCAGTGTGTGCAATGTGGTCCTGGACCTCCGTACCATGTGTCCTCAGATAGGGGGTAGTGGTGGAGGAGACCTCTCTACCATGTGTCCTCAGGTAGGGGGTAGTGGTGGAGGAGACCTCTCTACCATGTGTCCTCAGGTAGGGGGTAGTGGTAGAGGAGACCTCTCTACCATGTGTCCTCAGGTAGGGGGTAGTGGTCCTGGACCTCTCTACCATGTGTCCTCAGGTAGGGGGTAGTGGTGGAGGAGACCTCTCTACCATGTGTCCTCAGGTAGGGGGTAGTGGTGGAGGAGACCTCTCTACCATGTGTCCTCAGGTAGGGGGTAGTGGTCCTGGACCTCTCTACCATGTGTCCTCAGGTAGGGGGTAGTGGTGGAGGAGACCTCTCTACCACGTGTCCTCAGGTAGGGGGTAGTGGTGGAGGAGACCCCTCTACCATGTGTCCTCAGGTAGGGGGTAGTGGTCCTGGACCTCTCTACCATGTGTCCTCAGGTAGGGGGTAGTGGTGGAGGAGACCTCTCTACCATGTGTCCTCAGGTAGGGGTAGTGGTAGAGGAGACCTCTCTACCATGTGTCCTCAGGTAGGGGGTAGTGGTAGAGGAGACCTCTCTACCATGTGTCCTCAGGTAGGGGGTAGTGGTGGAGGAGACCTCTCTACCATGTGTCCTCAGGTAGGGGGTAGTGGTCCTGGACCTCTCTACCATGTGTCCTCAGGTAGGGGGTAGTGGTGGAGGAGACCTCTCTACCATGTGTCCTCAGGTAGGGGGTAGTGGTCCTGGACCTCTCTACCATGTGTCCTCAGGTAGGGGGTAGTGGTGGAGGAGACCTCTCTACCACGTGTCCTCAGGTAGGGGGTAGTGGTGGAGGAGACCCCTCTACCATGTGTCCTCAGGTAGGGGGTAGTGGTCCTGGACCTCTCTACCATGTGTCCTCAGGTAGGGGGTAGTGGTGGAGGAGACCTCTCTACCATGTGTCCTCAGGTAGGGGGTAGTGGTGGAGGAGACCTCTCTACCATGTGTCCTCAGGTAGGGGGTAGTGGTCCTGGACCTCTCTACCATGTGTCCTCAGGTAGGGGGTAGTGGTGGAGGAGACCTCTCTACCATGTGTCCTCAGGTAGGGGGTAGTGGTCCTGGACCTCTCTACCATGTGTCCTCAGGTAGGGGGTAGTGGTAGAGGAGACCTCTCTACCATGTGTCCTCAGGTAGGGGGTAGTGGTGGAGGAGACCTCTCTACCATGTGTCCTCAGGTAGGGGGTAGTGGTAGAGGAGACCTCTCTACCATGTGTCCTCAGGTAGGGGGTAGTGGTCCTGGACCTCTCTACCATGTGTCCTCGGGTAGGGGGTAGTGGTGGAGGAGACCTCTCTACCATGTGTCCTCAGGTAGGGGGTAGTGGTCCTGGACCTCTCTACCATGTGTCCTCAGGTAGGGGGTAGTGGTGGAGGAGACCTCTCTACCATGTGTCCTCAGGTAGGGGGTAGTGGTCCTGGACCTCTCTACCATGTGTCCTCAGGTAGGGGGTAGTGGTCCTGGACCTCTCTACCATGTGTCCTCAGGTAGGGGGTAGTATGATGTATGTATGCGGTGATGTATGGTGGGCTGTGTGTGCGTTCTGTTCAGGTACAGGACGACAGCCTATCGGATAAAGCTTCCCAAGTGCTGTTATTATATTATATTATAAGTATTATAAGTATTATTGAAAAGCTTACGAGAGCTGCATGAAGGGGTGTTGAAAAGCTTCCAGGATTTCAGTTATTTTCAATGTGTTCTCAAGTATTTGGATGTGATTTTTATTGTTCAAACAGAGTATTTGTTATAGTATGTATTTATTCAGCTATGGGTGGTCAGTATTAATGTCTCATTAATGTGGAACGAAACCACACTTTGTGTTGACCATAATGAAGGATGGATAACAATAAAAACATCTTTTTGGTTTTATGTTTGTGTGATGTCTGTTTTTGAGTGATTTTACTCCCAGACTGTATTGGTATTGTGGATGAGCTATGAAGCTTCATCTGTGATCACAAGGTTAAAAATGACCCTGAAGCTAACCATGAGAGCTAGACAACCCTCCCAGGGTTCCTGACCCCATAGGGTCAGGAACACGAGCCCTAAATGCCCTGGGTTTAACAGGAGATATGTACAGTACCATGTGCAGTATTTGAGGGTTATTCTCTGGTCCCCAGGCGGTCCCTCACCCGTCTGGACACTAGGGAGCCCTGCTTGAGGGTATACTGGAAGAGCTAGGGGCTGAATGAGGAGGCTTCATTACAGGGATCACTCAGAATGAGGAGAACTGGGACATTTCTACATTTATGTTTTTCTGCATTTTAGAGAGGATGTTTTATGATTATAATGTGTGATCAAAGTCACTCACCTTCTGGAGAAAAAACAGGAGACATAATGTGAACAAGAACTGTGAGACCCATGCAGGGTTAACCTTATCAGGGCTTCTCATCTCCTGCCAAAACACAGGCTGAGGGTGTGAGTGTGTGTGTGTGTGTGTGTGTGTGTGTGTGTGTGTGTGTGTGTGTGTGTGTGTGTGTGTGTGTGTGTGTGTGTGTGTGTGTGTGTGTGTGTGTGTGTGTGTGTGTGTGTGTGTGTGTGTGTGTGTGTGTGTGTGTGTGTGTGTGTGTGTGTGTGTGTGTGTGTGTGTGTGTGTGTGTGTGTGTGTGTGTGTGTGTGTGTGTGGGTGGGTGGGAGGTGCGGATAGGGGGGGGGATGAGTGAGAGGGAGAGGGAGAGGGAGTGGTAATGTAATCACTATAATCACGCTAGGACTTGTCCTGCTGTCATTGCTACACAGAGAATTCTTTCAGTGAGAGTTCTTCACACACACAAATACACACAAACACACACAAACACACACACACACACACACACACACACACACACACACACACACACACACACACACACACACACACACACACACACACACACACACACACACACAAGCCAAGACTTATACTGCTTATCTGACGCTGACATTGTTGTTAAGTGTTGTGGTTTGAATGTAAATATTCAAATTCTAAGGTCCATTCTATAGCACCTTAGAGAGTTAGGGAGCCCTTGACATCTCATTCACCAACTGTATGTGACAAATACAGTTCTTGAATCTTGAATCTTGAATCCCTAAAGCCTTAATGCATTCTAACCATCAATCAACATCATCTTGTTCTTTATGAATCAGGAAAACAGATACTGGTCCTGACCAAGGTCTCTCTAGAAACCACGTGTCCAGAAAAATCATCTATATCATTAATCTATATAATTATGTCCATGAGTTCCATACTTTAAAAGGAATAACACTCCCGAGGATTCAGCAGCCTCACCTGACCAGAGGCTGGTGAGACTCGGAGGCTGAGGGAGGTGAACACCTGTGGAACCTCAGAGCAATCAAGGCCCACAGGTAAAAGCAGCCATCACAGAGTCAGCATTTCCCACCTGCTCTGCCTGCAAAACCATTCCAACTTTAGAATGAACCGTTTTTCCTCAACATTCAGATGTGTTCAGATCAAGACCTTACACATGTGTAACCCTTGGTTATATGTGATGGGTTTGTGCCTATTGAAGTCACCACACATCTGGGCTTGATTCGGCGTTAATCGGTCCAATGATTCCAGAGATATATACTGTTTTAGTTATAACGTTTTATAATGTGTCCAGACCTATAGTAGGAAATATAGGAAAATAGTGGTCAGCTGTGGATTCATATTTCTATGTTTCTATATTTCTATAGATGTATAGACCAATATTTCCATAGGTTATTTAGTTTGGCTCCCTCTGGTGTAGAAACCTGATATGCGCCCTGATCCATGATGAGATCAGGTCAGATTCTGATCTCATCATGGATCAGATACTCAGCACTCATCCTTATATGTTGAATATTGTACAGATTTTATTCTAATTGGAGTGTCAGTGTTCTTCAAAGCTACACTCACATTCCAATGCAATGGGAGTGTTGGATATATTTAACTTTGCTGTACAACAAAACCAGATGCATTGTTGGAAAGGTCTGATAGAGTGGACTGGAGCAGCCTCGCCCTCAACGTCAAGAAGACCAAGGAGCTGATCGTGGACTACAGGCAGCAGAGAGGAGAGCACAGCCCTATCTCCATCGACGGTGTTGCAGTAGAGAGGGTCAGCAGCTTCAAGTTCCTCGGCATGCACATCTCCGAGGACCTAACATGGTCCACGCACACCACACACGTGGTGAAAAGGGCCCAACAATGCCTGTATTTCCTCAGGAGTCTGAAGGAATTCAGCAAGGGCCCCCGCATCCTGAGAACATTCTATAACGGCACCATCGAGAGTGTTCTTACAGGGTGGATCACCGCCTGGTACGGGAACTGCACCGCACTCGAGCGCAGAGCGCTTCAAAGGGTGGTGGGACGGCCCAGTATATGGTTGGAGAGGCCAAGGCCAAACGCATCATAAAGACATTGCCCACCCAGCCACCAACTGTACTCACTGTTACCGTCAGGCAGGCGATACCGCAGTATCAAGTGCCGTACAAATAGACTCAGAGATAGCTTCCACAGTCAGGCCATCAGGCTGCTGAACAAGGGCGTATAGCATATAACAATGTCTATTTTATTACATTGATTTATATATACATATTGCTCTTTTTCTGTGCCGATATATTGCATTTTATAAATTGCATTTTTATTTTTATTTTTTTACTTCTTTGATTGTATTCTGTTTTTATTCAATTTTATCTTATTTTTATAACTGCTGTCTGTCGTCGGGTTTTCACATCAGATTTTCCCTCACTGCTTCATCCTTTAATCTGTGAAGAGAATAAACTGGACTTGACTTTGAGAAATGTCTGTGGACCCTGAACTGAGACAGTGACCCCTGACCTCTGAGAGGATGTTATGTTTGATCATCAGAACTCAGATATAAAAAGGTCTTCCAGACAAAAGTCCACGTTTTGGACGTCTCCTTTGAGATGTGATGATCCTTTCGGGTGCTAATTTAGGCCACTTATAACAATATATGATTGGGGACTTTTACATATGTTCCCTGCTCCCTGACCGCAATGAACACTGGAACACACATTTATTCCATTGCATTTCGTCCATTTAATTTTTACTTTTTAGTTTTGCAATGAAATGTGACTACTTTACCATGACACACCCATAGCATCAAGGTGCATAACAAGATAGCACCAATTATTACTAATATTGTAGTTCTTTGTATAAAAAGGTTAGGGTTAGAAAGTGATTTTATCAGTCTGATTGAAAGGGTTTTTCATGGTTGTAAAATATGCAATAACATTAATTATGTTCATTCAAAAGGCTACTCTTACTGTTTTAAATACGTTAATTTGCTTTAGAAGCATACAATCAAACAAAGATTTTTGTTTGTTGAATATGCAGCACATGTACGGTACGAGAGCAGACTAAGACGGGAGATACCATCAGAAAAAGGAAGGGTTTCAATAAATACTTCAAAAGTGATACATACGGTATATCGATAGCTTTGATAGACATTTTGTTTTCTTTTTTATCATGTTTTGTTGTAGCCTACAAACAATAAAGTTCCATGATTCCAACAGGACCGACGAGGAGGGAAACACGTTAGATCACAGGAGATTTATTAAAATATAACAAAGGATTTATTATTAATTAAGTATTTCCATCAATGTCAGCATTAAGCAAACGTTATACTCAATTGAATGGACGTTATCAGTTCAGTCATCAGTGGTAATCAGCCACATAGCTTTGGGTCTTCCTACCAGGAGGTCCAGACCTCCTGTCACTATGGATTAGTAGGATTGGTCTCTCAATAGGAGAGCCGTCCACATCCAGTCCACATCCAGTCCACATCTAGTCCACATCCAGTACTCAACAGAGATCCCAGAGTCAAGCAAGAGGGGGAAACTAAATGGAGGACATTCCTGCTATTCTATGCAATATTTTAAGATACTTTCTGCATTAAAGTGTCTTACCATCTCTAGCAAAAAACATGTATTTTGGTTTCATAGTCTTCATTAAGTGTATGTATACAATGTTTAGTTTGTAAGTTAATGCTATGTTTTGTATTGTTGCCATGGTGGTGCTGACACCTGTTGTTGTTGTTATGTGTTAACCTTTGTCAATAACCTGCTTTCATTAATAACCTAGAGTCTCATTGATGTATCACAGACTAGTCTCATTGATTTATCAGACTAGTCTCATTGATTTATCACAGACTAGTCTCATTGATGTATCACAGACTAGTCTCATTGATGTATCACAGACTAGTCTCATTGATTTATCACAGACTAGTCTCATTGATTTATCACAGACTAGTTTCATTGATTTATTAGACTAGTCTCATTGATTTATCACAGACTAGTTTCATTGATTTATTAGACTAGTCTCATTGATTTATCACAGACTAGTCTCATTGATTTATCACAGACTAGTCTCATTGATTTATCACAGACTAGTCTCATTGATTTATCACAGACTAGTCTCATTGATTTATTAGACTAGTCTCATTGATTTATCACAGACTAGTCTCATTGATTTATTAGACTAGTCTCATTGATTTATCACAGACTAGTCTCATTGATTTATTAGACTAGTCTCATTGATTTATCACAGACTAGTCGCATTGATTTATCAGACTAGTAATAATTGATTTATCAGACTAGTAATAATTGATTCATCAGACTAGTAATAATTGATTTATCAGATTAGTCTCATTGATGAACACACATGTCTGGTCTGTTTGATATGAACCAGGGCTACTAGAATGAGCTAGACTGAAATGATCAAATAAGATGATCAATTCGACCTTTGACCCCAACCCCCTTGAGTGACCTCCAAGGTGGGGTCTGTTTTACATGAAAAAGATCCTCAAGGACAGATACAATTATCAATTTGGTGGCACTAGTCCAACAGGAAGTGACTCACAAAAACATCAGTCCTGTGGTTCCCACCCCCAGACCAACGGCGAGTCAGAGCCTGCCCACCAGGACCCGAGGCTCCCCTGCGTTGCCTGGTCTCCACCCACCCGCCTCCCGGCCGGTCCGGAGGGACACCACCCATAGCGCCCCTCCCGGTCCGGTGCACCCAAGGATACCAGCCAGGAGCTCCACAGACAGGGGGCGGCACCGCCAGCTGAACCCGGACCAGAGCCTGGAGCCGTTCTCTGCCTTAGCTCCGGATATCGTCAGTATCCCGGCCGCCACACCTGCTCCTGGGTCCCGCCCTGGGCAGAGGGCCTGGTCGTCTTCCCGTGGTCATGTTGAGTCCTGTCAACTGTCCCTGTCCACCCCTCGCTCCTCGTTCCCCTCCGCTTTGATTTGTTGGAATGATTAGTCTATCAGCGGATTGTTGACCTGGGTTTGCTTTTGGGCATTTAGGTGAGCGATTTCAAGCCGTCCGTGTCATGAAGTGCATGTGTCTCTGTGTTCTGATGAGCTCTGCTCTGCACGTTGATCTGTTTATGACAGTTCTTTTGAACTGATGTTTTTGTTCCTGTTTTCTTAAGTCAATACTTTTTTGTTGGCGTTCTATATCAGCTGCACCAGGTCTGCTTTGGGCTCTGATTCTGAAACCTGGTAACATGCGATGATTTTCAAATGTCATTATAACAATAATAATAAAAATAATGCATTTTATTTGATTAAGTGCTACAAAGTTAAAAAGATAGCAACACATCTAATTGAAAATAAAACACTAATTTTAGCCTTAAAAAGGCCTTCAAGGGTCTGTCCAGGTAGGTCTGTGGTGCTCTTATGAATGCATTTCCAAATAAGAGAAAAAATTAAAAACTGTATTTTAAAATACTATCTAATTGCGATCTGCAAACGACCCCCAGTGCATCTGGGAGGATTTTCAAGTGTTTTTTTCAACATGATGATATAATAAAGTCGTACCCTCTGGAGGTTCCTCTGGTATGGCCCTCATACCAGGTGTTCAGTGGAGGTTCCTCTGGAGGGCCCTCATACCAGGTGTTCAGTGGAGGTTCCTCTGGAGGGCCCTCATACCAGGTGTTCAGTGGAGGTTCCTCTGGAGGGCCCTCATACCAGGTGTTCAGTGGAGGTTCCTCCAGAGGGCCCCGTACCAGGTGTTCAGTGGAGGTTCCTCCAGAGGGCCCTCATACCAGGTGTTCAGTGGAGGTTCCTCCAGAGGGCCCCGTACCAGGTGTTCAGTGGAGGTTCCTCCAGAGGGCCCTCATACCAGGTGTTCAGTGGAGGTTCCTCCAGAGGGCCCCATACCAGGTGTTCAGTGGAGGTTCCTCCAGAGGGCCCCATACCAGGTGTTCAGTGGAGGTTCCTCCAGAGGGCCCCGTACCAGGTGTTCAGTGGAGGTTCCTCCAGAGGGCCCCGTACCAGGTGTTCAGTGGAGGTTCCTCCAGAGGGCCCCCATACGATTCCTCCGGCCCTCCACTGAACACCTTGTATGAGGGCCCTTGGGCGCTGAGCGGCGCCCAACGACAAATCAACACTGAAACTGAAGCTAGCCGCAGGGGACCGCCGCTCAAAGGCTTATCCTGTGCAATCAAATGCTTATTATCCTGTGTTGGTTGGAGCTTGTTTTACTGCCATGCTACTTAACGCGGTTCATGAAGAGGTTCCAGGAGTATTACAGTATCCGTCCAGACAGGTTACACCTCATCACTCCCTCAGCACATGGCGGTGAGTCACTGTAGTGGAGGCTAGGCTAGGCTAGGCTAGGCGTAGCCACACTTCATTCATCAAAATCCTGACTGCTAAATGGACTTTAAGTTTTCCCTTCACTGAACAAATAGGTGTGTTTGATTTGAACCTGCGTAGCCATCACTGGTATCAGGTCACTGGTATCAGGTCACTGGTATCAGGTGTGGTGGTTGGAGTTCAGGGAAACTCATGAATGGAGCAACGAGGACTTGGATATCGGCCACCTCAAGTAAATATGAAGATAATTTGTCAAATAACTGTCTGTCTATCCCTGCTTATTGACCTGGGGGCGGAGGGGAGGTGGCTAGGGGTGGGCGTGGCTGAATAGTGAGCGTGGCTGGCAAGTGGGCGTGGCCGGGGTGGGCGTGGCTGGAGGTGGGCGTGGCTGGGGGTGGGCGTGGCTGAGGGTGGGCGTGGCCAGGTGCTTCCAGGATTGCGTGGTGTAGGCGTTGCGTGGCGCAGAGGGACTTTCCAAACCAGCCACCAGTTGGCATCGGAGCAGAACCCGTCACACGCTGCCCTGCGCCAACAGATAATCAATCACTTTGATTACACACACATTCTTTGTGTGGGGAAGCCCGTTTTGTCCAATCGATGTATTCGGGTATTGAATGTGCATAGGACGTGTTTTTGTGATACGTTTATATCGTGTATATCATTTGGAAGAGGATGAACAGAGCAGGCATATTGTTGCTATAACTGCCTATCCCTGCTTCCTGCTGTATATACATTTATATATATTTATCTTGTTGCTATAACTGCATACCCCTGCTACATATACATTTATATATATGTATCTTGTTGATATAACTGCATACCCCTGCTACATATACATTTATATATATTTATCTTTTGATACAACTGCATACCCCTGCTCACTACCTGTTTATACTTGTATACTTACCTGTATATATATATATATATATATATATATATATATATACCTATAATTCTGCACATATCTCATACCTACTCTATAAGTAATTTTATACCTGTTTTTATAGCTAGTAGACAGTCTTTACATCTTATTTAACCACTGTTCATTATATATTACTAAGCACTTTACTGGAACATGTGCACTCTGGTTAGATGACTCATTATTTTCTAAAATGTGAATGTAATATTTGAGTGGAATATGAAGTGCAGTCATGTGTATGTGTTATGTGTTATAATAATAATAATAATAATAATAATAATAATAATAATAATAATAATAATCTCTCTCTCTGTGAGAAGGCCCCCAGGGAGCCTGAGGTAAACGGGTTCTCAGGTGTTTACAGCACAGAGCGTCGTGTGGACAGGTGGGTCTCTGCTGTACACTGTTGTTTCAGTTACCAATCACCTTCCACTGTACACACACACACACACACACACACCACACACACACACACACACACACACACACACACACACACACACACACACACACACACACACACACGCACGCACGCGCACACGCACGCACACGCACGCACACGCACGCACGGGCCAACAGGTGGTGACGGGGATGATTTAAGGGTCTTTATGGTTTCATATTATAGCCATATTATAAAATGTCGTCCTATTTAGTATTTTTTTTAAATCACAACCTATAAACCCATTAGGATTTTAGCTTTTTTGTTCTAGTGGGAATACAAACAATAAAGTCAAAGTGTAATTAAAACCGGACAGACCATGTGCCTGTTCATAATATTATATATATATATATATATATATATATACATATTATATATATGTATATATATATATATATATATATATATATATATATATATATATATATATATACATATATATATATATATATATATATACATATATATATATATATATATACATATATATATATATATATACATATATATATATATATACATATATATATATATACATATATATATATATATATATACATATATATATATATACATATATATATATATATATATATATACATATATATATATATATATACATATATATATATATATACATATATATATATATATATACATATATATATACATATATATATATATATATACATATAGTTAACCATTGAAGTTAAACTAGACCTAGTCTAAACCAACAATCTAACATTCTCCAAAAGGGTTGAACATATAGTAACTATGTGGTGAACTATTGATTAGGCCTTTTTCCAAATCCAAGCCTTATTGTAAAATGTTGCCTGCCCTCTGTAATAAATCGTTAAGCAAATAAATATTAGCAGCACTTTGGATCCATATAAAAAAATAAGGTTTTATTTTTCAGTTATACAAAAATAGAATAGTAATTTACGTTACCGGAACACTCAGTCCATAATATTTTGACAGCGAAAAAAAGTCTATCAAACACAGTTAATATGCGGGCATTTGAGTCAGTCAACTCTTCTTCTCCTTCCAGCCATGTGTGTGCAGTGCAGTGTATTGACATACAGGACCTACAGCTCCATGGTCATCAGAGGATGTTGTAGCACATGTCTGAGCTCATGATGGGCACATCCCTCCTGAAGCAGCTCTCCTCCGAGGGGTAATAGTCTGAGCTGGAGGAGGCGGAGGGCCCGCAGAACGACGCGCAGTCCGCCGCCGCGCAGGAGCCCTCCTGCTGGTAGCAGTCTGGGAAGGCGCAGGTCTGGTAGCTCTGACAGTGGTGGTCCACGGCTGTGAACCCGTGGTGGAACCCGCCGTGGAACCCGCCGTGGAACCCGCCATGGAACCCGCCGTGGAACCCGCCGTGGAACCCGGGGTCCACCCGGGTCGGCGAGTCGTAGCAGGAGGAGGAGGAGGAGGAGGAGTAAGAGGAGTGCGGTGGCGAGTAGCTGTGGTCCAGCGGGCTGGAGAAGTGGAGGGAGTCTGGAGACGAGGAGGCGGCCTGGAGGAGAGAGACGAGGAGGAGCGCGTTAGTCCGGGAGGAGGACGGCGCCTCCTTGTCTTATGTGATGTCCTGTAATGTCTTGATCGATTCGTTGATCTATGTTTGTATTTATTTCTTGATTTGTTTTACTTGACTCACACATTAAAATGATTAACTCCAACGTGTATTATTTGTGGTGGGATGTGGGCTATAACAAGTAAATGTTCACACAAGTTGAACCTTAGATGACACAACATCGATCTGCGAGCAGCTTACCATCCCGCCATCATAGCGCGGCTGCAGCGGGGAGAGAGGGGGTCCCCAGGGGGGTCCCTGGGGGGGTCCATGGGAGGGTCCCTGAGAGCCGGGCGGAGCGGGGAAGGCGGCGGGGGGGAGAGCGGTGGATGAGCCGCCGATGTCAGCGCCGTATTCGAGGGCGGATTCTACGAACTGGAGCTGCGGGTGGTTGAACACGTGCAGCGGGACGCCGTACGCATCAGGGTCCGCCTGCACGGCCATAGGGCTGATATCGACGTAATGATCTGTGGAAACGCAACATGCAAAACGAGATGAGCGTGTAATCACAAAACAAAGGAATTATTTAAATATATGTTCAGAGCATGTGATGTCACTGCCATCAGCCAACGCATTTCAATGCATGTTTATAAAATGGACCTATAACGCAGCACTTGGGAACGGGCCTTTAGATTCTTAACTAGAATTGCATTCTTGGCCATTCTGGGCTGACTTATTGTAGGGATGGAATGATCGAATAACGTAATCGATGGTAGAGTCGAGAGATGACGGTGAGCTTTCATATCAACTGCAGATGTGCACTATGTGTTTGGACTATACACCCCGGGGACTCCGCGTCAGGGCACCAACGCCCACATGTCAGCTTCTTCTATCGCCTGCAAAACAACTGGATTTGCAGCTGGTAAGCTTTTCCTATTAGACTCTGGATTTCCGAGCAGCGTGCTGCTTTAACCTGTGAGTTGAACCAGTCTAACGTCTGAGAAGTGGATGCGATGGTTGAATGAGCTACACAGCTGTATCGGTGACTTACTCTGCATCGTGGAGAGGCCAACACAGAGACTGGGGATGTCCACGCAGCTCTGGGGTAATAACGAAGACGAAGAGAAGAAAGGAGACAGGAGAACAGAGGGAGAGATGGCACCGATTAGCGTCGGAATGTCCCTTTCACCCACATTAGGACATTAGGTTGATTTGTTACGGTGCGTTATGCACACAATCTGTGTGTGGCTATACTGTGGCGTAATAAGGATACATTCCGTCATTATAGACTGTGCAAGTGTGTGTGTGTGTGTGTGTGTGTGTGTGTGTGTGTGTGTGTGTGGTGTGTGTGTGTGTGTGTGTGTGTGTGTGTGTGTGCGTGTGTGTGTGTGCGTGTGTGTGTGTGTGTGTGTGTGTGTGTGTGTGTGTGTGTGTGCGTGCATGTGTGTGTGTGTGTGCGTGTGTTTGTGCGCGCCTGCGTCCGTGTGTTTGGCACCACTTAGACGCGCATTTGAGGTTATATTGATGGTTATATATTTGATTAGGCGCCGTAGGAAGGAATCCTAGGTGTTAGTACAGCGTGTTCCTCGTGGTGTTGTTGTTTTTGTTGTTTGTTTACCGCGATAAGGCTGCGGTGATCGGCCTCCCGCGCCCTTTGCCTCTGCAGCAGCTCTTTGACAGTGGTCCTGACGCGCACTCCCTGGTACACCCTGCTGGGCCGATCTGCATGTCAATAACAAGAGAAACCGGGTTACTCATGCTTACCTACTCACTCTGCAGGCGGACAACAACACTCACGTCTCACCCTCCCCCCCTCCCTCCGGGCGTCTCAAGAAACCCCCGGAGAAGACAACTTGTGTGTTTTCCCTCCAAAACGCAGTTAACGTTTTATTGGTCTTTTTGGAGCGCTGATCTGAAGCCTAATAATCCACGGGTCACACCGACTTACAAGAAACACAGACCCCCCCCCCGCTATCCTTTCTCTCTTATAACTCTTTATTTTATACATAAGGCCAATAAGAGCCGTCCTATGCTGTCCACACGATTGTAAAGTCCTGTATTTGCACATTAAGCACATTACATAAACGTGTGCGTAAAGTGAAATGTTTGGAAAAACCATGAGAGAGAGAGAGATAACTACATATCTGAAACACACTTACACAGCGTTTAAGCGTTTGTTCGTCTTGGTGGGAACAATAAAAACAAATCCAATGAAAGGGGAAGGGAAGGGTTTTTTTGTGGAGTGCTTTACATCAAAATGTTCCCTTTATCGCAAACTTTTAGGGCCTATTTCACCAAGATTGCCCTTCCAATCTGTGCGTTCCAGTGTGTTCTGTGCGTTTAGGACGCACAGAACCCACTGCATAATATGTGTGTTCCAGTGGGTTCTGTGCGTCCTAAACGCCTCCCCGCAGCGGGCGGCTCTCCGGAGGACAAAGTCCTCGGCTCAGGCTCCCCAACCCTCCTCCCGGCTACACGGAAAAGGACAAAGAAACGCGGTGAAAATGTGACCAACCAACCAAGTAAGTGTATGTTTAAGGTAATAATAAGAGGAATAGCGTTTTATTTATTCACACTACAGTCAGTGATTGTGCGTAAAAGTGTGTCTGTGAAGAAGAAGAGAAAAAAAGATCGCGACAATCGCGTAAAATACTTTTTTACGCGATTGTCGCGTAAAACCCAGAGAGACACAAAAAAGACCAAAAAATAACAAACAGCGATCGATCGGCGTAAACATTGGATTTGGGGATTGAGAAAAAACGTGAATGACTTGTTTGTAAAGTCAACTTCAGAATAAACGACTTTTGCGCACTAGTTATTTGTTGGGTAACAGTTTAATGTCGATGGAGCCGTGTAGTGTGGAGGGTTTGGTTCATGGGGTAAACGGCTCAAATGTTCGGTAACATCTCAGAAACCTCCAGATCTTCTTCTTCAAGTCTTTAAAACTAAACCGACTTCGTAAGATTGTCAAATAAACAAGTCGCTCGGTAAATGAAAAAATACTTTCACCAAAGCCCCACCTTAAATAATTAGCATGGGCATTTTAGGGCTTGTGCTTGAGTTTGAATGGCCTCATGTCACTACTTACTATTTAACTTACCAATGGGTAACGCTATACGTAACGCGTAATGTGGACACCATGTGTGGCTTCACGCCTTTTAGCCCCGGATCATATCTGATATCTCTGGTAAAGCCCAGCGGGAGCCCATGGGGCGTTAAGGCCTCTACTGATGTGATCGATATTCATTCGTTCTAAATATGATGACGGGTTATCGATTGCCAATAGGAAATAGCTGGGCTAAAATCAATTCAAATGATACACTTCCCCGCAAAAAAGTAATCGTAACGTCTCCACTGATGTATCATAAACCTAATAATAATGATGATGATGGTGGTGGGTGTCGCTGGATATCACCCAACACTCTCACATCACGGTTAGGTTAGGTTATGGTTATGGTTATTAAAGTATAAACATACTAAGGTGCCACAGGGGGACGCGTCGGGAGGATGAAGCGCTGCGCTGCGATGCGTGGCGCCGAACTCAGCATCTATCTGCATAATGTGGAACGACATTGATAACGCGATAAAGTAGCAGGCGACACAACGCTGCAAACCCCAGTTTATTCAGCTGGTTGTGATGTCGGTGACCTTAGTCCTGACTCGGTGGGGAAGGGAAGCTGGTTTGGGGGAACAAGTCCTTTAGATGGTGGATCTCCAAGTATGTGTGGCTTGGTTTTAACTATTGATTAATAAATGGTTGTTCTCTTCTCTTCTTTGTTTGTGTGTTCCAGGAGGAAAATACAACACCACCATTCACAGAGGAAAAGGCGATGGCAAACTTACCCGACATGTCTGCTGGGTGGAGAAAGAGGCTCCTGGAACCACAGCTATGAAATTCTCCAACGTCCCTTTTCTGCTTCATTAAATGGCCAAGAACGAATTTCTTGCAAAAATCTAAAAAAATCGCAACACAAATGTTCGAAAACAGCGTGAGAGCATGCAACAATACTGATATATACCTGGGGATATATTAGTTTCTGATTTTCTCCCTCCATGCCTACTATTTAAAACCCCTAGAACTCAATGATTTGACAATGATTTGATTGCGCGTTACTTTCAATTTGAATATTCAGAGGCAACTCAAAAATATCGATTTTTTACTCCAATTCACTATTTCTACACATTAAAAAGGTTCCACTGCAATAGATTATAATAGTATTTCACATTTTGGACGAAAATAAAGTGATGTTTTATACATTTAATGCCCATTTTTGGATTTCAGAGCATCCCACCCCCTTCATTAGCCCCAGTGGACAGGCACAGTGCGCACCGACACACCACGGGTGGCATCGGGGCGACCATGTAACGAGTCGTTCGATATCTCAACATTACACTCATGTGTTACAACTATTGTTTAAGCTTAACATTTAAGAAAACAAGCTATAAGTTGGGCCGTGGGGGGCGGGGCTGAGCAGCATGGTGCAGGCTGCACGACAAGTGCTCACGAGCGCCCTGCAGGCTGCAGGCTGCAGAGGACCAGACTCCACTCCACACCTAGGACCAAGTCACACTGTAGTCTCAGGGGGTTATTCTATACGTGTTCATGTCTATACGTTAATGTTCAGCTTGGATCGATTGTCGTAATACTAATAATAATAATTCATAATGTCCTAGAATATTAATAATATTTAATAATATCTCCAAGCGTCACATGCATTGCAAAGATTTAGAAATACGCTGTGGAAATCTATCTATCTATCTATCTATCAATCAATCAATCAATCAATCTATCTATCTATCTATCTATCTATCTATCTATCTATCTATCTATCTATCTATCTATCTATCGATCGATCGATCGATCGATCTATCTATCTATATCATCCATCCATCCATCCATCCATCCATCCATCTATCTATCTATATATAATTATGCTTAATAAATGAAGGGTTTTCCCTCGAGTGCATTAATTGAACTCAAACGGTGTATATTGTTCTTCCCAATGAGAAGGAGATCCAGAATGACTAATCCCGCGAGTAATCCCGCGAAGAGTTATCGATTAGGCAACGTGCCTATAATGTCCTCACAGGCCTCGCAACACAGACCTTTATTAAGATCATATATAATATATATAAGACAGGATAGGCCTATTAACCAATGACTACAGTTTTCCTACAATATGCATCGCTAGATATTCAAATGTGTTCAATATGTTCGACATTTATTATTAATTATTATTGTTAAAATAACGTTAATCTGTAATCATTGAATTGAACATTAGAACCAATACGTGATTTATACGTGAGCTTCCATGTCACAGAAAGAAACAACATATTTATAGTTATATATGCCCATAGCCGCCTCTTAAAACGACTACTGCAAGTCACCGAGATAGTTATCTGTTGTTTTATAAGTAGACAAACCAAGTGTACTGTTATCCTCGAGTAACATTGTACCTTTATACCTGACTTTATATCTCGTTCACCTCTTTGCGTTCTGCAGGAGTGGTGTCAGTGCGCCACCCAGTGGCCAAATGCAGAATCGTTTTCCATTTGAGTAAATCTCTGGTTTCCAGGAGCCTTCGACATATTGAATAACAATTGTGAACAATCATTCATGTTCTATTACATGTTAAATTGAAAGTATTTTAAAATTAAGTAATGATTTGAATCATCGGTTAAGCAGTTTAAACCCTGTCTGCCCATGATTTTGAATAGTTATTCATAAATGTGTGCTTATTTGGCATACTCTTACATATAACATCTTCAAAGCTGCATGATATCTGTTCTCACATTGTGATTTGGAAATCAAAATAGATTTCTCCATGAAGCAATCTGTCCTCCGCTAAGTGTATCGTATCTCTAGTTGTGTCCAACCTTTTTATTTCTATGGCGATCAGAATGGAATCAGTTGGGATCTATGAGCCACGATGGTGATAAGATATTAAGCTTTTAACATAATAGTGCTTCCTTAAGTAAGGACTATTCTCTCTTCTAGTAAAGTCTAAATCCAAAAGAGCCATCATGTAGAGATCAAGCTCTTCAAGGTGGGCGGACACCTGTATAATGTGACAATTCACATATAAAAATTACGTTTTTGTTTGTTTATTAAACATTAAATACATTCATTAGACATTAGTACACACACACTCGCAGCGGGCCAGTGCAATGCCGATGCAGGATGGGCCGTGCTGTCCTGAAGGCTGTGGTCTCTCAGTGATGGAGACAGCAGAGCTTGGCTGATGTCTCTGCTCTGATTGCATCTCAAATAGACATCTTGGCATCTGATCTATTAGAAATGCAAATTTGGGATACTTCATCTGATATGGTATTTGCAGCAGACCTAAAGGAGAACTCCTTCTGTTCTAATGCATATCTATGTTGTCTACCTACTAACACTGCAACACTCTAAATGAAGACAGTGATAACATGGGGTCTTATGGGGTCATAAGTGCTGATTAAGTACACATGCTTGGCTTTGCATCAACAACAGCGTCCCATTAAATGAACCACACCATTATCCCACTGGATTGTCAGTCCTCCCTCAGTCAGTCAGTGGGTCAGTAGGACCTCCTGATCTCATAGGACGACCAGGAGCTCCCAGCATCCTCTTTGGCCCAGGACGGCTGGTGAGTGTCGCTGTGCGAGGCCAGGCCTCGGTGGCTCTCTGCCTCCTCCGAGGCCAGAGGAGCCATCTTGGAGGCCAGGTCGCCCACCGGGCCGGACATGTAGGGGGAGCAGGAGAAGGAGGGCGAGGAGGGAGGGTAGGAGCCGGCGGACAGAGGGTGGTAGTGGACGTCCTCCAGGGTGTGCAGCGCGTAGGGCTGGCCGGAGGGCCCCGTGGAGGAGGAGGGACCCGCGGCCGAGGACCCGTGGCCGGGGGAGCGGTACTGCTGGTGGGCCGGGCTGCCCTCCGGCTCCGGGCTGGTGATGGAGGTGGAGGTGACGCCCCCTACCGCGCTCAGGCTGTCGGAACACAAGCCGTCCCCCACCTGGGACAGGGGCTCCGGAACCGACTGGTCCCACGACTCTCTCTGTATGAATGGGTAAGGAGAGAGAGAGAGGGAGAGGGGGGGGTCAGGAACCATTCAAACAGAACTCTGAGCTCAGCTATGAACAGATTCACACAAATCACAACAAAAAACTTAAATAACTAAAAAGGATTCGACTCCGTACCAGAAACAAATGGGAGGTCTCTCCCCCGAAGGGAGGAAGCAGGGAGGAGAGGGCGGCGGGGGGGAAGATGGAGCCCGTGGCCGTGGTGGAGAAGGCGGCTGTAGCACTGCGGTAGTCCCCAAAGGTCTCTGGGTAGTAGCAGTCGATGAGGGACGAGTAGCCGCTGATGGAGGACGGCTCACAGCCCAGGGCCTTGGAGCCCATCCCGCCATACAGGTCGGCCGGGAACTGCTTGGAGGACGAGGAACAGTAGTCGGGGTCCGGGATGTACGGACGCCTCATGCCGTAGTAGCCGGGCAACATGTGGGAACCTGTTGTTGGGAAAGGTTACGTTACATTATTATTATTATTATTCTACATGTATCACAAAACAGCACCACCTGCTGGCGTGTGCGTTACAACTGCATGGATGCAGGGTCTTTGAGTACGTTCACCACGTCTGTTTAGTTTCATGATGTCATCTGAAGGAGCCTGTGGTGCCCCCTAGAGGACACTCCTGGTGTTGCTCGATGTTATTGTCCTACTCTCTGTTTAACCTGAGGGTGGGACTGTACCAATGGCCCTGGAAGGTGTATGCACTTGTTTACTTAACTTTGATTAACTCAAACATCCACCCTCTTGTATCAATGCACTGTGTGCTCTGAACTCAGTGAACTACGATAGTGAACGAGTGTTCTCTCCATGCACACTGAGAACATGGAAGAACCTCTCCTAATAAAGTGTATAGTGTATATATAATAATATCACTGGAGCTGTCAATCTGGAGGAATGAATCCTCTTAATTGGTGTCTACACCAACTAGTTCCTCTTATGGAACCCATCCTAGTATGAGGAGCAGTGGGTATCAGCTATGGGATATACAGGGGAGCAGGGGAGGGGTCTGGTGCCTTGCTCAAGGGCACTGAGGCAGTGCCCAGGTGTTTCGGAGGGGACTTGAACCGGCGACCTTCCGGTTCCCAAGCCGAGTCCCAACAGACTGAGCTACTGCCACTCCTTATATCATTATCAGGGTATAATAATTCATATATAAAGTAAAGCTAAAAATACCTATCATTGATATATGGGTGAAGTCTATATAGCCAAATATATCTATATCTAATAAGACGCCTAAAATCAATAAGCTAATGAATGCTACATCCTGAAGGCTTAAACCAAATAACAAGGAGGCGTATTTGTGCCCTTTGCTGGAATTGAAGGCTTTTATTACAATGAGGTCAGGGTCAGGGTTAGGGTCAGGGTTAGGGTTAGGGTTAGGGTTAGGGTTAGGGTCAGGGTTAGGGTCAGGGTCAGGGTTAGGGTTAGGGTCAGGGTCAGGGTTAGGGTTAGGGTCAGGGTTAGGGTTAGGGTCAGGGTCAGGGTTAGGGTTAGGGTTAGGGTTAGGGGGTTAGGGTTAGTGTCAGGGTTAAGGTTAGGGTTAGGGTTAGGGTCGATCAGTCAGCTGGAAGCAGGATATTTATCAACCTTACCTTGTACAAAGGATGGAGGTGTGGTTGATCCTCCCTGCAACAGAGAGAACAACATGTAAGACAAAAAGTCATCATACTGCATCCACACTTGAGATCTAAAACAGAGAGAGAGAGAGAGAGAGAGAGAGAGACACTCACTCACAGCATGGGTATAGGGATAGGGTGCTGCAGTATATTTTTGCATATTGCTAACATGAAAGTAGAGTTGATATTGAGGCAAATTCCGAGGGCTGGATTTGAATATTGTTTGCTAGTGCCTAAGACTTCCTCATGAGCCCCAGGCATGGGTCAGAGCATCTCCCAAGGCTGTGTAGGGAAATCAGCTGACTCAAGGCTCCCAGCATGACCTCTGGTCATGCTGGGAGCTCCAGGCTAGATGGAGCCCCAACGTGACACAGAGGCCCTCAGTGACCTGGCCTTAGAGATGAATGATGAAGTCAGAGTGGACCTCACACCGTGTGGAGGCAGAGGGAGAGGGAGGCTGATTGTGAAGCCAGCTCTGTTCCTCTCCAGCGGTTTGAAAGGTGATGAGGAGCAGGAGCGAGGCTCCGTTTGGGGCTTGTTCCTGGCATGGGGCCATCGTGCTCCAACCCGTGATGGCACTCAGCGGGTTGAAGGTCATTGATAACAATGACCATGTCGTTGTGGCTGAGGGCTTTAGGTGATGCTCCATCCCTCTACAGTGTCCCCTGGTAACCTGCTCTTTACAGCTCTTGTTTAAAAGAGACCATTAGAAGAGACCATTAGCATGGATCTGACCTCTGACCTTGGTTTAAATGGCCTTGAATTGGTTTGCTATGAGCCAATATTGATATAGAATTTTCCAATGCCAGTGCTATAGCCATAGAAGTATGCATGTGCGAAAAGGTGAGTGTGTCTAAGGCCTTCGACCTCTCCTGTCCGACAACATCAACATTATTATTTCCCCTGACATTATAATCATTTTGACAAAAGAATATGAAGCCCTCTTGCTTCAATACACAGATTGCAGCCGTCTCAAAGGGCAGTAGTTGCATAAGCCGATGGGTATGTAAGCATGTGGGTTTGGCTCCTTTTGTCATATTTAATGGTCTCCCTCTTGTGTTTCTCCCTGGTGCTACGCAGTCATAAGGCTGGATGGCTATAGAGCGGACATGCCAACGCTCACAGAAAACAAACAGTGCTGGAATGGTCCATTGACAGGTGGTTTGGGGATGAAAAGGTCCATGGTGTGCAAGCAGATGTCTCAACAGAGGCGGCTCTCTGCTCTTGCTTTCTCTCTCTCTCTCTCTCTCTCTCTCTCTCTCTCTCTCTCTCTCTCTCTCTCTCTCTCTCTCTCTCTCTCTCTCTCTCTCTCTCTCTCTCTCTCTCTCTCTCTCTCTCTCTCTCTCTCTCTCACACTGTGTGCGTGCATGTGAGGTTGGTTGTTTCTGTAGGAGTGTGTGTGTGTGTGTCCAAGACAACAATAGCAGGCTTGTCTAGGGCACAGGGAATATGGCAAAGGACAATACTGCCTGGCAGGTGTGCAGAGATATCACTTTGCATAGGCGGCCTCCTGCACGGCCCTTTCAGTCCGTCTATCTTCCTGCCGGCTGTCTGTCTCACACATAGACACCAGCCCTAACCCCGGCCCTCGGACGGGTATTAGCATTGTGTCAGCTCATTGTGAGGGGAGGTGGGCGGGGCCTGGCTTTGTCTCCTGTTTGCAGGCACCGCGGTCCGCCTGTTTGCCCAGAGGCTTTACAAGTGCTGCAGGCGACACGGAGAGAGAGAGGGAGAGAGAGGAGAGAGAGAGAGAGAGAGAGAGAGA
>CM050999.1:34111411-34116411 GCA_027704905.1 Muraenolepis orangiensis
ATAACATGTCATTAACATTACACTATCATAACATGTCATTAACATTACACTATCATAACATGTCATTAACATTACACTATCATAACATGTCATTAACATTACACTATCATAACATGTCATTAACATTACACTATCATAACATGTCATTCACATTACACTATCATAACATGTCATTAACATTACACTATCATAACATGTCATTAACATTACACTATCATAACATGTCATTAACATTACACTATCATAACATGTCATTAACATTACACTATCATAACATGTCATTAACATTACACTATCATAACATGTCATTAACATTACACTATCATAACATGTCATTAACATTACACTATCATAACATGTCATTAACATTACACTATCATAACATTGTCATTAACATGACACTATCATAACATGTCATTAACATTACACTATCATAACATGTCATTAACATTACACTATCATAACATGTCATTAACATTACACTATCATAACATGTCATTAACATTACACTATCATAACATGTCATTCACATTACACTATCATAACATGTCATTAACATTACACTATCATAACATGTCATTAACATTACACTATCATAACATGTCATTAACATTACACTATCATAACATGTCATTAACATTACACTATCATAACATGTCATTAACATTACACTATCATAACATGTCATTAACATTACACTATCATAACATGTCATTAACATTGCACAATCATAACATGTCATTAACATTACACTATCATAACATGTCATTAACATTACACTATCATAACATGTCATTAACATTACACTATCGTAACATGTCATTAACATGACACTATCATAACATGTCATTAACATTACTCTATCATAACATGTCATTAACATTACACTATCATAACATGTCATTATCATTACACTATCATAACATGTCATTAACATTACACTATCATAACATGTCATTAACATTACACTATCATAACATGTCATTAACATTACACTATCATAACATGTCACTAACATTACACTATCATAACATGTCACTAACATTACACTATCATAATATGTCATTAACATTACACTATCATAACATGTCATTAACATTACACTATCATAACATGTCATTAACATTACACTATCATAACATGTCATTAACATTACACTATCATAACATGTCATTAAATTACACTATCATAACATGTCATTAACATTACACTATCATAACATGTCACTAACATTACACTATCATAACATGTCATTAAATTACACTATCATAACATGTCACTAACATTACACTATCATAACATGTCATTAACATTACACTATCATAACATCACAACACGCTAAATAAATAACTCTTCATTTTACAGCCTTCAGCCAACATGTTCAAACAAAACCAGACCAATACAAGGACATCACTAAAGGCTTAGGCGTGTTTAGGCTTGATCAGTAGCAATGGACTGTAGATGTACTTCTTTGGGCTCCTCTGACCACAAAGACCAGATAGATGAACCAGTTCATGGTTGAGTGTGAGCATGGCTACGTGCTCCCTCCCTAGTGCTCCCTCCCTAGTGCTCCCTCCCTAGTGCTCCCTCCCTCCGGAGTGTGTGGTGGTGGTTTAACCTGTAGGCCTTGATGAACAATGACCCACAGGTGTGCAGCCTCACTCAGCTTAGGCTTAAGCTTAAGTTATAAGCTAACCATATATGTATACATATATATATATATAAATATAAATCCCGTTTTCGTTTATAGATATTGCTATCTATATAATAAAATAATATATTTATTAAACACTCAACTAACGACAATTTTATGAGCCTACTTTACTTGGATTTAGTCCCCAAATGATTGATCTATGCAACTGCTAGACAGGTGTCAACCGGTATGGCGTGGCGTTGAGTTGGGATACGACACTCAGTTGAAATATAATGGATATTGATATGCAACTTAAAGTTGAGAGCACTTACCAAATAACGTAGCATGATGTTCAACTGTAACATGTGATGGAATTCCCACGCTACTTACTGTATATAACCCAATGTCCTTTAAGTCATGTAACTCTTACAACTTAAACCATGTTGACATGTCAAGTCATGTCAAGTGCGTCTCTAACTAAACCAGGTGACGTGTTACTACATATTTAAAGATGGATATAAAAACTAAAAGGTCTTTGTGTTGAATTGCTGTGTTGAAGTGTTTCTGCACTTAATGCAGAATAATATAAGTGAAATAAACAAGATAAACAAACTGTTTATCCAAGTGACCCACTCTGTGAACAGGGCCTCTGTGTGAACAGGGTGATGGCTGTGAGGTATCAGTGACTCACAGATAAGAGCTGCTCAACACACGGCGCTTTTCCTGGAACAACAGAACCACACACACACACACACACACACACACACACACACACACACACACACACACACACACACACACACACACACACACACACACACACACACACACACACACACACACACACACACACACACACACACACACACACACACACATACACACACACACACGGCAGGACGAGAAGGAAGAAGAGAAACATACAGTACAACCACACACACACACACACACACACACACACACACACACACACACACACACACACACACACACACACACACACACACACACACACACACACACACGGCAGGACGAGAAGGAAGAAGAGAAACATACAGTACAACCACACACACACACACACACACACACACACACACACACACACACACACACACACACACACGGCAGGACGAGAAGGAAGAAGAGAAACATACAGTACAACCACACACACACACACACACACACACACACACACACACACACACACACACACACACACACACGGCAGGACGAGAAGGAAGAAGAGAAACATACAGTACAACCACACACACACACACACACACACACACACACACACACACACACACACACAACACACACACACACACACACACACACACACACACACACACACACACACACACACACACACACACACACACACACACACACACACACACACACACACACACACACGGCAGGACGAGAAGGAAGAAGAGAAACATACAGTACAACCACACACACACACACACACACACACACACACACACACACACACACACACACACACACACACACACACACACACACACACACACACATACACACACGCACACATGCACACACGCGTGTGTGAACACTGTCTCACCTATTTTGAAAAAACGCCTACTTAATAAGTATTTCATATCTATTTAACTATTTAACTATTTATCTATTTAGTTGACGTGGCAAACCAACACACGACACACACTAAATATTGCATTTTCTGTGACCACTAGAACGTGCATTTAGCCGACCAGTTGTATTCGCTTGCATCCTGGATGTTGATGATCACCATGTTCTAACTATCTAAACACTATTTGCTTAACGAAGTGCAGTTCATCTCTCATGTAAATCTTCACTCCAGGAACGTGGAGGCTGTGGAGCCTGCAGTGCGGGCCGTGGGAGAAGACGACCCCCAGCGGAAGGTTTGGGTCATTACAGCATGTGACCAAACCTACCATTAAGCTCCACTAGGTGGCAGTGAAAGGCAGCTACGCAGACAAGCCGATTGAGCCAACACACAAAATCAGAAACGAGCAAGATAACGAAACTAAAGATGCATGAACAGTTATAGGAAGCCAGCCAGTAGGAGATTTCCTCTTAAGCTAAGGGTGTAGGGATGGGGGTAGGCCTACAGCCCTCCTCTTTAGGATGGGGCCTACAGCCCTCCTCTTTAGGATGGGGCCTACAGCCCTCCTCTTCAGGATGGGGCCTACAGCCCTCCTCTTTAGGATGGGGCCTACAGCCCTCCTCTTTAGGATGGGGCCTACAGCCCTCCTCTTTAGGATGGGGCCAACAGCCCTCCTCTTCAGGATGGGGCCTACAGCCCTCCTCTTTAGGATGGGGCCTACAGCCCTCCTCTTTAGGATGGGGCCTACAGCCCTCCTCTTTAGGATGGGGGTAGGCCTGCAGGTCACCCTTGAAAAAGAGATATTTTGATCTCAAGGGGCTTTCACCTGGTTAAATAACGGCTACAAACAAACATACAGCCCTCCTCTTTAGGATGGGGGTAGGCCTACAACCCTCCTCTTTAGGATGGGGCCTACAACCCTCCTCTTTAGGATGGGGCCTACAACCCTCCTCTTTAGGATGGGGCCTACAGCCCTCCTCTTTAGGATGGGGCCTACAACCCTCCTCTTTAGGATGGGGCCTACAACCCTCCTCTTTAGGATGGGGCCTACAGCCCTCCTCTTTAGGATGGGGCCTACAGCCCTCCTCTTTAGGATGGGGCCTACAGCCGTCCTCTTTAGGATGGGGCCTACAGCCCTCCTCTTTAGGATGGGGCCTACAGCCCTCCTCTTTAGGATGGGGCCTACAGCCCTCCTCTTTAGGATGGGGCCTACAGCCGTCCTCTTTAGGATGGGGCCTACAACCCTCCTCTTTAGGATGGGGCCTACAGCCCTCCTCTTTAGGATGGGGCCTACAGCCCTCCTCTTTAGGATGGGGCCTACAAGATTCAAGATAACTTTATTTATCCCGAGGGAAATTAAGGTGCAACAGTTGAAACAGGGGGAATAAATGCACACAAAATATACTAATACCTAAAAACTAAATAACAACAAACTAAACTAAGCTAAACTAGTATAAACAAAATATAACTAAATAAACTCTAAATGAAATCTAAATGTATTGATAGATGAATAGCACAATTTACAGTATTATTACAGTAATACGTAGGTATATACAATACACAACAATACGTATAGTGTAAATTGGCAGTAATAAAATACTAATAAATAACTCGAAAAAGGTCACTGAGTCTCCACTGTCCCTCTCACGACCCGAGGTAGATGAATTATAGAGTCTGATGGCCACAGGAAGAAAGGACTTCCTGTGGCGTTCTGTGGTGCACCTGGGTGGAATGAGTCTGTTGCTGAAGGTGCTT
>CM050999.1:34121411-34129486 GCA_027704905.1 Muraenolepis orangiensis
GTGTGTGTGTGTGTGTGTGTGTGTGCGTGCGTTTGTGTGTCCAGAAGTCAAACAGGTTCCAGAAATCAAACAGGTTCCAGAAGTCAAACAGGTTCCAGAAGTCCAAAGGGTTTGAGAACAGGGGATAGTCTCTTTATTATCCGTTATTAACCACCAGGTGGGTTGTTATTCGGAGACCTCTGCTGACGTCAGAACATCAGGAGAGGACATTCCAGACCTTAAAGAGGAATCCAGACCCCTGAACCCTTATCACAGACCTCTGCACCACCCATCATGTCCCCTGGTTTATTAGACATGCTGGGAAAACAATTCTAATATTCTTGTGAATTTCCGATGTCCGAAGTCAGGTAGCCAACAACAAGCCCCTGGGCTCCCCACCAGCGGACGGTTCACTCTATGATGACCAGAGCACCGAGGAGTTCCCCTATAAAAGCTTTTGCTCTGAGAGGACAGTTTGGTCTTGGCCAGGACTTATCATGACTTCTCATCTGCAGACTAAACAAACCCTTTCTTAACACGTCTCTACAGCACAATAACAATGCTGACCTCAGCACAGACTTGGAGTCGCTCCTCTCTCGATCCTCTTCTCCACCATGTGTTTGAAAACCAAAATCACATGAGGAGAGGGTGAAGGAGAACCACAGCAAACAGACCATTGTTGGTTCAAATGGAGAAAAGGGCTCTAGGACATTAGCTTTTATTGGACTCGTAAATATTTCCTTAAAAGCCACTTCAACACATCCCCAAATAGCCAATCCACTGGGTCAGGAAACACTCTATTAAATAAGTAATAGGTTTATAACATAATACACTTAAACATTAAAACATGAACCCTATCAAATGGGACGGCTTGATATTTTCTTACCATGGTACAGACAGTATTTATCTTTCATGAGGTAAGAGGATGACACAAATGGACATTTTAATAACTGTAAACCACAGGGAGAATGTTGGGCCCTCACTTGTTAATCCATCAGTAAGTAACTCCACCGCCAGCTACTCTGGATATACATAGAAACAAAATGGCTGCTGATGATAGCAGAGAAATTAAGTCATGTTTTGATCAAATGAGAGAAGCATGGCGATGAGTCCGGAGAGTTCCCAGAGAGGACCGAGGGTCTGTGTGCCGACACGGCTGGAGAACGTCACCGGCGTCACGTGTGTGTATTACTGTCACTGCTGTCAGCTCGGCTGCTCCAGGACTTCCCAGAAATGCACGTGGAAAGACTTTGCACTCTGTGAAAGAATGGAAAAAGGCACTCAAGACCCTTCTCCAACCGTGGGTCGGAGGGGAGGGGGGCTGCAAATCATGGCCTCTCCATTAGCTCCTGTACTCCTTTTGGACTAGCGACTCTGTTGGATGTTCACTACAACCCTCCCAACACTCATATAGAAGCCCTTGTATTTGTAAAGCATCACACACACATGCCATTCATGGCTAAGGCCTGACTCATGCTAAAAGGCTGTGTCCTTTTAACACACAGTCACAAGCAGAAACTAGTCATCATGATGATCACTGTGAATATCAGAGGACTTATATGTATCACGGTGATCACTGTGAATATCAGAGGACTTATATGTATCACGGTGATCACTGTGAATATCAGAGGACTTATATGTATCACAGTAATCACTGTGAATATCAGAGGACTTATATGTATCACGGTGATCACTGTGAATATCAGAGGACTTATATGTATCACGTGATCACTGTGAATATCAGAGGACTTATATGCATCACTGTGATCCCTGTGAATATCAGAGGACTTATATGTATCACAGTGAATGTGAGATGATTGCCAGGTTCCGGGGGCCCTGGTGGTGTGTCTACAGTGTTATTAAACAGTCCCATCTGTTCATCCTGCACATAGGCCGTGGCTCAATGGTGAAGCTGATGCTGCCTTTCAGATCTCTGGGAGGATTCTAATTTCCTGGGAGGGCTCCTGCTGCAGCACCAGGCCGGGGTTCGACGTCCAACACGCTGTAAGGCGGCGATAGTGTCCCTAGCAACAGCTGAAAACACTGGAGCACAAACGGCTGATCTTACAAACGCGCTCCAAGGATGAGGCCAGGAACCCGTTTGTTACAAGAATAACACATTCCTGGAGGAGGGATCGCTGGGCGGTGAGTCATCCATTTCATCGGTGTCTTCCCCTTCACTGGGGATGTCTGCTGATCACCGAGAGAAGCATGGAGCCAACAGGCTTCATAGTAATGTAGAATAAATATATTGTGTATTGTATTACAACAACAGCTTAACCGCTTTCGCCCTGAACTATTTTGGAGGAATTTTTCGCGGAAAAACATTTAGGATTTTTGGTAGAGGTAGACCTCCTAGAAATGAATCCTTAATAGTTCCATGAACACGTCGGCCAGATTGAAAGTCACAACACTCAAGAGAATAAAGATCCTGTGCAACTTCTCCTCCAACTGTAAAGCAGTGTCATTATGTGGGTTGGTATATTGGCAGTTCTGATGCATTCTTTTATTCATTCGTTCATCTACCCTTTGAGTTGTCTTTTGTGCTACTTTTATTTTGGCGAGCCATCAGCGAGCCAATCCAAATCTCCAAATGAATGGAGATGAACACGCTCCGATAGATCACACCCTGATCCAAATCCCCTGCTCGCTCTCCACACACATTCTGCTAACAAACTAGAAATGATACAGGCATCCATTCCAGATATATAAAGATATCATACAATAGGATCAAAGCAATGCAGACAATACAATACACTTTATGAAAAGTAACAATGTTTGTTATCTACTCACAGTTCAACCTGAATAATGCTATATAATTATGCAGGTTTGGGATGAAGTAATACAACAAAACAAATATAAATAATTGTCTCAGTAATTTAAATGTAAAGATCATTAGATGATGCTTTGAGAGTAACTTCCTGTAGGGTCCTTGAGCTCCTCTTTCATATGAGACCCCATGTTGGACCCCAACGAGACCGAGGAACCAAATGTGCCAAAGAACCCAGAAGTAGCGAGACACGGACACTCAAAGCAAAGGAAAAAATGTCTTTACTGTTATCTCCAACATCAAAAACATAAACTGGGCAGGGTTGGACAGGATACTTGGCGAGGTAGGAGCTGGAACAAGCAGTCTCTCGTGATAGTGGTTCACAATAACCAAGCGCCCGACGTCGGTCCTCGGCAGCCTAAAGAAGGGTAGATCCCAGGTGTTAATTAGTCTCAGTAGGCCTGATTATGATGGGCAACACCTGGGATCGATTAGAGCGTGGGGGGAGGCACAACAGTATCCCCCCCCTGAGGGGAGGCACCGGACGACCGCCCCAGAGCCCCCGGGTTCTCCCGATAGAAGTCGTCCAGCAGGGAGGGGTCCACGAGATAGGAAGGGGGTACCCAGCTCCGGTCCTCCGGACCGAAGCCCTCCCAATCCACAAGGTACCGGAAACCCCGCCCCTGGCGGCGGACGGCGAGGAGCTTACGGACCGACCATACCGGATCTCCATCCGCCAGGACCCGGGGAAGCGGAGGAGCTGTAACAGGGGGAGACAAGGGACTGGAGGCCACGGGTTTCAGCTGAGAAACATGAAACACGGGGTGAACCCGGAGAGACGGAGGGAGAACCAAACGCACCGCAGAGGGGTTAATGATTCGATCCACGGTGTAGGGACCAACATAACGGGGATTCAACTTACGAGTCGATGTCTGGGAGGTCTGGAGGGGCAGGTCCCGGGCCAACAGCCAAACCCTCTGACCAGGCTGGTAGACAGGGGCAGGCACCCTCCGCCGGTTCGCGGCAAGCCGGGCCCGCTCCGTGGCCCGGAGTAGTGCGGCCCGGGCGGCCCTCCAAATGCGTCGACACCGGCGGAGGTGGGCCCTGGTGGTCGGGACCGCCACCTCCAGCTCCTGTTGGGGAAAACAGCGGGGGCTGGTAGCCCAGGGAACATTGGAACGGGGACATACCAGTAGCGGAGCTCTCCATAGCGTTGAGGGAGTACTCCACCCAGGGCAGGTACTTGGCCCAGGAGGTGGGGTTACTCGAGGTGACGCAACGGAGAGCCGCCTCGACGGCCTGGTTGGCGCGCTCCGCCTGCCCATTGGACTGGGGGTGGTACCCCGAGGATAGGCTGGCCGTGGCCCCAATTCCCTTGCAGAAGGCCTGCCACACCTTGGAGATGAACTGGGGACCGCGGTCGGACACAATGTCAGAGGGGATTCCATGTAGGCGGACCACATGGAGGGTCAGGAGGTCCGCTGTTTCGGCCGCCGAGGGAAGCCCTGGGAGGGAAACAAAATGAACCGCCTTGGAGAAGCGATCGACCACGGTCAGGATGGTGTCACAGCCTTGGGAAACAGGAAGCCCCGTAATAAAGTCCATGGCAATGTGGGACCATGGGCGACTGGGAACGGGGAGGGGGTGCAGGAGACCTGCTGGAGGGCGATGCGAAGCCTTGCTCCGGGCGCAGGTGGTGCAGGCGGCTACAAACCCCCTGACATCCCTCCTGAGAGTGGTCCACCAGAACCTCCGGCTGATGAACTCCGCCGTCCGCCGCTCCCCGGGGTGACAAGCAAAGTGGCTGGAGTGGCCCCACTCCAACACCTGCGGGCGGACAGCAAGAGGCACAAACAACCGGTTACAGGGACCGTTACCTGGGTCTGGCTCGGCCCGCTGGGCCTGTCTCACCAGCGGCTCGATGGCCCAGGTGACTACACCCACCACCCGGGCTGAGGAAAGGATGGTGTCGGGGTTCTCCTTGACGGCAGGACCCTCCCCCGGGGACTGACGGGAGAGGGCGTCAGCTCTGACGTTCTTGGAGCCCGGACGGTAGGTGAGGGTGAAATTGAACCGGCTGAAGAAAAGGGCCCAGCGGGCCTGCCTGGAGTTGAGCCTCTTCGCCGTCCTCATGTAGGCCAGGTTCTTGTGATCCGACCACACAATGAACGGTAGCTCAGCTCCCTCCAACCAGTGTCTCCACTCCTCCAGGGCGGCGTGAACCGCCAACAGTTCCTTGTTGCCCACATCATAGTTCCTCTCAGCGGGTTCGAAACGCCGAGAGTAATAGGCACATGGGTGGACCCTGTGGTCCTCCTCTGACCGCTGTGAGAGAACGGCTCCGATGCCTGTGTCAGACGCATCTACTTCGACGACGTACTGCCTCGCCGGGTCGGGGTGGACGAGAACCGGGGCTGTGGTGAATAAGCTCTTGAGTCGGCGGAAAGCCGATTCCGCCTCAGGTGTCCACACGAATGGTCGAGAGGAGGAGGTGAGGGCGTTGAGGGGGGCAGCCACCTGGCTGAACCCCTTGATGAACCGCCGCACAAAGCCTGCAAAACCCAGGAAGCGCCTGAGCTGCGTGCGGTCAGTAGGGCGTGGCCATTCCTCCACCGCCTTGATCTTGGCGGGGTCTGCACGCATCTGTCCATCCTCCACCACGTTGCCGAGATACGTCACCGAGTTGGTGTGGAAGACGCACTTCTCAGCCTTCACATAGAGCCTGTTCTCCAACAGCCGTTGTAGCACCAGGCGGACGTGCTGGTGGTGTTCCTCCATGGACCTAGAGAAGATCAGGATGTCGTCCAGGTACACCACCACAAAGATGTCTAGCATGTCCCTCAGCACGTCATTCACCAGGCCTTGGAAAACTCCGGGGGCATTGGACAGACCGAACGGCATGACGCGGTACTCATAGTGGCCGAGATGGGTGTTGAAGGCCGTCTTCCACTCGTCACCCTCCCTGATCCTGACCAAGTGGTATGCGTTACGAAGGTCCAACTTGGTGAACACCCGGGCGTGCGTGAGTGGCTCGAAAGTGGAACTAAGAAGTGGCAGGGGGTACCTATTCTTCACCGTGATGTCGTTCAGTGCCCGATAGTCTATACAGGGCCTCAGGCCACCGTCCTTCTTAGCCACGAAGAAGAAGCCCGCTGCGAGGGGCGAAGACGACGGCCTTATAAGGCCTGAGGCTAGGGACTCAGCGATATAGTTGCGCATCGCCTCCCTCTCCGGCTGGGAGATGTTGTAGAGCCGCCTCTTAGGAAGGGCGGCCCCAGGAAGGAGGTCGATGGGACAATCATAAGGCCGGTGAGGGGGGAGTGAGAGGGCTCTGTCCTTACTAAACGCCAGAGAGAGGTCGTGATAAATGTGAGGCACCCCAGTGATATCTGGTGGAGAGGACACAGGCCTGGAACCGCTGGACGGAGACAAGGCGGAACGCAAACAGGTAGCGTGACAAGCTGTACTCCAGCCCAAAACCCGCCCAGATGCCCAGGAGATGTGAGGGTCGTGCCTCTCCAGCCAGGGTCTACCCAACACTAGAGGCGCCGTGGGGGCGTGCAAAACAAAAAAACGAATGGACTCAGAGTGATTTCCCGAAAGAGTGAGTGTGAGAAGGTCAGTAGCGTGCGTAATAGTACCCAAAGAATGCCCATCTATGGCCCGAGGAGAGAGGGTGCGATCTAAAGCCACCAAAGGGACACCCGCCTGTCGGGCTAGAGTTACATCCAGTAGACACTCGTCGGCACCCGAGTCAATGAGGGCGCCAACCGACAAGGTCTCCGTACCCCAGGCTAAGGTGGCCGGAAAAAGACGATTTAACGTACTAAGGGGCGGGGAAAAAGATGTTTTGCTCACCCGTATGCCCCTTACTGGCGAGCTTGGTCGTTTGGGCGGGTTGGGCAGGATCTGACATAATGTCCCTCCTTCCCACAGTAGAGGCACTGTTGGTGGGACATCCTGTACTCCTTTTGTCCTGCCGAAAGGTGGGATCGGCCAATCTCCATGGGCTCCCCGGGCCCGGACGTCGACCTGTCAACAGACAGCGCGTGCTGAAAAGGGGGCGTGGCCAAGCCCGCCGCGGACTGTGTGGCGGTCGCCGAGGCAGAGCGACCGGGAGCCGGGCAAAGGAACGAACGCTGGGCTCGGTCCAAACGGCGTTCACGCAGCCGTGTGTCCATTTGGAGTGCCAGTGTGATCAACTCTCTCAGCGTCTCCGGGCTGTCTCGAACGATGAGGTCCTTGACGGCGTCGCTCAAGCCCTTGCGATAGAGACAGAGGAGTGCTCTATCGTCCCAACCACTCTCTATTGCAAGGATCGGCCACCGAGCGAGACCCCTGACGGCAAACTAGCAGCCGGCTTGCAGTATCCAGCCCGTCTAATGGATGGTCGAAGACCGCGCAAAACTCTTGCTTGAATAGGGGGTAATCGGTGGCATAACCCCCGTCGCTGTTCACCGCGGCTATCGCCCAGCTGAGAGCTCTGTCGGCAAGGAGGGACATCACAAAAGCAATCCTGGCCCCACCCGAGGAATACTTGGACGGCTGATGTGTGAACAGCAACTCACACTGAGCTATGAACCCCCGGCACTGGTTCAAATCGCCCCCGAACGATCTGGGGCTAACCAAGCTGGGCTCGGCGCAACCGACTGACCCTGCGGGGACATCGGGGCCAGCTGGGACGTAGGACGGACTGGTTCCCGGACCGGAACCTGGATAGGTGCTGACGGCTAACGCGTCCAGAGATCGCTGGATGGACGCTAGGGCTCCGGTCATAGCATCCACCTTGGCGGCGAGACTGGTGACCGTACTGACGGTAGTCTGCGACGTGTTCTCCAGCACCGCAATCTGGGACTGGACCGAGGGAAAAGCCTTTCCCAGTTCGGCCTGCAGTTGGGTAAGCTCGATGGCTTGTTCTGTTACAATCTTGCGTAACTCGGAAGGTGTCCCGTGCCCCGCTTCTGGGTTCCCGGCTTGGCTCATTTTTAGGCTTGGTTATTCTGTTGGACCCCAACGAGACCGAGGAACCAAATGTGCCAAAGAACCCAGAAGTAGCGAGACACGGACACTCAAAGCAAAGGAAAAAATGTCTTTACTGTTATCTCCAACATCAAAAACATAAACTGGGCAGGGTTGGACAGGATACTTGGCGAGGTAGGAGCTGGAACAAGCAGTCTCTCGTGATAGTGGTTCACAATAACCAAGCGCCCGACGTCGGTCCTCGGCAGCCTAAAGAAGGGTAGATCCCAGGTGTTAATTAGTCTCAGTAGGCCTGATTATGATGGGCAACACCTGGGATCGATTAGAGCGTGGGGGGAGGCACAAC
>CM050999.1:34130486-34192986 GCA_027704905.1 Muraenolepis orangiensis
GTTAGAGGGAGGGTATGAGGGAGGGAGGGTATGAGGGTGAGAGGGTATGAGGGAGGGAGGGTATGAGGGTGAGAGGGAGGGTATGAGGGTTAGAGGGAGGGTATGAGGGAGGGAGGGAGGGTATGAGGGTGAGTGGGAGGGTGATGAGGGAGGGAGGGAGGGTATGAGAGTGAGAGGGAGGGGTATGAGGGAGGGAGGGAGGGTGAGAGGGAGGGAGGGTATGAGGGAGGGTATGAGAGAGGGAGGGAGGGAGGGAGGAAGGGTATGAGGGAGAGTATGAGGGAGGGAGGGTATGAGGGAGGGTATGACGGAGGGAGGGTGAGAGAGAGAGAGAGGGGGGAAGGAAGGAAGGGAGGGAGAGAGGGAGTGGGGGGGGGGGGGTGCTTTTGACACCATCAGGACTCCTCACCTGCTTCTGGAAGGAGTTTGCTAGTTCGGACGCCTTCATGGTTCAGACTCCGGAGGTGCACAATTAAATTGCCAGAGTTGGTGAACATGGCGCCGCACGTTTTGCACTCGTAAATCCTTGGCTTGCGGATTATGTGTCGGGAGACCCTCATGTGGTGCTTATATTCCCCGAAGGAGGTGAATGTGGCGCTACAAATCTGGCACCGGAAACAGCGTTTACCTTCGTGCTTCAGCCGGTGCATCTTTAGGGAGTACGCCCGCGTTGAACTTTTTCCCACAGCGGTCACACTGGAAGGGCTTAACGCCTGGAGGGAGAGAGAGAGAGCCTTAGAGAGCCTTAGGGGGAGCCTCAGAACCCGAGGAAGAACTCACGGTAACCCTTATGTGGTAACCATTCTCCAGGTGGATAGGGGTTGGGCTATGGCTGTTACGTGGAACTGCATGCTTTTGTGTCATAAGGTGTCACCATATGTATGTCGATTTCAGTGCTACATCTGTATAATACTCCGCGACCCGACCACAGATAAGCGGTAGACGACGGATGGATGGATGGATTATATCGTAATAATAATTGAAACGTTGATGGTATGCCGAGCGAAATTTGACGCTTATTATTATTATACTCTCATCTTAGTTGTCGAAGCCTGTTTGTGTAGCAATAGGATGTACACAAAAGGATGGCCAGAAATGTGTTTCCTCAAGGGCGCCCTATCTCCCTGACGTTCTAGGAGGCACAATGCCACAGACACAGAGCACCAGAGAGGATCTAAAACATGAACTTGATCAGACCAAGGGTCCCTCAGACCTACCAGAGTGTATGAGCATGTGCTGCTTCAGGTTCTGGATGCGTGTGAAGCGCACTCCGCATGTGGGGCACTGGAAGGGCCTGTCTGGGCCGCTGGCCCCAGGGCGGGCCGAGGGGCTGATGTACAGGTGGTAGGGGTACTGGATCCCATCCAGCCTGGAGCAGGGGAAAGACACACCTTACAATCCTTTGTTCTCAATTCAATGCCTTCTGAGATCCAACAACAAAAGGACGCTGATGTCTCAGATGTTGAGACCTCTTAAAGGCAACATGTGTAAGAGTCAGAAATGTCTTCTCATTACTGACCCCTTTGACCACTAAGTGAACTGCAGCCTGCAGCGTGTGTGTTCAGAGCACTGGGGTGTGACCTCACACACTTAGTAGTAATGACAGTAATAATCAGAAATAAATATACAATTAAAAACATGAAATGATGAAAGAAGAGACATTATCCACACGTGGACGTCTCTTCCTTCGTGGATGTCCCGGTTCAAGTATAATAGAAATAAGAACACAGGCTCTTCAACAGAGAGTCACGCAAGGTCTCATCAGGACAGTAAAACAAGGTCTCATCAGGACAGTAAAACAAGGTCTCATCAGGACAGTAAAACAAGGTCTCATCAGGACAGTAAAACAAGGTCTCATCAGGACAGTAAAACAAGGTCTCATCAGAGCAGTAAAACAAGGTCTCATCAGGACAGTAAAACAAGGTCTCATCAGAGCAGTAAAACAAGGTCTCATCAGGACAGTAAAACAAGGTCTCATCAGGATAAATGACACCTACATATCAGGTTATATATAATTCAGTACCTGTGAGGACTACATTCATAACAGTGGTATCATTGTAAATGTTCACTTGTTCACAGACATCTTGTGGTTTATATAGATATTGTAATAAATCCATATGCTTGCTACTTTTCAATCATATATATATACACATAAACACCCCCTGCCTAGTAGTTAAGACGTAGAAGACGTGCTTTTCTGAAAGAAAGCTTCTGTTCTGGGCAAGCGTCTTGCCCATAGTAGGTGTGAGTTGTGTGCAAGTTGATGTGTTTGTGACCATGCTTTGGGATTACCTCATGTTCCTAGGGTTATAGTTAGCAGAGACAAGTCCCCCCTACCTTAAAAGACCATACCGGACCGGGTGATCAAACCATCATAGCCCTCATTCCTGGCTTCACTAGAACATCTGTTACCAATGTCATTTGTCTAAACGGCTTTGTTATACCGATTCTGCCAAAGTGCATTTAGAGTGTGCACTCTTGCCACAAATGTAAACAATAGCAAAATAACTTTTATTTTGGAATCAATGCACTCAAGTGTGTGGATAAAGAGAAGAGTGAATTACCTTGTTCTTTACACAACAATGTCTTATCAGGAAGACCCAAGAGCTAATGTTGTAGTTTACATTTGTGGGGCGAGGCCCAATTCATGCTCAATGCTCTACGGCACCAAGTATTTTCCCAAACTATGACCAATATCACTAATACCTTTCACAAAATATTGGCAACAAGCCTTCACCGTTTATGAACAGTGAAACAGTTTCATAGCATAGTTTGTCGTGCCATTGTTTTGCCATAAAGACACAACCATTTAGGATGCACTTAAAGCAGATGTGTGGATGAGGGGATTTGCTGAGCGGTTTACTTGCTTGTTCCCGAGACAATCGGCACACGTCTCAACAGAAACACCTCACCTTTCATCCTCCTCGCCATGGCCTCCGGCGTTAGACGTGCTCTGCATGGACGGCAAGGCTTCAGAGACGCCCTCATCCATGGACCCTGAAGATAGACCAAGAATAAGGAAGGAAAACCACACACACCTTAGGGATGCACCCATCACCCTATCAGACATGACACCACCAGATAGCCCATTGGTTCTTACAGTGAAATATGGATTACAATTGTCCCGCTTCTTCACAAATTCCTTTGAAACACTATATAAACCTATTACTTCATTATGGAATGGACAATCAAGATAATATATAACAATATTATACAGAATTAAAAATAATTGTGTAATAATTTAGATAAGTCTTTTCACAGTATTTATATTGACATTCTAGGAACAAGAAGTCACATGAATAGAATATTAAGCGCTATATAAACGGTTTAATTAATATAATTGATCGGTCAATGGACATGGGTGATGCCAAATATTGTTCCTTTTTGCCTGTGATGTGGTGTTGATCTGTTCCTGCGTTACCCATGGGCTATCACTTTAAACTCTGCTGATCCCTGCTGTTATAGTAGTAGTCAATCAAGTCCTCGATAGGTTATGGTTATGGTGACATATTTTAATGGAAATACAATGCAATAAAACTATGATTAGAAAGATGTTAAAACAACCGCGGTTGCCAGAGAGACAATTATAGAAATTACGTCCTTCAATTCCATGAAACTGTTCATCAATGAAAGCATGTCGTTTCAGAAGGTTCCTTCTTATTGATTGGGATTAATGTAAGAGGTTAATGTAAGGGGTACCGCACACATGGAAACAAGTTGTTGAATGAGGGATAATAAATATTACAGAAGTATTTTTCTGCTGGAAAGTACAGATTTTTCATTAAACGGGGCCGTCTATGCAGTAGAAAGGCACAAGGAGCCATTGGAATAGCATTAGAGAACGGGTGCTACATGACCAGAAAACTACAGTTAGAACAACAGCCCTAGAGAACGGGTGCGACATGACCAGAAAACTACATTTAGAACAACAGCCCTAGAGAACTGGTGCTACATGACAAGAAAACTACAGTTAAAAGATTCAAGATTCAAGAAGATTCAAGAAACTTTATTAATCCCGAGGGAAATTAAGGTGCAACAGTTGACACGGGGAATAAATGCACACGCAAATATACTAATACCTAAGCTAAAAACTAAATAACAACTAACTAAATAAAACTAGTATAAACAAAATATAACTAAAATAACTCTAAATGAATCTAAGTGTATTGATAGATGAGTAGATGAATTGCACAATTTACAGTATTATTACAGTAATACGTAGATATATACAATACACAACAATACGTATAGTGCAAATTGGCAGTAATAATATATTAATAAATAACTCAGATGAATACTGAAAAAGTGACATGTGAAAAGTGAAAAGTGAAATAGAATTTACAGTGCAAAATTACAGTGAAATGATTTACAGTGCGTTGACCAAAAAAATAAATAATAATAACAGTAACAGTGCGTTGGCCTCAGGTCACTGAGTCTCCACTGTCCCTCTCACGACCCGAGGTAGATGAATAAAACAACAGCCCTAGAGAACTGGTGCTACATGACCAGAAAACTACAGTTAAAACAACAGCCCTAGAGAACTGGTGCTACATGACCAGAGAACAACAGTTAAAACAACAGCCCTAGAGAACTGGTGCTACATGACCAGAAAACTACAGTTAAAACAACAGCCCTATAGAACTGGTGCTACATGACCAGAGAACAACAGTTAAAACAACAGCCCTAGAGAACTGGTGCTACATGACCAGAGAACAACAGTTAAAACAACAGCCCTAGAGAACTGGTGCTACATGACCAGAAAACTACAGTTAGAACAACATCCCTAGAGAACTGGTGCTACATGACCAGAGAAAAACAGTTGGAACAACAGCCCTAGAGAACTAGTGCTTCATGACCAGAGAACAGCAGTTGGAACAACAGCCCCAGAAAACTGGTGCTACATGACCAGAGAACAGCCCTAGAGAACTGGTGCTACATGACCAGAGAACAACAGTTAGAACAGCAGCCCTAGAGAACTAGTGCAACAGTTAGAACAACAGCCCTAGAGAACTGGTGCTACATGACCAGAGAACTACAGTTGGAACAACAGCCCTAGAGAATTAGTGCTACATGACCAGAGAACAACAGTTAAAACAACAGACCTAGAGAACTAGTGCTAAGTGACCAGAGAACAACAGTTGGAACAAAAAGCCGGCAAAATAAACATGAGAGACGTGAAACGTGTCACCCGGCAGACTTTTGCTGGCGAACAAATTAGCGAAACTGAATGCTGGTAAAATGGAAGGGAATTTATAAATGTATTTATCATTGACACATACTACCCACATTGTAATGGTACAAACATGATTACAAAATGGAAAAGTATTCCTTTAAACAACCAGAATGTAACGGAAGCGTATACAGTTTCACATTGTTTAATATATCCTGCCAGCCTGAACTCACACCGTCTCTTGTGAATCCCAAAGAAGGATCCAGTCACCAGCTCCCCTCCCCAGCTCAGCCTGGTGCTCCAGCTACAGCGGACAGCCCTGTTATAAAGTCTAGGTTCCAACAAAGCCAGGGTTTGTTTCATATTGAAGGGACTAAATTGACATGTTGCCATGTAACGCTTGGGTTACGCCGTTTAGAGACATTATTTTGGAAATCCCTCTCGCTCATCTTCCATTAAAGCAGCGACACAACCAGTTAGTTTCCTTTTGTCTATGGTTAAGTGTAACTTTTCCTTTATTGAATCGGAGCATTTACATTCTGAACAAGCGTTCTCAGTGTCTCAGTGACTGAACATAATGACGGCGTGTCAATTTTAAGACCAGATGGGCCGATCACAGATTATGTGTATCCTTAATACAGGTGTACAGTATATTGGTCAATCAATCATCATTAAGCTCAATTCATGTTGCAGATGTTTATGTTAGCGTAACGTCTACTACACACTTTAGACATGAATCAGACCTAGGCTGTTTTTAAGTAAAGGTGATCAAGCTTTTTGTCAAGAAAAAAAGGACAACAGCCTCGCACTGAATGTCAGCAAGACTAAGGAGCTCATCATGCCTACTCCCCCATCTAAGGAGCTCACTCCCCCATCAACCTGGACGGTACACCAGTGGAAATCAGTCAGTTGCTTCCGTTTCTGGGACTACAGATCTCCGTTGACCTAGCGCCTCATTACCCTGTGGTGCCTCAGGAGAAGCGGCATATGCAGAAGTTGGCGTGTGAACCCGTGGCACTGCAGAGAGCGTCCTGACGAGTGCCGTCACCGTGTGGTACGGCAACACTACGGCACAGGACAAGAAAGCCATCCAGAGGGTCATGAGGACGGCGGAAAAGATCATCGGGTGTACTCTTCCATGCATCAAGGAGATCTTTAGGACCAGATGTCGGAATAAGGCCATCACAAAAGGACCGCAACCACCCTGGGCACCATCTTTTCTCCCCCTTGCGGTCTGGTCGCCGGTAGTGCAGCATCCAACCAGGACAAACAGGTACAAGCACCGTTTCTACCCACAGGCAGTGTGTCTACTTAGAAGTACTGCCTCTACCACATCATAGTCACCATTCGTACACTGACATTTCTTTACTGGACTTACTGGACTCATTACCATACTACCCTGTTCTGTACTTTTATTATTCATCATGCTGCTACCACTCGCTACGGTGCTGCACTACTGGCACTTTAAAATGCTTTTGCACCATCCGCAATATTTATATATCATCCATTAGACACTATATTGTTCTTTGTTATTGTATATAGTAAAGTTATAGTATAGTGTTGTTTATAGTATATAGTATAGTATATAGCATGTAGTATATCGTGTTGTTTATAGTATAGTTGTTGAAATTCAGAATGCAGGACTGAATGGGAGTAAACCATTGTAAATAAAGAATCGTGAACATTGAATGTATTTATTGTGTGTTCATATGTATTTACCTTATTAACTAAGCACTTGTTTATTTCAAACTGTTAGTATCCATGACACACCTGTAGTTTTGTGGACTACCACCCTTAAAGAAAGGGGAAACACACTCTCATCCACCACCACTATGTACAAGCACAGTGGGTGATGGTGATCGCCGAACCGACTGGGTGTGGTTCCAGCATCTTCCGCAGACATGCACTAGCGTTTCAGAGCAGAGAATACTGCTTATAATAATACTGCTTATTAGGTCTTCAGAGGATCTGTGGATGGCGCCTGTGACTGGTCTGCTAGTTCAATGTTTTCAAATGTATCCCAGTCATTTCTCAGCCCCAATGGATGTACAGTTCTGAAACTGTGGACATGCTTAACATTTGTGTCTTTTGGACCCATTAGGTCCATCTGGAAATGTCTCTCTGTACAATAAACATTTTGGGAAAACTTCAAAAATCTTCTCAAACAATCGAATGATAATTTAGCACAGATGCCTATCATGTCATAACTCAGCTCTAGAAGGGCCCAGGGCCGTGTCACACTGGAAGTACATAGAGTACATTCCCCTTAACACCCCCCATCAACATTGTGATGTAGATAACTCAGAGTGACATCACAGGGTCCATTTCAGCAAAGAGCCACTTTGCCCTGGGTGCTAATTGACAGATCAAAGCCATTAAGCCATGAGCTATGAATGTTATAACTATAAGTGTTAGAATGGTTCATATTCTAATAATTCTAATAAGATAAATATGTTAATCCCATGAACTACAATTGAAACTAGTTGGTTTCATAATTTGTGAAACCAGATTTGAAATAGTCTAATGCACATATAATGGGTATAATCCAAAAGTGGGTTTTATGATTAATTCTTTATTATACGATACATATGTACATACTGTCTGCATCTTACTGCTGTTTTTGCACTTCTGAAGATGCTAAACTGCCTTTTGGGTATGGGAATGGGGAAACCTTTCTTTGCTCTTGTGTACAGAGAGAAGCTTGCATGCTGTGAATACCTTTTGAGCCTACAAGCAGCTCACAGTTCTTCAGGAACTCCAAACAGGGTGGGGTGGTTATTAGCACATGTTTATGTCGTTTGACGAACTCAGAACTAGGGATGTGCACTACTAGTCTTTTAGTCGACTGGTCATTGCTAAGATCGGTAGTCGGAACGAGAAATAGTCAGTTACACGCCAAAGTATATACACTAAATCAAATCATGGAAGCACTCAAATATGCATACAACAATTAGACCATGCTTGTTATAGGCCTAAGCATCTTATCATGAATTTAATAATTTCATTTAATCTGGATCACAATTCTCAACAGCGCTCTTCACCCTGCAACTGCAGCTATGTTAGCTGGTCTTTTCATGATTAAATTACGATAGGCCTCAGCTACCTGTTTTAATTCCATATATAATAATAGCATGGATGAGGAGCCTGTGGTCCACTGAAGGGTTGAACTCTGAAGCTGCTCCACACGCGGTGCTCAGCTGTTCTCTCCCGAGGAACACTGCTAACATGTCAATCAAGTCTATTCCACAGTAAAGAAACCAAGACCAGACAGATTTTATTATAGTCATGTCTTAACTTTCTTTAGGACTAGGCCTACTAAGGAAATGGCCGCTCACACAGACGGCTTGCACACTCATCATGCATCTGTTGTCACGTCTCTTCACACACAAAGATACATTTATGATTATTTAGATGATTATTTAGATTTAAACTTAAAAAGTGATTTTGCGCTCCTACCTAAAAGTTCAACTAGTGAGATGGGAACACATTTGCTCCATGATAGCCGACTGGCCTAATGCACGTTGCTAGATATCACACTTTTCAGCCTAATGTTAAATATGATTTTCTTATAAAAACAATACATTAAGCATTTGAAATGGCTCTTATAATACACATAACGTTTTTAACAACCATGTTTGAACTGTGCCCAATTTTGACCGATTTCTAGGCATTTTCTTCTTTTTTTGACTAGTCTACTTGCTGTAAACAAAACATCCGGTTAACAGTGAAGGAAACCAGGAAGATCACTACTCAACAGAGTAGTGCTTTACAGACTTTAAATGGGATCTGCAGACACAGCCCAGCTGTAGGAGTAGCGAGGATAAGGAGGAGATATTAATCAGGAACCTCTCGGCCTTTTGGGATTGAATAGTTGAAAGATTTGAGAACTGGAACCCTCCAAATAATTGTATTGCAGATCTACGCAAATCACCTATTTTGAAATAGAAATGGTGAATTTTGCTAGGTAAGGGTTAGGGTTATATAGGTTATATAACATAGAAGTAGTCATGAGGAATAGCATGCCTCACCTATGGAGGAGGACTGGGGGCTGATGAGCAGCTCTTCCTGGACCTGCTCGCTGCCCGGCACCGTCTGCTGGTCGCTCAGCGAAGCGCCGACGGGCTGCGACGATCCCTCCTGAGCCTCCTCGTCACTCAGCCTCTCCACCTTCACCCTCACGTTCTCCTCTTCAGCCGCCATCGGCGAGGACCCCGCCTTGGAGCTCTCGCATGTCAGGAAGTCGCTAAGCCGCCGGCCAACCGCCACCGCCTCCACCGAGGACACGCCCCCCTCCGCGTGCTCCGGGCCCCGCGGGCTCTCCGGGAGCTCAGACTTGTCCGAGCGGAACCCGCGGTCCGTGCCGAAGGGGAAGGTCCAAGGGAAAACCAGGGACGACTCCGCGGGCCGGGCCGCGCTGTCCGAGAAGGACGGCGAGGGGTCGGGGATCCGAGGGGAGGCGGCCACGAGCCGAGCGGGGCATTTGAGCGGGCTCTCGGGCGAGGCCACGGCCACGCCGTAGCTCTTGCGTTTGCGCCGCGACTCCCGGCACACGGGCACGTTGCGCTCCATCAAGCTGCAGTCGGACGACACGGGCGACAGGCTGCCGTCCGGTGGCGTCAGGACGCGGTGCGAGGAGGCGCCCTCCGGCGCAGACTGGTGCAGTTTGTCCCCGGGGCTCCACAGTATGCTGGACCTCATGAACTCCGAACAGGCGCTCGCCACGGCGAACATCTGCATGTAACTGGCAGCCGCCAGGACATCGATGATGTTTTCAGTGCTGATGGAGAGAGTGGAGGTGTAGGCGTACTCCAGGAGGGGGGTGAAGCCGCTGACCGTGACATGGTGAAGGTCCAGCACAAACTTGTCCTCCTCTTCTGAGCGCCCCACCAGCTTGGAGCGGAAGAAGTCGCTACAGCAGGCCAGGACCACCTTGTGGGCCAGGAACAGTTTGTCCTGGACGCGGATGGTGACGTCACAGAGGTGGCCCTCGCTGCGCAGGGCGTTAAGCTTATCTAGCATCTCCTGGCTGTGGGAGGGTGAACAATGGGTGAAGGTCTTCACCCCCATCTTCTCAGCTGTGCAGTACTGGTTTATTGTATGATTGGGAGACGATGTCCTTCTGTAGAAGGAGGAACAACAATGTTAGAAAAACATCATCATGTCTAATAAAGGCATATCTGTAAGGCCTTCATCACAACTAGTATCAAAGGGCTTCACAGGTAGAAAGGGGAGCCTTTGCGAAATGCTGTCACAGACACCACTTCTTTGGTGGATACTAGCAGTGCAACATGTAGGCAGAATGTCACAGGAAATAATAAATGTTAACAAATTGAACAATGAAACTTTAAGTTCCTGTAAAGCCCCCCTATTTAGTGTGGCTCTGCCCCTCACACATAACTAGAGAGCATTAGTGGGACACTGGCTCTCCCGCTCAATCGTGAGGTTTTACTACATGGCTTTTAATACACAAATGGTGGCAGTATAGCTCAGGAGGTAGAGCGGTAGCCTCACAACCGGAAGGTTGCTGGTTCGATCCCCGGCTCCTCCTAGCAAAAACTGTCCTTGCATCTCCTAGCGCAAGACTGTTGTCTTGCATGGCTGACTCCGCCCTCAGTGGATGAATGTGTGGGTGAATGGGTGAATGTGAGACATGACTTGTAAAGTGCTTTGGATAAAAGCACTATATAAAAGCATCCATTACCATCACAGACAAGTACTAAGTTACTTCTACAGCTAGCTGGTGGTGGATGGGGCTGAACCCCCTGGGTTCTAATCTCAGCATCTACGCCAGTTTGCCGTCACTGTGCGCTTATAAAGGTGGTGTTGCAAATCATGGCATGAAAGCAGAGTGTGTATAAAACTATGTTGTTTTCATATTTGAAAAAGTTATATAAACTGAGCAATAATGTAAACAGACAAAGGCAACCCTAGGACAAACGGAACAATAAACTACTTCTGAAAGTTGTCAATCGATTCCGACTCATAGAAGATAAGAATTGTGATTTTTACGTGAATCCCTGGGAGGGGTGGTTGGTGCTCTTGTTTTAGAGGGCAGACTAATATAAAAATGAGGTGGGGGGGCTGAGTTGACAGCAGGCTAGACGGCACCAAAATCCAAACGGCAAGTTACATAACAACAATCAAAGCAGATGCGCAGTGATGGGAGCCAGACCCATGCAGAGGCCAGCAGCGCGGGATGCTGAGCAGCTGGAAGGCATGTGCACTCTCTGAGGCATGAGATTTTCCATCAAACAAAGGGCTCAGGCTGGAGGGGCTCTCTCAGGGAGAGAGAGGGAAGGACCAGGACAACATACTAGAAGGGTTCTTCAGCCACAGGATTCAAAGACTGGAGACAATAGAGATGAGAAGTATCCACACAGAGCCCATTTACACCTGGTGTTACAGTAGTGCACAACTGAATATCTTCTTTGAACAAGGAAAATAAAACGTCATGGCAATGGCTGGAATGCAGTCAGCCAGACTGCCTCTGGTGGTGTTTGCCAAACTCTGGTCAGGTATTGATCCAGCCCCTGAAGGGTGTGCTACCCTAGTTTTTTTTGTACCGTTGTGCAAAGCTGGATTCAATAATATGGCATGATAAATGAGGCAACTCTTCTTTTAACAGAGTAACCACATACTAAAACATACAGCAGGGAAAGCAACGTGGCTCCTAAACCACTGATTCTTTGTGACACAATACATCACAAGGAATTATAACTTTTGTTTTCCTATTATTATTAAGTCTACTGACTATAATAAGACTAATGAAAAAGACACTGGTTATACCTAAAGCAATGCAACTATATTATTTAAATCGTATTCCTGAAAGGTTGATGTTTAAGTTTTAATAACCATAATTCATATCAATTATTGGAAGTCTTTACTTGATCACCTTTAAGCTAATACGCGTGTGTACAGTATTGTTATAGTATAGTGTCGTAAAGTATAAGTATAGTGTTGTTGTAGGAATTCCTACTGCGGGAGGGAATAGGGAGAAAGCAAGCATTCCATTGTACTTGTTGCAATTGGCCCATTAAGCATGTTGAACGTTGAACTAGATGTGTCTGTATCCATTACTGCACTTTACTGCAACATTTGCACTCTGGTTAGATTTGATGTACAATACATTAATTACATTATGTATTAACAAAATATATTAATACATCATCTAATCTGTATCCATTACCTAATCATCCTATCAACATGCCTCTGTCGGTGCGGTGTCTGCGGTCCTGTTTCTCTGAGCCTCAGCATATTACATCATATTACATCAGGTAGCAACAGGAGCCAAGCAGCGGACTGAGCTATAACCATAACCAATGCCTCTAATTGCGATGTGAATATGTTCATTCTCTTTTCTTTTTTTTGTGCTATTTGACAAAATAGACCAAATAGAGAACGAAAAGGTATCCCCCAAAAACCTAGAGAAGACCCTACAACAGAAGACCCTACAACAGAAGACCCTAGAACAGAATACCCTAGAACAGTTCTAATCTGTAAAGATGAAGGGGGCGTGGCCCGCCGTCGAGTGCTCTGTTTACACCAAGGCGCTAGGTAGCTAGCAGCTAGCTAGGGACAACACGTACACAACTCCAGAAATCACACTTGTCAGTCAATTGTAACCCCCCAGTAAAAGCTAATATTTTGGTATTAATGAATTTGGTCCATAATTCGTATCTAAAACAAGATGATACGACGTTTAACAATGACCGCGCCACGAAACGCGGTTTAGGCTCGCTGATGTTATTGTGCTTAGTGAGCTAACAGTTAGCTCCGAGTGCTAGGCTAGCCGACTCAACACACACAACGACCCACCGATGCTAAGCACTGTAATGGGGCTTTAGAGCACCATGTCGATGTAGGGATCGATCGGTTAGACAACAACACGGCGGCGGTGTTTACCTCCACTGAACCCGGGGGGAGGCCTGTGGTAGCGCCGGGGGGCCTCGGGGTCCCGTAGAGTCCGAAGCGGCCACTCGAAGCTCCTGACTGGGGCGAGAAGCGAGGAACCAGCGGCGGCGGCGCTGCTGCTCCGACCCGCTCCCCTCGTCCCTCTCCCCGCTTCACTCCATCAGAACGGCCTCCTCCCGGCTCCTTTCATCCGCATAAGGCATGGAGATATTCCACTTAACTTAACAGTAAAAGTTCGCCATCAGGTGCCGTTATCGCTTCTCTTTGTGCTTCCTAAATGCGCTTTATTGATGTCCCAGAATGCATCGCTGCGTCCTTAACTGTTACTGTTACTGTAACTGACCTGTCTGTCTGCTCAGGGCCGCGCAGTGAGACATGTGGTTACTAATGGGTTACACCTCGTCACGGGGTAATCGATACGTTCGTGGGTCGTGTGCTTATCAAACACATTGATTGCATTTTAACAACCCCAAACAATGGATTAAAGTTAATTTCAAAAGAGACATTAACATATATATATATATTTTTTTTATATATATATACATATATATATATATATATATATATATATATATATATATAAAATCATAAACACTACTGCATTTGGTTTGGAGAAGTTTATTTGACCATTTTATTAGAGATTAAAACCTCAAATACAGCAGCATCTGAAATGTAAATAACACATCCAAGGTAAAAACTTTACAAAAATAAATAGCATGAAGGAAGCTGATATAATGACATAGTGTGGTCCTTCACTGAAGGGATAAAGCCTGATCCTCTGTCTCTTATAGCATACGGTGGTTTACCAAACTGGAATGAAGAATCATCAGTAAACAGTGAGCTTTTGAATAGTCTGAAAGGGAATACATATTATTATGATCATAAATACAGGTACATAATATGCTTATGCTTAACCTAACCGTAACACCGCTGAAGAAAAGTGGTATTACAGTTGTATGACAATTCACAGAGCAAAGACAATTCTGAATGACAACAGATCAGAAAAGGGTTAGGTTAGGGTTAGGACACATAATAACCTATGCCAAAAACTAGTTTGATCTTAAGAGTTTACACACTATTTATTTCAAGAGGAAGTGTATGTTCAAGGTCGGTGAATATTGACCTGCCTAAAAAACCTCTCTAATAGTCTTCATTAGATCTTTATATTGGACTGAGTTCTGTGGATATCAACCGGAGGTACATTGACACTAGGCTGGTGTTTGACAGCAGATGTCTTGCTTACATTCTTGCCCCAATAAATCAAGGCTAATTAGAAGTATTTGAAAAAACAACAAACGTGTACAATAGATTATAGCGATGGCCCGAAAGCAACAACACAATCAATTAATAAAATGACTATCCATTTAGAATGGGCTAGAAACACAACCCTTTCTGGAGAAAAGCAAAGACACACAGTACCATTTACACACATAACATATACATCCTGAGGTAGATTTAAATGGAACATTTCAATAGTGGTTCTAGAATGTCAACAAAGTTTGACAGTAATCAGGCGGAAGCTTCTAATGCCACTAGATGGTAACCATGGTCACAATACACCTCCTCTTTAGGAGGGCCTCGGCCAAAATGTTTCAGTTTCACAAAGTTCACTCATATTCTTTATACACATTCTGGGTTGAGGCATTCCCCGGACAGCGGCTCGGGCGTCTTGTTGGGGTCACACTTGAGGGGCTCCACGATGTGTCCGCTGTAGTCCGTGCAGAAGACACTGCGCCGGCGCTCGCCTTGGCCACACGTGGGTGAGCAAGCGGACCAAGGCCCCATCTGCCACATGGGGCAGGGCGCGTCCCCGCAGGGACGGATGTCAATTGGCTTCAGGTCCCGGTCGCACTGGCCCGAGTGGAACCCGGCGCTGTCCAGGCAGTCCACGTTCCTCCTGGACCATCCCGAGCCGCAGCTCTTGGAGCACTCGGACCACTCTCCCAGCAGCCACTGGGGCACGCCGAACGGGTGGATCATGTGCGGGGAGAGAGCGGCGCCCGGACCGTCCTTGGCTGCCTTGCTGCTGAAGAGGGTGTCCTTGGGGATGAAGAAGGTGTACTTGACCTTCGGAGGGTTGGAGTCGCCCGCCAGGACCAGGAGTTGGATGGTGATGGCCTCCCTGAGCCGCCTGAAGCTCTGGATCCTCTCCAAGGTGGTGGAGGAGCCGCTGTACTTGAGCGTAGCACCCTGAACGGGGATGTCCTGCTCCAGCGTGGACACGGAGAAGTTCCCGTTAAGGACGTAGCTGCCCTTTGCTCTCTTGATGGCCAGGTAGTGTCCGTCATGTCTGATCCTGTGGTGGCTGCGCTGTTTGATGTCGATGTTGGTGGCACCCACTGGAATAGTCACAATGTCACTGTATCCATATCTGGGTGGAAGAAGAAGCATGAATATATAAATATCTCTGTCTCGGATCACTTACTTCTTACATGTCTTTGTTTCCTGTGGGCATTTATTTAGGCTGCACTTGTTTCATGCATAAAGATTAGTATTTTAACTTATTTCACACTGACTTTGCTTTATGGCAATTGGCATGCAATGAAAATTACATTTGCAGTGTGGTGAGGGAGAGAGAGAGAGAGAGAGAGAGAGAGAGAGAGAGAGAGAGAGAGAGAGAGAGATAGAGAGAAAGAGAGAGAGAGAGAGAGAGAGAGAGAGAGAGAGATAGAGAGATACACACACATACACTTGTTTGTTTAAGTGAAGGCTAATGGAAACGGCTATCCATCATTTCTCTTATTCAATTTACCAGCCAAACTGCTTACTTGGTTTTGCTGTAGGAGCCTGTGATCTTCCTGCAGGTAAGCGGGTGGGTGGAGGTTTCTCTGCACACCCCGCACTTATCTAACTTCTTGTTGGATCCAATCAACTGGTCACAGCCAGCCTTCACACACTGGCCTTGCACACACACCGAGGTGGTGTCAGGGCCACAGGTGGTACCATCAATTACCTGTCAAGTCACACCAAACAATTGAACATAAGGAATATGTAGTGGGTATTTTTGTTAAGAGGCCATAATTCAAATCTCTAAATTGCTGTAGTAATAACTGTAGTTATATATATGGTTATGTTTCCCTTTTGCACTAATCTAATCTAATCCTAAAGGTCAACATAACATCCTGTCTGCATTTTTCCTCCTCATATGGGCTGAAATACGTCACCATAAGAAAGTAAGATGCCCTCTGAAGGTCTGTAAAGGATGGAGCTGCCGGAGCACCAGCTGAGCTATGGGCTGTATAGGTTACGGTTAGCCTGCAGAGCAGACATACCTTCGTTTGGAACACCTTGAACTCGCTGCTGTCTCGGGTGTTGCAGAAGAGTTTACAGCGGTCCCGAGGGGACACGCCGGCATACTTGGGGATCCACTGTTTCATGTTTCCATTGAAATCCAGATGGTTTGGGCTGTTGTACTTCTCACACTGTTGCTCCCTGAAACTCTTTCCTGAGAGAAAGAAGGAAATTCATTTATTTTGGATTATAATTTATGGATAGAGGGTCTAATTCCACCCCCCCCCCCACACACACACACCATAAGATGAAGATCTAAAGTTTTGTCTACGACAGGCAGGCAGTCAGCAGCCCTTCTCATCAGTGCTCTGTATGTGTCTCACCATCGGTGTCCTCACAGGCGTGTATGTTACAGGACCGGTACTGGACCCTCTGGCCCTCACAGTACCTCCCCCCGTTCTGTGGGACAGGGTCCTGGCACTCTCTATGGGAGAACTCCACCCCACCGCCGCATGTTCTTGAACACTGTTGCCATGGTCCCCATGAAGCCCAGCCACCGTCCACAACCACCTGTGGTAAAACAAGAAGGAAAATGAAAATAAAGAAAAGCTTTGACAGTAGTTGGTTAGAGCTCAGTGCCAGAAAGCAATCTGAGCTGAGCACTTGAAACCACAGTCTGGGTTTCAGGCTTGTTTTCCGGCTGCCCAGTAGGTTGGTGTGGCCACCGCTGTGGGATGAAGCTGTTCTGAAGTTTGGCGCGTGCCTGCTGTCTCACTAGCTCTCCTCCTCCTCCTCCTCATTCCCTCCCTCTCTCTCTGCTCTCCTCCTCCTCCTCCTCATTCCCTCCCTCCCTCTCTGCTCTCCTCCTCCTCCTCATTCCCTCCCTCCCTCCCCCCTCTCTCTCTGCTCTCCTCCTCCTCCTCATTCCCTCCCTCTCTCTCTGCTCTCCTCCTCCTCCTCCTCATTCCCTCCCTCTCTGCTCTCCTCTTCCTCCTCATTCCCTCCCTCCCTCCCCCCTCTCTCTCTGCTCTCCTCCTCCTCCTCCTCATTCCCTCCCTCCCTCCCCCCTCTCTCTCTGCTCTCAGATTCCTGACACATGCACTCACTCACCACTAACCACTCACCACTCACCACTAACCACTCACCATTAACCACTCACCACTAACCACTCACCACTCACCACTCACCACTAACCACTAACCACTCACCACTCACCACTAACCACTAACCACTAACCACTAACCACTCACCACTCACCACTCATCACTAACCACTCACCACTAACCACTCATCATTAACCACTCACCACTAACCACTAACCACTCACCACTAACCACTCACCACTCACCCACTCACCACTCACCCACTCACCACTCACCACTCACCATTCACCCACTAACCATTCACCACTCACCCACTCACCATTCACCACTCACCACTAACACCACTCACCACTCACCACTAACCACTAACCACTAACCACTCACCACTCATCCACTCACCCACTCACCATTCACCACTCACCCACTCACCACTCACCACTCACCCACTCACCCACTAACCACTCACCACTCACCCACTCACACACTCACCCACTCACCACTCACCATTCACCACTCACCCACTAACCACTCATCCACTCACCATTCACCACTCACCCACTCATCCACTCACCCACTCACACACTCACACACTCACCCACTCACCCACTCACCCACTCACCATTCACCACTCACCCACTCACCCACTAACCACTCATCCACTCACCATTCACCACTCACCCACTCACCCACTCACCCACTCACCCACTCACCCACTCACCCACTCACCAGGCATGGTCACCTAGTTTAGGACTTCATTCATGAGAAAGAAGTCCAAATGCGTTGCTTGTATATGCTGTCTATGTCAACATCCATTTACTGTGTGTGTGTGTGTGTGTGTGTGTGTGTGTGTGTGTGTGTGTGTGTGTTTTCCAGAAGTTTTTTATGTTTGGAGCAGCTATTTGCCTCACTGCCAGGAGGTCTGGGCCCATGAACAGATGTGGAGATCATCACACACAGACCAGATATCCGGGTAACTGTAAATACAAATTCTAGAAGAAAAAGCAGAAACTAAAAAAATCTAAAAAAGACCAGATTGGAAAGAGTCAGAGAGGATGTTTGAATCAAATGACTAATGTCCCGTAGAAAACATTCATTTCCTTTTTTGTGCGAGGGCTTTTCTCGGTATTCATCCCCTGCACGGCCAGTGACCGTCATTCCTGCAACTGCAACCGTTATTGGGACATCATTTAAACTCTACCTCTGCCACTTTACTTTTATTTTTCTATTCCTTTTTGATTCTTAGATGAGACACATTCATAGAGCATGTATACCATTTTTTGGGGTATTTTCTTTTTTTATCTACGTATTGGACCTTCTGGGTCCAAGAGGCAGTTCTGTCCAGCTATGGACCAGGATTCAGACATGTTCATCCATTAGCGTGGCAGGGCTGACCGTTTAAGGTTGACCACAAATGATAGCGCCCCCTATGGGTGACGTGGTACCAATTATTTTTGGGGACCTATTGACCAGGGATACAAATATGTGTGACAAATTGCAAAACTTTATGGTAAGGAGATATTTCAAAATAAAAATAATAGGTAATAACAATAATTGTCCACAGATACTCTGTGCCTAAATACAACTATATATAAAATATACAATTATGTGACCAATCTGATGCATTTAAGATGATGAATATAATAAAATAGTGCAGTGCTCAATGCTTGTATTCATTATAAGGATTTGTCTCTTTAAAAGCACTCCTCACCAGTGGCTGCATCACCTCCTGGGTGGCCATGCACAGCCCGTAGAGACAGGTCCTGTTTGGGCTGCTGCAGGGGGTGCCGTCGGCCCATGGCAAGCTGCCGTTCTTGGTGGTGCAGTGCTGCTTGCCATCCTCGTGGCACCAGAGCTGAGCGCAGGTGTCGCTGTCCGACGCGTTGGGGCAGTGGAGGAACTCCTCCCCGAAGATCTGCTGGCACTGGCGGTCCAGGCTGTAGGTCACGCCCGGCAGCTCTTGGGGCAGCGGCATGGCGGTCTCCGGTGGGTCCAGCAGACAGTCTCCTGAGAGCAAGTCACCAGGTCACCGCTGGTTACGCCGTGTGAAGGCTGAATCAAATATTGGTCAAAGAAGGGTAGCATGGTGGCTGTGGCAGTTGCTTCTGTCTGTATGTGTGTGTGTTTGCTGGGCTCCAGGACGGATAGATGTTTAACGTCTATTTGTTGGCAAGTTGGAAAACCTCTGAACGGTGTGCACTGTTTTGCTACGGTTTCCGGGTTGAACGACATGCTTCATCAGAGCGGTGTGTAGCGGTGTGTAACAGGCTTTGAGGTAGGTTTTCTCTTCTTGTTGGGTGGGTGTCTTAGTGGTGTTAACCAAGCTAACCAACCCTAACCAACCCTAACCTAACCAGTCTTTGGCTGACGGAGCGTACAGCAGGAACAGGTCGGTGGTCTGACTCAGAGGGGACCCCCGTCCCCAGCCCTCTCCTCTGTGGTATGACTCAGAGGGGACCCCCCGTCCCCAGCCCTCTCCTCTGTGGTATGACTCAGAGGGGACCCCCGTCCCCAGCCCTCTCCTCGGTGGTCTGACTCAGAGGGGACCCCCCGTCCCCAGCCCTCTCCTCGGTGGTCTGACTCAGAGGGGACCCCCCGTCCCCAGCCCTCTCCTCGGTGGTCTGACTCAGAGGGGACCCCCGTCCCCAGCCCTCTCCTCGGTGGTCTGACTCAGAGGGGACCCCCCGTCCCCAGCCCTCTCCTCGGTGGTATGACTCAGAGGGGACCCCCGTCCCCAGCCCTCTCCTCGGTGGTATGACTCAGAGGGGACCCCCCGTCCCCAGCCCTCTCCTCCACTTACACACACACCCTGACACTGGGCTTAACCCTGAAAGAGAAGGAGAGCGACTAGACTGGATAGCTTAAAACCAAAGGAGCGAAATCTGAGTCAAGGTATACTACTATCCCAACCTGTCATTTTGTGGTTGGCAAAACATGTTTAAACAGGAGAGACTGAGTAGTGAGTGAGTTTAGGGGAGAGATGGTGTGAGAACCAACAGAGTGTTGATCCCTGGAGCACTAACCCCGGCCCAGCCTGAATATCACAGCACAAACCACAGAGTGTTGATCCCTGGAGCACTAACCCCGGCCCAGCCTGAATATCACAGCACAAACCACAGAGTGTTGATCCCTGGAGCACTAACCCCGGCCCAGCCTGAATATCACAGCACAAACCACAGAGTGTTGATCCCTGGAGCACTAACCCCGGCCCAGCCTGAATATCACAGCACAAACCACTGTAACCCCACACTGCCTTGTGTTGAACTGCTTGTGACGTGCAGAGACTTAGATTTTCCACAATACACTCGGCTGGACTTGTATAATCTACTTCAGTTCTTGATTATGATTGGGATACACCCCACTATTTTCTCTCTTATTTTGTCATTTAGTCTTTCAGAGACAATGCAATGACTTCAAATTGTGCAAACAACTTCACAGCCCAACAACACAGTTGCATCGACTGGATCTACTGTAACGCTGTACTCATTTCAGTCTGATTCATCTTAGTCTTGACAGTCTGATTCAACAACTTACAAAACCCAACTAAAAACCCATCTGTTTAAACTGGCATATCCCTTATAAACTGTAGCATGTGTTTCTAGTAAGTTTACTTCCTGTTGTTTGTCTTGTTTTAAACCCTGCGGACCCTTCCTGAAGTCCACTGTTTTTTTTGTTTTTTTTAATTTAAATTTTACTGTAGCATATATGCTCTGTAAGGTGTCCTTGGGTGTCTTGAAAGGCGCCCCACAAATAAAATGTATTATTATTATTATTATTATTATTATTTGAAGTCATTTCTCCACTCAGTCCACTGTTTAATGTGTCATATGTTCTTTGGGCCACTCTGGTGTCTCAGTAGGGGGCGGGGCTTCACCTACCGTGTCCATTGTTGAAGAACTCTGTGACGTACAGGGAGCTGCAGGGGGACCAGGGCGCATGGCGGCTGAGCTTGACCATCACCGGGGCCATGAGGTGGCCTCCGCCCAGGTCCCCGAACAGCCTCTGGCAGGTCTTGGAGTCATCGTGGGGCATGCTCAACACATGGCCTGCAGGAGAACATCACGGAGGATTTAAAAGACCTTCCATCAACAATCATTGGATGAAAAGATTCCCAATTCCCATTCCCAATAATGTTAAAGTCATTCCCCAGCTGTTTGTCTCACAAGCAGCAGATAATTACAAGCAGACCATTTGTGTTAAGCCCTGGTGAGGGCCCCAACAGTGTCCCCTAACCTAACAGTGTCCCCTACCCTAACCGTGTCCCCTACCCTAACAGTGTCCCCTACCCCTAACAGTGTCCCCTACCCTAACAGTGTCCCCTACCCTAACAGTGTCCCCTACCCTCACAGTGTCCCCTACCCTAACAGTGTCCCCTACCCTAACAGTGTCCCCTACCCTCACAGTGTCCCCTACCCTAACAGTGTCCCCTACCCTAACAGTGTCCCCTACCCTAACAGTGTCCCCTACCCTAACAGTGTCCCCTACCCCAACAGTGTCCCCTACCCTAACAGTGTCCCCTACCCTAACAGTGTCCCCTACCCTAACAGTGTCCCCTACCCTAACAGTGTCCCCTACCCTCACAGTGTCCCCTACCCTAACAGTGTCCCCTACCCTCACAGTGTCCCCTACCCTAACAGTGTCCCCTACCCTAACAGTGTCCCCTACCCTAACAGTGTCCCCTACCCCAACTGTGTCCCCTACCCTAACAGTGTCCCCTACCCTAACAGTGTCCCCTACCCTAACAGTGTCCCCTACCCTCACAGTGTCCCCTACCCTAACAGTGTCCCCTACCCTAACAGTGTCCCCTACCCTCACAGTGTCCCCTACCCTAACAGTGTCCCCTACCCTAACAGTGTCCCCTACCCTCACAGTGTCCCCTACCCTAACAGTGTCCCCTACCCTAACAGTGTCCCCTACCCTAACAGTGTCCCCTACCCTCACAGTGTCCCCTACCCTAACAGTGTCCCCTACCCTAACAGTGTCCCCTACCCTAACAGTGTCCCCTACCCTCACAGTGTCCCCTACCCTAACAGTGTCCCCTACCCTAACAGTGTCCCCTACCCTAACAGTGTCCCCTACCCTAACAGTGTCCCCTACCCTAACAGTGTCCCCTACCCCAACAGTGTCCCCTACCCTAACAGTGTCCCCTACCCTAACAGTGTCCCCTACCCTAACAGTGTCCCCTACCCCAACTGTGTCCCCTACCCTAACAGTGTCCCCTACCCTCAACAGTGTCCCCTACCCTAACAGTGTCCCCTACCCTAACAGTGTCCCCTACCCTAACAGTGTCCCTCTACCGATAACCTACCATCAAACCTTCTTGAAACAAAATGGAACTAACCAAGTTCGTGTGCAGCGGTGAACGCAGCTTGCAAGCCGCCGTCCTCGACGACAAAACAACTTCTTTTGGGGTCACACATGGTGCCCACGTCTGCCATGCCCACCGTCAGGCAGCTCTGGTATCCACAGATGTCCTGAGACACAAACAACAACCAAAATCAAGACAGGTCAAGTGTCTCTCTAGAGAAACAGCTCGGTAACAGAGTCGCTAAACACCTGTTCCTTCCGTTAATATGAACACACATTCACGGTACTCTGTTAAAAATGATAAAGTTGTCTCCTTTTTTAAACCTGGCAGCCTTCATTTTTCCAAAGCATTTTAAAACATGTCTAATGTTTCCGTCATAAAATGTGAGTGAATAAATATTCTTGGCCCAGGGGCCGTGATGTGGTGAAATGAACAGCATGTTTGTATCAGACGTTGGGCCTGTAAACAGGACCAAGCGTTCAATCCTTCCTTCAGGTCTGTGGGATTGAAATGCATGAATACTGGACCAGGGCCACAAGCTGGCCTTTAAAAACGACCCTCCTTGATTTAGAACACATCTGGATCTGCCCTCAGCTGCACCGTCTGTGCACCTTACTCTGAGGCTGTATCATCAGTGACCATGTGCAAAACACAAACAGAAATACTGATATGGAGATACATAAAGAATGAAATATGTGTTTTGGTGCAGAACATAAAAAGCACTTGTAAACAGACCCTAACACACACATGTATACACACACACACACACACACACACACACACACACACACACACACACACACACACACACACACACACAAACACACAAATACACACATACACACACACAAACACACACACACACACACACACAAATACACACATACACTCACACACCCACGCACACCCACCAAGTAAACACTTGGTTGGTATTGCATTTCAAACAGCCGTGGGCATGGTGGTCAGCTGGGAGCTATGGAGGGCATACCTTGAAGGGTCAAGTCTGGATCAAGTGGGAGTTTAAAAAACCTTGGGCGTTTCAGTCGTGTCGTCATGTCAGGTTTGATTTGTGGTCGGCGCTAAAGTTAGTTTATGCACCAGGAGCCATCCGCACTCTCTCCTGAAGCACACTGCCAGAGTGGGCTGCTAAGATGATTGGCATCCCAGCATGCATCTGAACAGAACCCCTCCATCCATCATGCTCAGCTCTGGGTATTTACCGGATACTTAGCGCCACAAACATTCTATGTTGAACGCTGAATCTCATGTGAGAATTGACTGCAAGCAGGACTACTTTTGCAGCCCGTGGGACATTAGTCCCACAAATCTGACTTTACCAATCTAAAGTCTGATGGCAGACCAGCTCAAGTCTGGGTGAAGGGGGCGTTTCTCTGTCTTTCTCTTCATATTTGTTTAGACCAATCATGTTGCTGGAGGCAAGGATCTGTAAACACCTAATTGGCTGACGGGGCCAGCAGGAGTAAAGAACTGGACTGTAAAGGTTTCCAACCAACAGCGTGTCGAATGGCCACTGTGGAAATACACTTTAAAGAACCTTCTGAAGCTTCATCCGTCTGCACACATGATGCTTCAGTTCCTGGTTCTCAGATCAGGCTCCGTGTCCTCTCCCTGATCTGAGGTTAGAGTCACATACACCTGTCAGGTGTATGTGACTCTAACCTCAGATCAGGCTCTGTGTCCTCTCCCTGATCTGAGGTTAGAGTCACATACACCTGTCAGGTGTATGTGACTCTCACCTCAGATCAGGCTCTGTGGCCTCTCCCTGATCTGAGGTTAGAGTCACATACACCTGTCAGGTGTATGTGACTCTAACCTCAGATCAGGCTCTGTGTCCTCTCCCTGATCTGAGGTTAGAGTCACATACACCTGTCAGGTGTATGTGACTCTCACCTCAGATCAGGCTCTGTGTCCTCTCCCTGATCTGAGGTTAGAGTCACATACACCTGTCAGGTGTATGTGACTCTAACCTCAGATCAGGCTCTGTGTCCTCTCCCTGATCTGAGGTTAGAGTCACATACACCTGTCAGGTGTATGTGACTCTCACCTCAGATCAGGCTCCGTGTCCTCTCCCTGATCTGAGGTGAGAGTCACATACACCTAACAGGTGTCAACACTCAGGGAGTCCTGACCTCGGCCCTAATAACTCATTTTCTATTTAACGCCGGAAGGCGTAACCGGAAGGTTGCTGGTTCGATCCCCTGGCTCCTCCTAGCAGAACCTGTGGAGGTGTCCTTGAACAAGACCCCCTAACCCTAACTGCTCCTGACCTGCTGGCTGTCTCCTTGATGGCTGACTCCGCCCTCAGTGGATGAATGTGTGTATGAATGGGTGAATGTGAGGCATGACTTGTAAAGTGCTTTGGATAAAAGCGCTATATAAAAGCATCCATTACCATTATCACCAATTAAATTGAAATACTTCTAATTGAATATAACCATTCTCCTTTCAACGACTCAGAAAAAAACATTAGGCCATATTCCTAATCCTATCCCAGTACCCTTCTTGATTAGGCGCTTGCCTGCATGCACAAGGCCCATTCTCACTGGCCATAATAACAATGGCCTTCTAATATCACAGAGGATGGAGAAGGCCCTCACCTCTCGGGTGAAGAGCACCGCTGTGTCGTAGTGCTCGGGGTGTCGCTGGCTAGGGGGGTTGAACATCTGCTGCCAGGAGCAGAAGTTGAGCAGGGTGAGGCCTCCGTTACTGGAGACGGAGGGACCCACCTCCTCATCCTCTACCACCAGCACCTTCACCACCACCATGTGCACCGAGTTCTTTATGCTGGGATGCTTATACAGCTGTGCTGCCATGGAAACCAGGGTCAGGATGTAGTGCTGAGAGGCAGGAAGAGGAGAGTAGGGAGAGGAGTGAGGGGAGGAGAGGAGGAGGAAAAGGAGTGAGGGGAGGAGAGGAGGGGGAAGAGGAGAGTAGGGAGAGGAGTGAGGGGAGGAGAGGAGGGGGAAGAAGAGATTAGGGAGAGGAGTGAGGGGAGGAGAGGAGGGGAAAAAGGAGTGAGGGGAGGAGAGGAGGGGGAAGAGGAGAGTAGGGAGAGGAGTGAGGGGAGGAGAGGAGGGGGAAGATGAGAGTAGGGAGAGGAGTGAGGGGAGGAGAGGAGGGGGAAAAGGAGTGAGGGGGGGAGAGGAGGGGGAAGAGGAGAGTAGGGAGAGGAGTGAGGGGGGGAGAGGAGGGGGAAGAGGAGTGAGGGGAGGAGAGGAGGGGGAAGAGGTGAGTAGGGAGAGGAGTGAGGGGAGGAGAGGAGGGGAAAAGGAGAGTAGGAAGAGGAGTGAGGGGAGGAGAGGAGAGGGAAGAGGAGTGAGAGGAGGAGAGAATGGGGGGGAGATGAGAGGAGAGAGGAGGGGAGGAGAAGAGTATTATTGTGAACAAGGGTGTGTGTCCTACATGAGGAGAGAGAGACAAAGCCATCTGGTGGTCTCGGAGGTCTTTGAACCATGTTGTCCTGGCACTTGATCACTTGATCTCATGTGGGCTCCATTTTCCCTCCAGAAGGCAGAGGCTGCATGGCAGAGTAAACTGACCAGAGACAGATCAGCAGGGTGTGCAAATGTTTCTTATTTTACCCTGTGTAGTTAGTTCAAGTCTATGGGGGGAGTAGAAAGAGAGTTTAAAGAGTATAAATAGGCTGCAGGCTGAAGCACATCGGGGTGTTTAGAAGAGTGTTTATGATCAGCCCACTCGCTTCGTTCCAAATGGAAAAAACAACAACGATTGGATTGATATACAAAGCAGTTTTTAAAACACAATGCAATCAAATATATAAATGTTTTACAAAAGCGTTGTTTTAAGCAGCCTCCGGTATGAAGGGATCCTCCAAAGTCTAATTTCGGTTCAGTCCCACCGTGTGAGTGGGTTTAAGCCAAATAGTGACCAAGTCCTAAAGTATGTGGAGAACATTGTTGACATTTCGCTCCCATGACCTCGCAGTGACGGGGAAGACACGATGCCCAACGCACGTTTCACATGAAGGGCAATGCACATTGGAAATCCATACTCTGTCTCTTGGTCTACCATTAAGTCATTGATGTCATAACATCTATAACACTTTAAATGATATGCTCCTCGTTGTTACTTTAGTGTGTTGCAGCTTTAAGAATACGCACATAGGCATATAGTAAGACGGGGTTAATACAACGGGCTATGTTATAACTTACCTTAATTTCATCTCCATAGAAATGGGTCATGGATGCGTCTGCAACCACCAAGGTTTCGATGAATCGCGGCGCGGACACAAAGCGTTTCTGGCGAGGTGTCCTCCGTGCGTCACGCAGTCCGCGCGTAATGATGCCCTCGTCCATCTCCGTGGGACTTTCCTCGGTGTGCTGATCCAACAGCACCGGGCCATTCGGAGTGATATGGTTGTATGTCCTTCTTTTGATGACGTGCAGCTTTTCGATAGCCCCGAGTCCCGAGAGGAACTGCTTTGGCTCAATCAGATATTCGTTCCCCTCGGTAATGAATGACCCGAAGATCCCGTGACACAAGCTGACAGCAACCACTGAATCCCGACGGTAGTCCACGTTCCCCGAGTAGAAGCAGCCTCTGAGGGTCCCCTCCGTCTCGTCCGTCTTGTTGAGGATGGTGTGGAGCACCGCGTCCTGCAACACGGCTGCTCTCTGGGCCCCCGGCGCGCTGCGTAAAACCTCCACATCTTTGGCTTTGATGCGCTGTATTGTGAACGAAGGCGCGATGAAGCTGGTGTCTGGCATCAAGTTTAATGTGAAATGTTTGCCAAATGCGCTGAGCGTCAATATCGGCTGTTCTTCGCTCCTCTTCCAAAACCGACCACTGCTTCTTCCATCTATCCGGAGCGGCACAATATCCTCTGATTCAAAGACAGTAGAAAGCACGACGTTGATTACGCACAGGTACACACATAAACAACGAAGTGTGAGACACATTATGCAATGGAAATTGCACTCTAGAATAACACAAAAGTAATAGTTATTGGCCAATTATCGTATTCCTATAAGCTCTACTGTACGCGCCCCTCTCTCCGTGTAACGGGTCGATGCAAAGCAGGCTGGTGTCTCTCCGGTAGTGTGGATGATCTTTGTGTTCTGCTTGTCTTTATCTTTCCTGAATCTCTATCTCTAGCTCTGTCAGAGCGCCCCTCGCCCAGTTACACAGAGGTCTGGGCACAGCAGTGGTATTTATACCTCTTCTCTATCAGGGGGTTATTTCTGATATCCAGTACGTAGCTCCTCCCACTTGGACTTGATGAGAAACTCTCGCATAAAAGAGATCCAATGAAGTGGAGCCACACTCCCCCCTTCTGAAATAGATCCACCACCGCGCTTCTATTATTAACCTCCATCACCATCACACAGCGGGCCGCGCACCGGCCGCGGCACGGCGCTCCTACAGCGCGTAGCTGGAAGACACACACACACACACACACACACACACACACACACACACACACACACACACACACACACACGCAAACACGCACGCACGCACGCACACACACACACACACACACACACACACACACACACACACACACACACACACACACACACACACACACACACACACACACACACACACACACACACACACACACACACGCACTTAAACTAAAATAAAATAAAAAAATAAATCAACGCTATGAATACACATATATTGGATTGTAAAAAATGAAAAAAGGATTACACATTAAATATCAGACATTTTAATGTGGATTAATTGGACTTCATATTATAACGGTCTGCCGATTGTAATGATGTAATAATGCCAGTCACCGCCAGGTGGCAGGAGAGGACAGCAGACAAGACGCGCTGATTGATTCTCGCTGTACGCTTCGAATAGGCCAACGCTATAGATGATGCCCATTTAGCATATCACCGGTTCATAACAAGATCAACGGATACGAGTCTTAGAGGGAACTAGGTGCATGTTTACTGCAACGTTGTGATCGAATGAATGTTACACTTTAAAGACAATTGTATATTTGATGTACATATATTTTTTAATAAGCTATGAAATACTATGGACTATGGATTCCCCATCGTGTTTTCCTCTATCGGCAAATTGTGCGCTCAACTCATGATGACACACACACACACACACACACACACACACACACACACACACACACACACACACACACACACACACACACACACACACACACACACACACACATACACACACACACACGCACGCACGCGCGCACACGCGCACGCACACACACACACACACACACACACACACACACACACACACACACACACACACACACACACACACACACACACACACACACACACACACACACACACGCTGCAGCAGCGCAACAATAATATTTGGAGAGTTACAAGTGGCTGAGGTCTGCAGAATACCCGGAGAGGAGCGGCCAATGAGCTCTCTGTGAACGTAGCGCCTTGGTTTGGACCAGAGTTCTCCTGACAGAGCCGAGGAGTCCGGAGCCCTCATGAGGAGGAGAAGGAGTCGGTGACCGCCGCGGGTTAAGACGTGTAGCGCAACATGAGAGAGACGCAGAGAAGCGCCAGATAAGCTCCTCAGCTTCAGGTCATCTCCTCGGTGGACTTTGGGTCAACTCGGAGCAACGATGGTTCCATTCAGCAGGTCGCTGATCATTCTGATGGATGTTTTAATTTATACCAAACTCAACCTTTGCATGGAAGTGGATTTCTGCACACCGGTTGAGCTGGACCACCAACAAATAACAGATAAGAAGGCGGGACAACACGTCGGGTTCAGACTAAATGCTTTCAGACAGGACTTCTACCTCCATCTTTGGCCCGATTCTACTTTCCTCGGCCCGTTGCGTGGAGAGCCCCGGGGCCCCACCGAGGACCCTGCCTTCGAGGTGATGACGCAGTGCTTCTACTCCGGGGACGTGAACGCGGACCCGCTGTCCTTCGCGGCCGTCAGCCTGTGTCGGGGACTCCGCGGGGTGTTCGCGCTCGGAGGAGCGGAGTACTTCATCAGCCTGTTGGGGGGTGAGGACACGCTGGACGATGAACGGATGAACTTGAACGACAGGAAGACGCATGTCATCCGTCGCCGGACACGCGCTCACGTCAGTGATGGGGGTGATGGAGGGACCTTCGCCAGCAGGTGCGGAGTGGCACCCACTAACGCTAAGTTCAACATGTCCTCAGATACTCTGCAAAAGTACAAGTACATGAATGACTTCCAGATGGGGGATCCTCCTGGAACCGTCGGGAGAAGGTTGGGGAGATCGAAGCGCTTCGCCTCCGTCCCGAGGTTCGTGGAGGTCCTGGTGGTCGCGGATGACTCCATGGTCAAGTTCCACGGCGACGACCTGAAGCTTTACCTCCTGACCCTGATGTCGGTGGCCGCCAGGCTCTACAAGCACCCGAGCATCATGAACTCCATCAACATAGTGGTGGTGGGCTTCATGGTGATCAACGAATCCGACAAGGGTCCAAAAGTGTCCAGCAACGCAGCTCTGACGCTGCGCAATTTCTGCTCCTGGCAGAAAAAGTTAAATAAACAGAACGACAAGCACCCCGACTACTGGGACACCGCCATCCTGTTCACCAAGCAGGTAGGACACCGCACCGGGGGTTGGCTTCGTCGTATTTCAATGCACTTTGGTACTAGGATCTGAGTGAATGGAACAAGCCCCCCCATCCATCCAAAACATACTTCACTTTAACACATCATATGTCACTTTAACACATCATATGTCACTTCACGCATCATATGTCACTTTAACACATCATATGACACTTTAACACATCATATGTCACTTTAACACATCATATGACACTTTAACACATCATATGTCACTTTAACACATCATATGACACTTTAACACATCATATGTCACTTTAACACATCATATGACACTTTAACACATCATATGTCACTTTAACACATCATATGTCACTTTAACACATCATATGACACTTTAACACATCAGATTTCGTGAATAGCTCTTGGGGAGAGGCAGAAGCTCAGTGGGAAACACCAGGTTACTGCCTCAGTGCCCTTGAGCAAGGCACCCCCTACACCGCTCCCCTGTACACATAGCTGCCCCACTGCTCCTAATACTGGGATGGCGTTAAATGTAGAGGAACTCCTTTCGCTGTCCTGTGCTGTACACTGACAAATTTGAATTATTACTCTTATTATTGCTTTAGATTGTCTGTGAAATCACTTCCTCTTCAGGCCACAATAAACATATTTGTTGTCCATCAGGCATACAGACTTTAGACAGATTTAATTTGATCCTATGTTTCAACACAGAAAAAGGAAATATTTTATTAGTGAAAAATAGACATAGATAAATGTTCATGGAAAGGTTTGGAAACCCCCGCTCAGCCAATCCTCCGCACGTATCTGAGTCAAACGCATCTATATTGGTTTACTTTGAAACACCTAAAATAAAAACTTTACTATTTATATATCTCAGAGTCATGTACTAGTATGGTGTCGTCTCCCATTATAGGTGTTGTATGTTCTCAGTTATGTAAATATCATCAGGCTTGACACACCTGTAGGACACCACAGAAGAAGAGGAGGGGGTCCGTTCTCCAGGTTGAGGTCCGGGGTTAAAATTGAGTCTGCAGTTTGTATGAATACATTTGACATCACCTGTCAATTCTATCTCTGTTTCTGCTCTAACCTGCCTGCTTTTAATCAGTTCTGGTTTGGCTTGGACTGATCTGCTAGGCAGGCTGTCTCGCTCCTCCTGTGCATAGCAACATGAACACCCTGAACAGGAAATATAATGACCGGTCTCTACAGTATGGACAATGTTTTGGAGGAAAGCACAGGTCCGTGTGGTTGGGTGCATTTGACTGAATTTCCACTGGAAACATATAGTAAAAGGTTAGGAGAGGGACTCTATGTGATGAAATACACACGGCTAGCAGAGATCAGTTCTGGTCTTTATGTCTTTCTGTAAAATGGGTTCAATATTCACAGTCTAGTCTATAAACTATAAATCTATACATTTCTGTCCTGCCTATTTATCGTAGAATGATATCATGATATCATGATATATGATGAGTGATCGATCATGAATGATAGAGCACTGAGATTGAACAGTATAAAGCATGAGATAATCATGGAATGAGAGCATGAGATTAGAGCATGAGAGAGAGAAGGATAGAGCGTGAGATTAGAGCATGAGAGAGAGAAGGATAGAGCATTAGATTAGAGCATGAGAGAGAGAAGGATAGAGCATTAGATTAGAGCATGAGAGAGAGAAGGATAGAGCGTGAGATTAGAGCATGAGAGAGAGAAGGATAGAGCGTGAGATTAGAGCATGAGAGAGAGAAGGATAGAGCATGAGATTAGAGCATGAGAGAGAGAAGGATAGAGCGTGAGATTAGAGCATGAGAGAGAGAAGGATAGAGCATGAGATTAGAGCATGAGAGAGAGAAGGATAGAGCGTGAGATTAGAGCATGAGAGAGAGAAGGATAGAGCATGAGATTAGAGCATGAGAGAGTGAAGGATAGAGCATTAGATTAGAGCATGAGAGAGAGAAGGATAGAGCGTGAGATTAGAGCATGAGAGAGAGAAGGATAGAGCATTAGATTAGAGCATGAGAGAGAGAAGGATAGAGCGTGAGATTAGAGCATGAGAGAGAGAAGGATAGAGCGTGAGATTAGAGCATGAGAGAGAGAAGGATAGAGCGTTAGATTAGAGCATGAGAGAGAGAAGGATAGAGCATGAGATTAGAGCATGAGAGAGAGAAGGATAGAGCGTGAGATTCATAAGAGCATGACTGAGAGAGCATGAGCATTTCTGATCAAACCTCTGAAGTGACGAAATGTTTAAAACGTAAAAAAATTATTAAATGGCAAATGCCGATATTCCTTCAAGCCAGAGCGAGTTGTGGTGCTGTTTCCATGGTCCTGGTCCAGACAGGAAACAACGCTTAACATACACTTCTCATGCAGCGACTCAATGGCTTGGATAGCAGGAATGAGGCTATGAGGTAATTGCAGCTTTGGTTCATTGAAAAAGAACAGCAAAATGCAAGTCATTATTGTTTTATACAATATATAATGTGTAACAGTGAAAGTGTATATATACTATATACTTTGTAAAAGTGAAAGTATAAATACCATATACTTTGCACATTAAGAATATTTGAACACGGATGGTTGTGCCAGATTGCTTTTTAAGCATCCTCAAGCATCTTCAAGCATCTTTGAAGCAGCAGGGTGAGACCAGTGGAGGCCAGTGGAGGCCATGCTACGCTAACCACTTCCTTTATTACACCAACAATCAATCATGTGGTTCATAGTCAACGCACTTCATATAAACCACATTTATTGTTTCATTCATGAAATGCTGGTGCAGTGACCACACCGTTTGCACACAGACCACAGACGTCCACCATCAATAGATGATCCCCTTGTGTGTCACCAGGACCTCTGTGGGGCGACCACCTGCGACACCCTGGGGATGGCGGATGTGGGGACCATGTGCGATCCCAAGAGAAGCTGCTCCGTTATCGAGGACGACGGCCTGCCCTCAGCCTTCACCACCGCCCACGAGCTAGGTGAGGAAGATACCCCTCTCTCATTGGTCACACCCCTCTCTCATTGGTCACACCCCTCTCTCATTGGTCACACCCCTCTCTCATTGGTCACACCCTTCTCTCATTGGTCACAGCCCTCTCTCATTGGTCACACCCCTCTCTCATTGGTCACACCCCTCTCTCATTGGTCACACCCTTCTCTCATTGGTCACACCCCTCTCTCATTGGTCACACCCCTCTCTCATTGGTCACACCCCTCTCTTATTGGTCACACCCCTCTCTCATTGGTCACATCCCTCTCTCATTGGTCACACCCTTCTCTCATTGGTCACAGCCCTCTCTCATTGGTCACACCCCTCTCTCATTGGTCACACCCCTCTGTGATTAGTCACACCCCTCTCTCATTGGTCACACCCCTCTCTCATTGGTCACACCCCTCTGTTATTAGTCACACCCCTCTCTCATTAGTCACACCCCTCTGTCATTGGTCACACCCCTCTCTCATTGGTCACACCCCTCTCTCATTGGTCACACCCCTCTCTCATTGGTCACACCCCTCTCTCATTGGTCACACCCCTCATTGGTTGCACTCCTTTCTCATTGGTGGATGTGAGCCTGAAAGCAGATGTGCGAGTATTGCCAGATGTAGTAATAAAAAAAAGTCAACATCAGTTTGTAAAGGCATCCATTGTGAGTGTTATTTTTCCCTTTGTTTTGTACTAGGTAGGAAAAGGTTTGTTTGGAGTAAGGAAGCAAATGGTTTCTAAGGGAACCACATCTTCTGATTCAGCTGATTTTGAGCAGCATATGAACGCATGCCACATGTTATCTTCCCAAGCAAAACCGCCTTATCATCAACATTACCAAGTGGCTTCAACTGGTTTAAATAGTAATAGTCAGTGTCTCTCTCTCTCTCTCTCTCTCTCTCTCTCTCTCTCTCTCTCTCTCTCTCTCTCTCTCTCTCTCTCTCTCTCTCTCTCTCTCTCTCTCTCTCTCTCTCTCGCTCTCTCTCGCTCTCTCTGTATCTCTCTGTATCCCTCTCTCTCTCTCTCTCTGTCTCTCTCTCCCTCCCTCCCTCTCTCATTCTCCCAGGTCACGTCTTCAACATCCCCCATGACAACGTGAAGGCGTGTGAGGAGGTGTTTGGGAAGCTGAGGGACAACCACATGATGTCTCCCACGCTGATCCAGATCGACAGGAGCCGGCCCTGGTCTGTGTGCAGTGCTGCCATCATTACAGAGTTCCTGGACCGGGGTCACGGTGAGGACCAGCTCCCCCTCACCCTGCAGGCCGGGCAGGCGACTGTAGCCCTACCACTGTAACAGGGAAGAGAGTCCCCCAGACCACAGTCACTGTAACAGAGAGGAGAGACCACAGACCACAGCCACTGTAACAGAGAGGAGAGTCACCAGACCACAGCCACTGTAACAGAGAAGAGAGTCCACCAGACCACAGTCACTGTAACAGGGAGGAGAGCCACCAGACCACAGCCACTGTAACAGGGAGGAGAGACCACAGACCACAGCCACTGCAACAGGGAGGAGAGCCACAGACCACAGCCACTGTAACAGGGAGGAGAGCCACAGACCACAGCCACTGTAACAGGGAGGAGAGACACAGACAACAGGCCACAGACCACAGCCACATCTCAGCCGGTTCTCAAAAACAATAGGTGATTAAGGATGGTGCAGCTGGACCCCAATGTGTACCTGTAGGAATCAATGAGCAAGAAACCAAAATACATGTCAATGTCAATAAAAGCATTTATAAAAGGGTCAAGTTTTTGAATCATGCTGTGGTATAAATTAAAGCATTATTGAATACTTGATTCTGATATAGTTTTATTTGACCAACAACGGTCAAATAAAACTATCCACCGGATGTTTGCTTGGCAACGCAAAAACGCTCTGCAGAAAGGACGCATAGATAAACATTAGTTTTATGTGGATGGAAACAATAAAGCGCTCCAGGCGTTACGGATACTGGAAAGTAGAGTCAAACAGGGCTGGTGATGCAGCTGTGGTACGGGTCAGCATGTTGACCATCACTCAAAATGAAACGCCAAGAGCATTGTTCTGGCCGGCCTCGGGGACCGGTCAACACAGCGGGCCTGTTGTTGTTAGCAGCAGGGCGGAGGGATCTTAATCGTTCCCTGAAACACTCACCTTTTCATATTCTCATGGTTGCACTGCATTAAAGTGAGCACCACGACGGCCTCTGGACACATTGAGGTTTTCATAGATCTGCTGGTTCCATTTGGTTTCCCTCAGGAGAATGTCTGCTGGACCCGCCCCAGAACCAGCTGACTCTCCCAGAGAACCTCCCTGGCTCCAGCTACAGCCTCCCCCGCCAGTGTGAGCTGGCCTTCGGGACTGGTTCCAAGCCCTGCCCGTACATGCACCCCTGCACCAAGCTGTGGTGCACAGGCAAGGCCCGGGGGCAGCTGGTCTGTCAGACCAGACACTTCCCTTGGGCAGACGGCACCAGCTGTGGAAGTAGCAGAGTCTGTTACAAAGGGGGATGCGTCCACAAAAACAGCACTGTGCAGATCAAGGTTAGTATATGGCGCTTGGGAGATGTTGCTATGCCCATTAGCAAATGTGAGATTCTCCTTAGCATTTTGAGTCACCTGTTTAGAGATTCAGCACAAATAAAACTAGCAGTACATCATGTCAGCTGGCACAGTGCACAGGAGGCCATGGCAGAACATGCCAGGACCTTTGCAGTCCACTATGACCTTGGACTGTCCACTTCTGATCATGCCACAGTCACCATGTAATGCAGTGGTAAAGAGAACACACTATTCAAATCACATCTAGAAATGATATGTTGTGATCACATTGTGATCACTGAATTCAACCAGCTAGTTAACCGCGGCTATTCTTGATTTGGTTGTGTTAAAGCCTCTGGTTTATCCCCAGGTGGACGGACGGTGGGGGAGGTGGGGTGCGTTTGGAGCCTGCTCCAGAACCTGCAGCGCTGGAGTTCAGTTGGCCAAGAGGGAATGCAACAGTCCTGCGCCAGATCATGGCGGGAAATACTGCTACGGCCTCCGCATCAAATACCGCTCCTGCAACCTCAACCCTTGTCCCGAAACAGGTAGGCCTAATTCAGTCAGACATTCTAAAACCAAGCACTTTACTCACACATAATGAAACATAATTGAGTCAATGGAGATAGAAATAAAGGAGGTCCGCTGGTTCTAACGAGTTCTCTTCACGTTGAGCAGGAAAGAGTTACCGCCAGGAGCAGTGTGAGGCCTTCAATGGCGTCAATCTGAACACGAACCGGCTGAGCTCATCCGTGGTCTGGGTCCCCAAGTACTCAGGAATCTCTCCGAAGGACAAATGTAAACTCATCTGCCGAGCCAATGGAACGGGATACTTCTACGTGCTCGCTCCAAAAGTACGTAACGTCCAAATACAAGTGTTTTCAATAAGTGGGTCATTTACACAGTAAATGAAGTGAAGTGGATTCAATTTGATCAAGTCATTCTTTAGATACAATTATTGACTATTCAATTAGTCCAAGTTACATGAATAGGTTGTTAGTTCAAAATCGATTTTAATGACCAATAGCAGCACCTCATTTAAAATAGATAATGAGGAAATGCAGTAACCCTGTGAAGGTTTTGACCTGGACGAGGGAATGTAACATCACTGAGGTCCAGAGTTCCAGTGTTTATAAGCTCTGGACCGAGTCTCCTCATATAGACAAGAGATAGAGTGGGGATGAGGGAGACCAGACCCTTACATCAACAGGCAGGCAGAGTGAGCTGAGGGAGTAAGCCGGGTGGCTGGCAGAACAAAGAACAACTTCTGCTGTCAGCCTGATGGAGGAGCGTGCGAGAGAGAGAGAGAGAGGGGGAGAGAGAGAGAGAGAGAGAGAGAGAGAGAGAGAGAGAGAGAGAGAGAGAGAGAGAGAGAGAGAGAGAGAGAGAGAGAGAGAGGGACAGAGAGAGAGAGAGCGAGAGAGAGAGAGAGAGAGAGAGAGAGAGAGAGAGAGAGAGAGAGAGAGAGAGAGAGAGAGAGAGAGAGAGAGAGAGAGAGAGAGGGACAGAGAGAGGGACAGAGAGAGAGAGAGAGAGAGGGGGGATGTGGGGACAGTATCACTTCACAGCTGCAGCTTGTCAGCATGTATTTATGCAAACGGTAAAGAAACAAGCAGGTTACGGCAGCACAAGCCAAGGCCTTCTTGGCTCCAGCGATCCTACACACAGGTCACAGCCCCTGGTGCTACTCTCCTCTTTTTCCATCTCCTTTTTTGGTACGATTCCAAATACACTTCACTCCAAAGATATCATCTATATCCTGATTGATATCCCTGTTTTGTTTCAGGTGGTGGACGGGACCCCCTGCTCCCCAGACACTCCTGCAGTGTGTGTCCAGGGGAGGTGCATTAAGGCCGGCTGCGACAGCAAGCTCAACTCCAACAAGAAGTTTGACAAATGTGGTGTTTGTGGAGGAGACAACCAGGGCTGCAAGAAGGTCTCTGGACTTTTCATCAAACCCATGTAAGTACGGGAACAAATACCCCTAACCCTAACCCTAACTAGACCTGAACATTTGCATCATTAGCATACACAATTCAAGATTCAAGCAGGGGTCAGTATGCTGACTCAAGATTCAAGATTTAAGATGTTTAATTGCCATATGCAACAAGTAAAATGGAATGCTTACTCCCATTCCCTCCCGCAGTATGACTTCCTACAACAACACTAAATGCTAAATGGACTGCATTTATATAGCGCTTTTCTAACCAGTGCAGTCACTCAAAGTGCTTTACAACTCAAGCTTCACACTCACCATACTATAGTTATACTATACAACACTATACTACAACAATACTGTACACAATCAAAACAACAATAAAGTGACTGATGATATATACATATGGTGAATTGTGCCAGTAGTGCAGCAGCATTATAAATACGATTTTTTTTATAAGCTTAGCATCAGCATTAAGTTCAGTACATTGTACCATAACTTATTCAACCAATTATTTTCAGACACGGCTACAATTTTGTGCTCACACTGCCGGTCGGGGCCTCCAACGTGGACATCCGCCAGCGCGGCTACCGGGGCGCGGTGAACGACGAGAACTACCTGGCGGTGAAGAACCAGCAGGGCGAGTACCTCCTCAACGGGAACTACGTGGTGTCGGCGGCAGAGCGCGACCTGCTGGTGAGGGGCGGCCTGCTGCGCTACAGCGGCACCACCACGGCGGTGGAGACGCTCCGGGCCACCAGACCCCTCCAAGAGGCCCTGACCGTGGAGGTTCTATCGGTGGGCAAGATGACCCCGCCCAGGGTGCGCTACTCCTTCTATGTGCGCAGGGAGAGCAAGGAGGAGAAGACCCTGCGTAAGGACGAGCGCAGACAGAACAGCGTCCTGGCCCCCAGCGACACAGCGGAGACCAGGAAGCCGGCGCCGGGCCAGAGACCCGCCAGCCGGTGGGTGACGGGGGGGTGGGACCGGTGCACGGTGACCACGTGTGGTAACGGGCTCCAGAAGAGACCGGTGTGGTGCCAGAGTGCGGAGGGGCGGCCCGCGGTGGACTGCCTCAGTCCCGGGCGACCGGCAGCCATGAGGGTGTGCGGGGACCTCTGCGCCCTGTGGGACATCGGCCCCTGGTCCCATTGCTCCAAGTCCTGTGGGCAGGGCTACAAACGGCGGCCCCTGAAGTGTGTGAGCCAGAACGGCTTGAGTTTACCCAGAGATCATTGCTCTGGACGCAAAAAGCCTCAGGAATTGGACCTCTGTAAATTGCGGCCATGTTAAAACAATCAATGGGAACAATTATCTTTTTGGCAAAGAATGGATGATTTAAAATAAACTTTCGTACAAATCCGTCTTCAATTAAAGATACCATTTTGTGCAGGGACAAGACTGAGCCCTCGGAAATATACTGTTCTTCAGTGCTCTACAGTGAACTACAGTTCTCTACAGTGAACTACAGTGCTCTACAGTACTCTACAGTGATCTACAGTGAACTACAGTGCTCTACAGTACTCTACAGTGATCTACAGTGAACTACAGTACTCTACAGTGATCTACAGTGAACTACAGTGCTCTACAGTGATCTCCAGTGCTCTACAGTGATCTTCAGTGATCTACAGTACTCTACAGTGATCTACAGTGAACTACAGTGCTCTACAGTGATCTCCAGTGCTCTACGCTGCTCTACAGTGATCTACATTACTCTACAGTGAACTACAGTGCTCTACAGTGATTTACAGTGATCTACAGTGCTCTACAGTGATCTCCAGTGATCTACAGTGATCTCTAGGGGTCTGACGGAAAACAAAAGCAGAGATGGTCCAGTTTCATAGATCAAATGGTGTGTTTACACAAAGACAAAAGGAAGTCATGCATTCATCTTGTAAATTGGTTGGCTTTCAGAGAGTCTACCTCGAGTTTGATGTATGAAACAATGAGTAAGACAAACTGCACAAGAGTAAAAAGAGGCAGACAAATCAACAAAGTTGATTTAAAAATTAATTGAACATCATACACATATAATGTGTGTCTTAGAATGAGTTCACTAAATCCCTTCCCGAGCGCATTAATGCTGCAGAAGCATGAGATAAAAGGGGAGAAATGGCAGGTCTGGAAACACGTATTAGATGTGGTTGTTACATGAATACTTCACAGTTGAGTATTAATTGAGTTTAGCATCAGTTGAGTATCAACTTTGTCTCAGTTTAGTGTCAGTTGGCACTCACTGGACAAGTCAACCAGTTGACACTCAATAAGGTTATCAAGAACCACATATATTCAATTTAGTGTTGCTTGACTATTAACTGAATTTTGTTATATACTCAACAACATGTCAAGTGAATATCAACTATCCATCTTCACATTGTTTCACCTTACTTTGAGTTGCATATTGATAGGATAAGCTTAATATTTCTAATGATTGTCTACTGAGTGTTGTTAAGTATTCAAATAAGTGATCACATGCTTCTCACGACACAAAGCTGACACTGAACCGCATGTGATGAGTGACCCGTCTGTCGTCTCTCAGGTGAGGATCAACAAACTAGCATTTGGGGGCTATTGAGTAAAGTGAAAGTATCTCTAAGTCGAGTGTTTACTAAATGTCTGTTGATCATCTACAGACATCAATGTAGTTGAGTGTCTAGTGTCTAAGGTCCATGATAAATAATTGAATTGAAGCTTATATTACCAAAATTGACCAAAAAAAGGACAGCAGTGGTTAAAACCACCCAATACACAGCAAAGGTCGAGCAGAGAGAGAGTGGAACCACCAGCTCAGTTTGAGTCTGGAACATTAAGAGAAATGAAAATAATAAGATACTAAAGGACTAAACAAATACTCAACTGATACCTAACTGTGGACTATCCAGGTAAATCATTACAAAAAGGCCCACATGTTGGTGAGGAACTCATTTCAATGTGAAGCACTGTACTGTATCTACAGTGGAAGACCTGCCTGGTCCGTGTACTGCTTTCAAACTCTATTTTTATATTTCCTGTTGATTGCGTCAAATCGGCTGTTTGCAAAGGATTTAACACACAGCAGGAACTGCTTACACCTACATCTTACACTTGAATAAGTGTTAAAGTGAAACTAAAGTGACAATAATCTAAACTAATGTCTGAATTTAGACCAAACTCAAAATCTACCAATGACCAAAAATGTAATATTACTACTAGATGTATATTTATAGTGATTATATTTTGTGTACAGTAATCTTACAGTATATCACAATGTTGTCGTTCCTATTTTCCAACAATATTTGCCACAATGACATATGATGTTTGCTGCCAAAGAGAAGCAATTGAGAGATAGATTGATGTTGACAGGGGCAACAATGAGCTCTTAAACACAGCTTTGAAAAGGTTGTCCAAAAGTGGATCCCCAGCAGGCCTCTGCTCTGACATAGGCCATGGGCATGGGAATGTTTAGTGGATTGTAGGTGATGTAAAATACATTTTTAACCCTAGAACCCACAAGTAAAACAAAAGGTGTAGTTTGGTGTTCGTCACGGCAAGGCTGACTTTGTCGGGCAAACAAATGAAAAGGAAACCAGAAGAACAGCAGGTCCTTCAGAGCCAGCCTCACGCCCCGGTCCAGCTGTTGGCCCACTTGGGCTCAGCCGCACCTCTCGTTCCTTCTGAAAGATGGAAATGTACAGTTGTTAATCAATATTTTGTTTTATTTTGTTTTTATTTGATTGTTTCTAATGAACAGTTTTTGTATACTATGTATACATCCATCTAGCTGTGTATAAAAAATACAATATGAATATAACCATGTTTTGCTTCATGACTGGTGATGTGTGTTAAAACAGTTGATTTAAAACATTATATTCCTAGAAAGAAGGTAACAGCTTCATTGTCTGCTTTTCCCCCCATTTTCCATGGAGATCAAGCATGCATGTTCCAACGTACTAATGCAGTGCTGCAGGCTTCATACATGACAGAGCTCTAGAACCATGGTTCCCACAGCACACACACACACACACACACACACACACACACACACACACACACACACACACACACACACACACACGTTTATGCATCCATATTAGAGTTGTGCTGGTCCTTAGTGAGGTAGTGGGTCCTGTTCCCAGAGACCTGGTCCTTAGTGAGGTAGTGGGTCCTGTTCCCAGAGACCTGGTCCTTAGTGAGGCAGTGGGTCCTGTTCCCAGAGACCTGGTCCTTAGTGAGGCAGTGGGTCCCGTTCCCAGAGACCTGGTCCTTAGTGAGGCAGTGGGTCCCGTTCCCAGAGACCTGGTCCTTAGTGAGGCAGTGGGTCCTATTCCCAGAGACCTAGTCCTTAGTGAGGGGGGGGGGGGGTGTCCTGTTCCCATAGACCTGGTCCTTAGTGAGGCAGTGGGTCCTGTTCCCAGAGACCTGGTCCTTAGTGAGGCAGTGGGTCCTGTTCTCAGAGACCTGGTCCTTAGTGAGGGGGGGGAGGGTCCTGTTCCCAGAGACCTGGTCCTTAGTGAGGGGGGGGGGTGGGTCCTGTTCCCATAGACCTGGTCCTTAGTGAGGCAGTGGGTAATGTTCCCAGAGACCCGGTCCTTACTGAGGCAGTGGGTCCTGTTCTCAGAGACCTGGTCCTTAGTGAGGCAGTGGGTCCTGTTCTCAGAGACCTGGTCCTTAGTGAGGGGGGGGGGGTGGGTCCTGTTCTCAGAGACCTGGTCCTTAGTGAGGAAGCGGGTCCTGTTCTCAGAGACCTGGTCCTTAGTGAGGCAGTGGGTCCTGTTCCCAGAGACCTGGTCCTTAGTGAGGGGGGTGGGTCCTGTTCCCAGAGACCTGGTACGGTGAGGGGGGTGGGTCCTGTTCCCAGAGACCTGGTACGGTGAGGGGGAGGGTCCTGTTCCCAGAGACCTGGTCCATAGTGAGGGGGGGGGTCCTGTTCCCAGAGACCTGGTCCTTAGTGAGGCAGTGGGTGTCCTGTTCTCAGAGACCTGGTCCTTAGTGAGGCAGTGGGTCCTGTTCCCAGAGACCTGGTCTTTAGTGAGGGGGGGGTCCTGTTCCCAGAGACCTGGTCCTTAGTGAGGGGGGGGGGTCCTGTTCCCAGAGACCTGGTCCTTAGTCAGGGGGGAGGGTCCTGTTCCCAGAGACCTGGTCCTTAGTTAGGGGGGGTGTCCTGTTCCCAGAGACCTGGTTCTTAGTGAGGGGGTGGGTCCTGTTCCCAGAGACTTGGTCCTTAGTGAGGGGGGGGGGGTCCTGTTCCCAGAGACCTGGTCCTTAGTGAGGGGGGGGGTCCTGTTCTCAGAGACCTGGTCCTTAGTGAGGCAGTGGGTCCTGTTCCCAGAGACCTGGTCCTTAGTGAGGGGGGAGGGTCCTGCTCCCAGAGACCTGGTCCTTAGTGAGGGGGTGGGTCCTGTTCCCAGAGACCTGGTCCTTAGTGAGGGGGGAGGGTCCTGTTCCCAGAGACCTGGTCCTTAGTGAGGGGGGGGGGGGGGGTTCTGTTCTCAGAGACCTGGTCCTTAGTGAGGGGGGGGGGGGTCCTGTTCCCAGAGACCTGGTCCTTAGTGAGGGGGGGGGGGTCCTGTTCCCAGAGACCTGGTCCTTAGTGAGCGGGGAGGGTCTTGTTCCCAGAGACCTGGTCCTTAGTTAGGGGGGGGTCCTGTTCCCAGAGACCTGGTTCTTAGTGAGGGGGGTGGGTCCTGTTCCCAGAGACCTGGTCCTTAGTGAGGGGGGGGTCCTGTTCCCAGGGACCTGGTCCTTAGTGAGGGGGGGGGGGGTGGGTCCTGTTCCCAGAGACCTGGTCCGGTGAGGGGGTGGTCCTGTTCCCAGAGACCTGGTCCAGTGAGGGGGGGGGGTCCTGTTCCCAGAGACCTGGTCCTTAGTGAGGCAGTGGGTCCTGTTCCCAGAGACCTGGTCCTTAGTGAGGAGGGGGGGGGGGGGGTCCTGTTCCCAGAGACCTGGTCCTTAGTGAGGCAGTGGGTCCTGTTCCCAGAGACCTGGTCCTTAGTGAGGAGGGGGAGGGGGAGGGGTCCTGTTCCCAGAGACCTGGTCCTTAGTGAAGAGGGGGGGTCCTTTTCCCAGAGACCTGGTCCTTAGTGAGCCAGTGGGTCCTGTTCCCAGAGACCTGGTCCTTAGTGAGGGGGTGGGTCCTGTTCTCAGAGACCTGGTCCTTAGTGAGGGGGTGGGTCCTGTTCCCAGAGACCTGGTCCTTAGTGAGGGGGTGGGTCCTGTTCTCAGAGACCTGGTCCTTAGTGAGGGGGTGGGTCCTGTTCTCAGAGACCTGGTCCTTAGTGAGGCAGTGGGTCCTGTTCGCAGAGACCTGGTCCTTAGTGAGGGGGTGGGTCCTGTTCTCAGAGACCTGGTCCTTAGTGAGGGGGTGGGTCCTGTTCTCAGAGACCTGGTCCTTAGTGAGGCAGTGGGTCCTGTTCCCAGAGACCTGGTCCTTAGTGAGGGGAGGGGGGGGGTTGGGTCCTATTCCCAGAGACCTGGTCCGGTGAGGGGGTGGTACTGTTCCCAGAGACCTGGTCCTTAGTGAGGGGGGGGGGGGGGTCCTGTTCCCAAAGACCTGGTCCAGTGAGGGGGGGGGGTCCTGTTCCCAGAGACTTGGTCCTTAGTGAGGCAGTGGGTCCTGTTCCCAGAGACCTGGTCCGGTGAGGGGGGGGTCCTGTTCCCAGAGACCTGGTCCTTAGTGAAGGGGGGGGGGGTCCTTTTCCCAGAGACCTGGTCCTTAGTGAGGGGGTGGGTCCTGTTCTCAGAGACCTGGTCCTTAGTGAGGCAGTGGGTCCTGTTCCCAGAGACCTGGTCCTTAGTGAGGAGGTGGGTCCTGTTCTCAGAGACCTGGTCCTTAGTGAGGGGGTGGGTCCTGTTCCCAGAGACCTGGTCCTTAGTGAGGGGGTGGGTCATGTTCCCAGAGACCTGGTCCTTAGTGAGGGGGTGGGTCCTGTTCCCAGAGACCTGGTCCTTAGTGAGGAGGGGGGGGGGGGGGTCCTGTTCCCAGATACCTGGTCCGGTGAGGGGGGGTCCTTATCCCAGAGACCTGGTCCTTAGTGAGGGGGTGGGTCCTGTTCTCAGAGACCTGGTCCTTAGTGAGGCAGTGGGTCCTGTTCCCAGAGACCTGGTCCTTAGTGAGGGGGTGGGTCCTGTTCTCAGAGACCTGGTCCTTAGTGAGGGGGTGGGTCCTGTTCTCAGAGACCTGGTCCTTAGTGAGGCAGTGGGTCCTGTTCGCAGAGACCTGGTCCTTAGTGAGGGGGTGGGTCCTGTTCTCAGAGACCTGGTCCTTAGTGAGGCAGTGGGTCCTGTTCCCAGAGACCTGGTCCTTAGTGAGGGGGGGGGGGGGTGCAGGTCCTTAGTGGTGATATTGGCAGAGAGAACAGGGGTCCACATTGATTAGGTAAATATAATATATAGAGACACAGCCTTAAAGACAAAATGTGGACTAACATCTTGTTAGATCATCTTACCTTAGTGTAATAAATCAGTTCATTCCAGTTTTCACATCCAAATCGAATGAACATAACTTCCTTTAATAATATAATATCTATAATGACTAACAAGATCAGCATGTTCCGTGGCATTGGGCCAACACAGAGATGGTGTTGTGTCACATATGCTCAATCCAATCAAACCTGATTCATTGGAAGTGCTTCATTAGAAGAAAAAAAGCCATTTCATAAAGTAAAAGGAAAACAACATCTACCCCCATCTGTGAGCAGGACTTCTCCTGTCTCATGTTGGAGTGGTTGTGTATCTCTGGGGGCCGGCTTGTTTTATTATTTATTCACATTAGATCAGGGAATAGACATCTTGTTAATATGAATGCTTGTGAACTGCTCTATTTTGATGTTTGCGTACCTATCAGCGTTATGCTATTGTCTGCTTCAACTAATGTACTTCTTGTAAGTCGCTTTGGATAAAAGTGTCTGCCAAATGTCCTAAATGTAAATGTAAATGTAAATGTAAATGAATAGCTTGTTGGTCAGACTGTAGGAGTTTAGAGAGAAGCAGTCCTATGCTGACCATGAGGGCATTTGAGGTCAAATTGACACGTGTGCCACTTTTTATTATTGTGCAATTTACTCTCTAGATACAGTATATCATACTTTTTACAAAGAATAACATCTTGTATTGACCAGTATTTTATTTCAATGGTATATAGTTGGTACTTGGTATGGTGATATTCTGGTATAAGCATGTCTCAAACAGAGCCTCTATTTAGTTATCTAAATGTCTTGTTTACAACCCAAACTTGTGTGGAGAGAAATCAACATGGGGTTACGGGCCCTTTAGGGAGTGTGGGTCACTCAAACGGACCTGTAACTCCATTCTAACCACCAGGTTCTGTATTCACCAACAACACATAGCAGAGTGTGTTGGTCTATGTTCATGGACCTTTAGCATGGCACCTCCTATAGAACTCCTGAATGGAAGTGCTCTTAACAAAACGGACCTCAGGTCCAGGACCTTGCCTTTATGTGTATCCAGGAAATCACCCAGTTGGACTTCACCCTTAAGAGAGTGTGACCCCACAGTGAGCCACTAATGCCACCATTTGTGAAAGGGAATTCCTGTCCGGAAATCACATTACATGCTTTGAAACTTACGGAACAACACACCCGGTTGACAGTCGCCTTGGCCCAGAGAAGAATGGACCTCGCTTTTCTGTTTCCCTCCTGGATTTCTGAAGTAGAGGCCTACCCCCCCCCCTCTCCCTTCCTTCCTATGTGGCTAATGACCACCAAGAGTTAATGTGTGGCTGCCCATGTGAACCCACCAATGGGCCTTTAAGCTGGTCCTTCTTCTCCTCGTTGACTGAACCTCATAATCAAAGTGACCGGCGTTGCAGAAATAAATCCATATGGAGGGCCATGAACACAGGAAGGGGAAGCCTGTTTATGGGAGCCCAAGAAACACTATCCACCGCAATGTAGGAAATGTACGTCCCGTGAATTTGTGGTTTTAAACACGTAGTGTCTAATAGAATGAGTCTGACGCGGTAAATGGACATTTATATAGCGCTTTTCAACAAAGCGCTTTACAAGTCATGCCTCACATTCACCCATTCATACACACATTCAACCACCAGTTGGCTGACAGCGGAGTCAGCCAGCACGTCAGGAGCAGTTAGGGTTAGGGTGTCTTGCTCCAGGACACCGCTTGCTAGGAGGAGGCAGCGGGGATCGAACGAGCAACCTTCCGGTTGTGAGGCGATTGCTCTACCTCCTGAGCTATACTGCCCTGTGTAATGACATCAACAACAACAGCAGGTGAAGTCATGGTAGCGTTGATGATGTTGTATTTGAGAGTTAAGGGAATATGTGCTTTAGTGTTCCAACCCTGGAAATAGTCATAGAGTAGTGGTCACTAAATGAACCACTCGCCATGCAAAAGCATTCCTTTAATAATGAGCTGGAGAGCGTAGTGTTCAGAGAGCTTTAGAGCTGTCTAACCGTTCAGAGATAACGGTTAGGCGGTTTCACCCTGACACCCCGAGTGTCAGGGTGAAACATCTAGCTCCTGTTTTCATCTCCCCTTGTCTTAAAGATCCACCATGTGAGGCTGGGGAGATGAATAGGGAGCTGAGAGGTAGCTGTTTGACACAAGCTCCGTTATGGGGGACCATACAAGACTTCAGACAAATCAAGAAACAAGTGGTATCAAGCGGCAGTAGCTAAGTCTGTTAGGACTTTGCTTGGTAACCGGAAGGTCGCTGGTTCAAGTCCCCCAAACCCCTAGGCACTGCCGAGGTGCCCTTGAGCAAGGCACCAGACCCCTCCACTGCTCCCCGGGCAGCTGGATATACAATAGCTGCTCCACTGCTCCTCATACTACGATGGGTTCAATGCAGAGAAATAAATGCCACTGTGTGTGTGTACACGTTGTGACAAATAAAGAGGATTCAATGCTTTAGATTTAGATTTAGCAGGGCAACAATCAAAAGGCCCAGAAACACTGGAGGTCAATCAGAATGCAGAACGAGCTCAAGCGAGTGGCAGTCAAGACTCACCATGAATCAGGAATGGAATCAGATGTTGTGATGTGTGTTTTCATGTTTCCGGCGACATGGCAGGTGAGGTGGGCTTCACAAAAACCATCACACCAAAACCATGTGATGGGTTCTAAAACCGTTTCTATAGTAACATGACATTGAGATTACATTTATGCGCATGCTCTTTCCAAGTTTGACATTAAGACAGCTGACAAGCAGATGCCGATTGGCTAAGAGAGAGTCTAGTTTGAAGTGTAGGTTAATTCAATTGGACCCAGAAGGCAGATTAGATGTTCAATAAAACGGTTTAATCAAAACTGGAGTGAGTCAAAAACTACTAACTAGACCAGGGGTACTCAACTTCAGAGGCCAAGAGGGCCACATTTAAACCACAACAGGTGCAAAGGGCCACAAATTATTATTAACATATATTTGTACCATTTTATTCGCTGTATTTACTACTGCTGTTTAATATGCTGTCTTGCTTGTCATTTTTAATGCATTCCAAAGCATCATGGAATATTTAACAAATATTCTCAATTTGAGTAACAAATGTAGTGTAGCGACTGCGTTTCAAGGATGACAAGTGTTGGTCAAGCTGATGTTTTATTAACACTGGAGTGAATAGCTTTGCATTGATGACATTGATAAAGTTTGCAATTGCTACTTATTCCTAGTGAGAGCTCTGAGTCTGCATTCACAAATATTAATAACAATAACAATATAACAAACAACGTTTTGCTTATTCCTAGTGAGAGCTCTGAGTCTGCATTTCACAAATATGAATAACAATAACAATATAACAAACAGTTGTTACTTATTCCTAGTGAGAGCTCTGAGACTGCATTCTTTTCAGATCAGTACTTTCAGATCTGGTTGTTGCTCAGTTGTAGCTGCTCTGAGATAGTCTGCCAAATGTCAATTAGACGGGAACGCTGCTTTGATTTGATTATTCCCATGGCAGAGAAGGAGCTTCACACACATAAGTAGATCCAAAGCAGGTCAGGATTTTTTAATTTTTAAATTTTTTGGTTAATTATAATTATTATGCATTCATAACCAGGCATGTCGGGGGCCACAAAATAAGCGTCTGCGGGCCGGATGCAGCCCGCGGGCCGCCTGTTGAGTAAGTCTGAACTAGACGATACTAAGTAACTAAGGGCAATATTCAGCATTCAACTTTGACGTGATCTTAACGAGGGGATTTTCCAGACTGACAAGCAATAGTTTGCCATATACTTTCCAAGATTATGTAAGTATCGAAAGCAAACAGCTACAGTTAAATTGATAAAAGACTTGTGAATGCATTGTCACACATCAAATTATTAGGTATTCACAGAGTATCAGTTGATACCTATTATTTTTGGACGCCAGCAGGATGTCTCGCATTCTCTTCGCCACAGATGACTGCCTCTGCCTCCTGGCCGAGTTCCCGGTCCTCACACAGCCAACTTTCTCGTCGTCAACTAATAAGCACGGGTTGGAGCTCCACATAGCCACCACCGGCCCACCGGTCAACGCCCTGGCCTGACACCTCGACCCGGCCAAGCTCACCGTCTCCAGGGCAGAGTTTGCAAGCATGGAGTGCCTTGGCATCGTTCGTCATTCCGACAGCCCATGGTCTTCGCCCCTCCACATGGCTCATTGCTGACCCTGTGCGGTGATTACCGATACCTAGTTCCACACGTCCAGGATTTTTTTGCCCATCTGGCTGGGAAGGGGATGTTTTCCTAAGTGGACCTCGTCCGCGGATACCATCGGCGGACACCGGGTGCCTTCCCCATGCTGGATGTCCCCAAGAGTGATCACAGCATTGGATTAGTTTGAGTTATATTACGAGCCACTTGGCCTTAAGAACGCTGTACAGACATTCCAGCGGCTCATGTACTCTGTGTTGCAGGACCTGCCTTTCATTTTTGCTGGTGATGAAATTCTCATCACCAGCCCCTCCAAGGCAAAGCAACTGGCCTACCTCCGGACTCTCTTTGAGCGGCTTAGTCAGCACGGAATTGTGAACCCGGTCAAATTTCGATTCAGCCAGACCACCATTGACTTTCTGGGCCATCGTGTCACCGAAAAGGGGCGGTTCCTCTCCAGATGAAGGTGAACGCAGTCACGGTGCGTGCAGGAGTTCTTCTGAACTTTTACCCAAGCACCTGCTGGACTGGTCCACCTGGTTGACCAGGTGCATGTGGTCCTGGTGGGTGGGACCACTACCCCCCTCCCAGGGCTTCACCTACCTCCTCATCATGGTCGACAGGACTGCACTCTGGCCGGAGGCTGCCCAACTGGTACGTCATTCATCGTGATGTGGGTTCCCCGGTTCGGCGCCCCATCCGACCTCTCCTCAGACCGGGGCTCACGGGTCCCATCTGAGCTATGGAACGTGGTCGCTCAGGGCCTGGGTGTGGCGCTCCATCGGACTACCGCTTACCGCCCGCAGGCCAACTGGGTTTGTAAACACTTTCATCGATTCAAGAAGGCCGCGCTTCGGGCCAGCCTCAAGGACAGCGGCTGGGTTGACAGGCTCCCGTGGGTCATGCTGGGCCTGAGGACTGCCCCTAAGGAGGACCTCCACTCATCGTTTGCGCAGTTGGTTTACGGCCAACCCTTACGGCCCCCGGCAATCTGCCCACTACCACGTTTACTTTAATGGTGAAATCTGGCGGGGCGTGTAGGGGACTAATTCACCGTATGTGTGTGAACCCTACGGGTTATTGCTTGCCTGTGGGGATGTAGAAAAGTTTAGTTTTACTTTTGCTCTTCAGTTCTAATACATAACATACGACACATGTGTCGTATGTTATGTTGTGGAATTGTCTCCATGCATCCTTTTCAATTACTACACAGCTTTAATAACATTTCTTCTTGAATGTAATCACCCTCCATAGCAACCTGCTTTTACTGTTAGCAACTAGCAGGACTTCTAGCAGCAATTGTAATGTAATGTAATGTTATATGCAAAGGGAGTACCAGATTGTAATATATCAATTATAAATTGCATTTTTATTTAGTTTTTTTTACTTTATTCTATTCTATTTTTATCTTATTTTTATAACTGCTGTCTGTCGTCAGGTATTGCACATAAGATTTTCACACCACCTGCTTTATACTTAACCCGGGTCCGGGTTAACCAGTTTAAACCAGTAACCAACGAAGATGGCTGTCGCTGATGTGGATGATATGCTAGTATAACATAAAGTGGATGCTATGCTAGTATAACATGAAGTGACGGTATATCTTCTTTAAAAGAAGAACAAACAAGTGCACTTAAATCTTTTGTTTACCGTACTTCTGACAGGATTTGGTCAAAGTTCAGTTTAATTCTGTTAATTCCATAAATAACACATATATATATATATACACACACATATATATATATATATATATATATATATATATATATATATATATATATATATACATTTACATTTACATTTAGGGCATTTGGCAGACGCTTTTATCCAAAGCGACTTACAAGGTGTACACACATATATATATATATATATATATATATATATGTATATAAATACAGAAAATCATACAAGACATCAGGTAGTTTGTTGAGGGCAGAGATGGCAGAGGGCAAACGCTTTGGAGTAGTTCTAAAACAAAACACCAAAACTGTTCTAAAACAGTTTTAACATTATGAGATATAACATATGAGGGGTCATCAACACGGACCCCTCAATGCCCTGAACATGTGCTGTGATTTACATCTTAGTATATATTCTCAGGAGTCTTCCTCTCTAAAACCTCAACTGAAAGTTGTTATCATGTAAGGTTCAGAGACTAAATACATCTAAAAGGATACAAGTTGCAAGAGTTAAAAGCAAGTACATTTATTCTACTTCTATGAGGGCTTTCATGGCCAAGTAGACATCTTGTTAATGAGGCAGTGGAACATGTTTGCTTTCTAGTCCTGGAGATCAGAGGGGGACAACCGGCCCAAACCGGTTGACGTGGGATTTGAATTGCAGTTTAGTTTAGTTGTAGTGTTTTCATTACTGCATTCATGTATCTTAATAATCTCACTCACATATGTCTCCACAAAGGAACATTGAAGGAATAATACAGGCTAAAACACTTTGACATGTAGTAAAACGTCAAACATTGATTTCTTATTCATTCCAGGGTTTATTTTTTAATATGTGTAGTATTGTACTTTATCAATAATTTGTCCTGCTTCCCAGGATCTGCTCCAGTGTGCTAGTTTCCTTGTTACCCAGAATTACGTTCGCTCTCAACATTACAGGATGCAACATTCTGTAAACATTATAAATAATATTGTATAGAGTATATGTACTATCTAGCCCTTGTACCACTAGAAGGCCATGACATCTAAGAGCTCAGCTAGGGTCCTACCTGGTGACTAGTTGCTATTGTATGACCATTTATGGACATGTGGAATATGTATGAACCCAGAGGTTATTCGTCAAGTGGACATAGATCAGACCCACAAAGCATTAGGCTCACCATGCCTGAGTAGATGGTATCAATCAGAACCTAATTGAACCCCAAAAGCAGTTCCCCCACCAACACCCATTGGACAAGTCAGACAGTGTCAGCTCACAAGAGCCAATCGGAAGAAGCTTCCCCTTTAAGGCGAACAACAGAGAACCAAAACACAAGGTTGTTATTCTGCTCTGTACTGAACTCAGTTCTCTTTTGAGATGTTTCCTGCAGTGTCTCCAAGCATCCAACCTCAGTGAAGATGGTTCAACCTCAGTGAACTTAGTCCCCATTCACTCCTGCAGGAATTATTACAATTACAGTAGAAGTAAAAATACACAATTAAAAATCAAAATACCAAAACATCGCCATAAATAGTAATAATAACAATAAAGAACAATAATAAATATCTAAGTGGAACAAATGGCAGCTAGTGCAAAAAGCATTCATACAGAAACCGTAGTGCAGCACCATGACACTGTGTAACATTAGTGACAATGTTATATAGACTTAGTACTTAGTTATGATAGACTTATTATAGTGTAACATTAGTGACAATGTTATGATAGACTTATTATAGTGTAACATTAGTGACAATGTTATGATAGACTTATTATAGTGTAACATTAGTGACAATGTTATGATAGACTTATTATAGTGTAACATTAGTGACAATGTTATGAAAGTGGCAGCACTCCTAGCAGTTTAGAAGGTCACTACCTGTGGATTAAAACTATCCTTAAACCTGCTAGTCCTTAAGGTACGGATGCTGCGGAACCGGCGACTAGACGGTAGGGGGAGAAGAGATGGAGCCCAGGGTGGTTGTGGTCCTTAGTGATGGAGATGACCTTCTTCTGACATCTGGTCCTAAAGATCTCTTCAATGGATGGAAGTGCACACCCGATGATCTTTTTCGCCGTCCTCACGACCCTCTGGATGTCTTTCTTGTCCTGTCCAGTGGTGTCTCCGTACCACACGGTGACACCACCCGTCAGGACGCTCTCCACGGGGCCATGGTAGAAGGTCACCAGCCACCTCTGGCCTATTCCGCTTCTCCTGAGGCACCGCAGGGTACAGAGGCGCTGGTGGGCCTTCTTCAGCATGTTGTGTGCATTTTATTTGCACACTATTTGCATTTAAAACAACCTTCAAAATGCTATAGCACCACAGTGTAACCATTATGTAAATAGTATTAATACAATTCAACCATACACAGCATTAAGTTAAGTCGACAGTTAACCAATGTGCTGTTTTCCCGTTAACTCTTAGTCATGTCAGTTTAAACCTGAATCATATATTAACTTCTTCCTTCCCACATCTTCCCCTCCTTAAAACAGTTAGGGGCTTTCCTGCACTTACACAGATCGGACCGTTACCACAGCAACCCTTCAAAATAAGGGTAGGGTTCGGCTTACTGTAACTGCTAATGTTTCACCAAGCGTCTTGGCTGTAACCAACAGCATGTTTTTGATGAAGAAAAAAAAGGAAAAGAAAAGAACGATGTCACCAGTTTCACCAGCGTTTCCACGGTGACGCCCTCAACTGAACACTGGTGCTATTCCAGCGTCTTTCCAGGGGAATGTGGACCAGTTGAGCTGATGAACATGTGCACTGGCCATGCTGCTCATACAAGCTCATACTGTCATACAGGGGCCAAGAGCTTTGGATCTGCCATGCGCAACAAGTATGCTATACTATACAATACTATTTGATAAACAACACTATATACTATCTACTATATACTATAAACAACACTATATACTATCTACTATATACTATACTATATACTATAAACAACACTATATACTACCTACTATATGCTATACTATATACTATAAACAACACTATATATAGTGTTGTTTATAGTATATAGTATAGCGTATAGTAGGTAGTATATATACTACCTACTATACGCTATACTATATACTATAAACAACACTATATACTACCTACTATATACTATATACTATAAACAACACTATATACTACCTACTATATACTATACTATATACTATAAACAACACTATATACTACCTACTATATACTATACTATATACTATAAACAACACTATATACTACCTACTATATACTATACTATATACTATAAACAACACTATATACTACCAACTATACACTATACTATATACTATAAACAACACTATATACTACCTACTATATACTATATACTATAAACAACACTATATACTACCTACTATATACTATACTATATACTATAAACAACACTATATACTACCAACTATACACTATACTATATACTATAAACAACACTATATACTACCTACTATATACTATATACTATAAACAACACTATATACTACCTACTATATACTATACTATATACTATAAACAACACTATATACTACCTACAATATACTATACTATATACTATACTATATACTATAAACAACACTATATACTACCTACTATACGCTATACTATATACTATAAACAACACTATATACTACCTACTATATACTATATACTATAAACAACACTATATACTACCTACTATATACTATACTATATACTATAAACAACACTATATACTACCTACTATATACTATACTATATACTATAAACAACACTATATACTACCTACTATATACTATACTATATACTATAAACAACACTATATACTACCAACTATACACTATACTATATACTATAAACAACACTATATACTACCTACTATATACTATATACTATAAACAACACTATATACTACCTACTATATACTATACTATATACTATAAACAACACTATATACTACCAACTATACACTATACTATATACTATAAACAACACTATATACTACCTACTATATACTATATACTATAAACAACACTATATACTACCTACTATATACTATACTATATACTATAAACAACACTATATACTACCTACTATATACTATACTATATACTATAAACAACACTATATACTACCTACTATATACTATACTATATACTATAAACAACACTATATACTACCAACTATACACTATACTATATACTATAAACAACACTATATACTACCTACTATATACTATATACTATAAACAACACTATATACTACCTACTATATACTATACTATATACTATAAACAACACTATATACTACCAACTATACACTATACTATATACTATAAACAACACTATATACTACCTACTATATACTATATACTATAAACAACACTATATACTACCTACTATATACTATACTATATACTATAAACAACACTATATACTACCTACTATATACTATAAACAACACTATATACTACCTACTATATACTATATACTATAAACAACACTATATACTACCTACTATATACTATACTATATACTATAAACAACACTATATACTACCTACTATATACTATATACTATACTATGTACTATAAACAACACTATATACTACCTACTATATACTATACTATATACTATAAACAACACTATATACTACCTACTATATACTATATACTATAAACAACACTATATACTACCTACTATATACTATACTATATACTATAAACAACACTATATACTACCTACTATATACTATAAACAACACTATATACTACCTACTATATACTATAAACAACACTATATACTACCTACTATATACTATATACTATAAACAACACTATATACTACCTACTATATACTATACTATATACTATAAACAACACTATATACTACCTACTATATACTATATACTATAAACAACACTATATACTACCTACTATATACTATACTATATACTATAAACAACACTATATACTACCTACTATATACTATAAACAACACTATATACTACCTACTATATACTATAAACAACACTATATACTACCTACTATATACTATACTATATACTATAAACAACCCTATATACTACCTACAATATAGTATAAACAACACTAGATACTACCTACTATATACTATAAACAACACTATATACTATAAACAACACTATATACTATACTATATACTATAAACAACACTATATACTACCTACTATATACTATAAACAACACTATATACTACCTACTATATACTATACTATATACTATAAACAACCCTATATACTACCTACAATATAGTATAAACAACACTATATACTACCTACTATATACTATAAACAACACGATATACTACCTACTATATACTATAAACAACACTATATGCTACCTACTATATACTATAAACAACACTATATACTACCTACTATATACTATAAACAACACTATATGCTACCTACTATATACTATAAACACCACTATATACTACCTACTACATGATCTACTATATACACTACACTATACTACAACAATACTATACACAACAAAAATAACAATAAAGTGACTGACGGATAATTCAGATAGAGAGACATATATGCATTCATATATAAACCTTTCAAATACAATTCTCTGGCTAGTATAACAGCTTACAGTAATCATTGTCACATATTTTGTCGTCAGTTTTAATATTGAAATATATTGAAATAGTAAATAATGAAATTATGAAGTATCCCTCAGCTTGACAGTGAGAGTGACCACTGGGACCTCTCAAACCCCAAACCAGAGGATGAATCCACTTCCGAAGCTACCGTGATCCTGCAGAGTGCTCCTTAGTGCTCTTAGTGCTCCTTAGTGCTCCTTAGTGCTCTTAGTGCTCCTTAGTGCTCTTAGTGCTCTAAGTGCTCCTTAGTGCTCTTAGTGCTCTTAGAGCTCCTTAGTGCTCCTTAGTGCTCTTAGTGCTCCTTAGTCTCTTAGTGCTCTAAGTGCTCCTTAGTGCTCTTAGTGCTCTTTAGTGCTCCTTAGTGCCCTCACTTCTCTTAGTGCTCTTTAGTGCTCCTTAGTGCTCTTAGTGCTCTTAATGCTCTTAGTGCTCTTAGTGCTCCTTAGTGTTCTTAGTGCTCTTAGTGCTCTTTAGTGCTCATTAGTGCTCTTAGTGCTCCTTAGTGCTCTTAGTGCTCTAGTGCTCCTTAGTGCTCTTAGTGCTCCTTAGTGCTCTTAGTGCTCCTTAGTGCTCTGAGTGCTCCTAGTGCTCCTTAGTGCTCTTAGTGCTCTTAGTGCTCTTTAGTGCTCTTGATGCTCTTAGTGCTCCTTAGTGCTCTTAGTGCTCTTAGTGCTCCTTAGTGCTCTTAGTGCTCTTAGTGCTCCTTAGTGCTCTTAGTGCTCTTAGTGCTCATTAGAGCTCTTGGTGCTCTTAGTGCTCTTAGTGCTCCTTAGTGCTCTTAGTGCTCTTAGTGCTCCTTAGAGCTCTTAGTGCTCCTTAGTGCTCTTAGTGCTCTTAGTGCTCATTAGAGCTCTTAGTGCTCTTAGTGCTCTTTGTGCTCCTTAGCGCTCTTAGTGCTCTCCCGGCTAGCAGCCAAGCAAGGCTTCTCAAGGGAATACAAGCGTGTGAAAATCAGTCTATCCTAAAATGTATAAACACCACTGCTTAGAGAATTTGAATGAGCAATCAATGCCAGTCACTCAACATGCTGATGGATAATACATGTATGGGGTCTAGATATTGTGGGAGTAGTGACAGTTTGTTGAATGTATAACAGGGTACATCAACTTCTGTGTGGATAGTGTTGTTCCCACAGAGACTGTACGCTGTTTCCCCAACAACAAGCCATGGGTCACCCGAGACATCAAGGGCCTGCTCAATGAGAAGAAGAGGGCCTTCAGAGACGGGGATAGGGAGCAGATGAGGCGGGTTCAGAGGGAGCTGAAGGAGAGGATCCAGAAGGGCAAAGATAATTACAGGAGGAAGCTGGAGCACAAACTTCAGCAGAACAACCTGAAGGATGTGTGGAGTGGCATGAGGAGCATCACTGGCTACAAACAACCTGGTAGCCAGACAATAGGGGGGGTCCTGATCGGGCCAACGAGTTGAATTTGTTTTTCAATAGATTCAATGAGTGGGCTCCGGTCTACCCCCCCTCCCCCAGCCCCTCTACAACCATTCCCCTCCAGCCCCCCAGCCCTGCTGTCCCCCCTCCCCCACCGTCCCTCTCCAGCGTCAACATACCTGTTCTCTCTCCCCCACCACCACTACCTCACCCCTCCCCCATCAACACAACAGTGACTCTTCCTGCCCCCACACAAGGCACACAGACCTTCACAGCTGAGCAGGTGAGGAAAGTGTTGTGCAGGCTCCATCCAGGCAAGGCTGCTGGTCCTGACGGCGTCAGCCCGAGGATCCTCAAAACATGTGCTGCCCAGCTGAGTGGAGTCCTGCAGTACATCTTCAACCTGAGCATGAGACTGGAGAGGGTCCCTGTGCTGTGGAAGACATCCTGCCTGGTGCCGGTTCCGAAGAAGGCACGTCCCAGCACCTCAAACGACTACAGACCGGTGGCGCTGACGTCCCACGTGGCGATGTCCTTTGAGAGGCTGGTCCTGTCGCTTCTTTGGCCCCTGGTCAGATCATCGCTGGACCCTCTTCAGTTTGCCTACCAGCCGAAACTGGGAGTGGAGGACGCCATCATCTTCCTGCTTCATCGTGCCTACGCCCACTTGGACAGACCCGGGAGCACTGTGAGAATCATGTTTTTCGACTTCTCCAGTGCGTTCAACACCATCCGGCCTGCCCTGCTGGGGAGTAAGCTGACGGCGATGAAGGTGGACTCTTCCCTGGTGTCCTGGATTACTGACTATTTGACGGGTCGTCCACAGTTTGTCAGACTGCAGGACTGTGAGTCTGACACTGTGGTCAGCAGCACTGGTGCTCCACAGGGAACGGTTCTTTCCCCATTCCTGTTCACCCTCTACACCTCAGACTTCCAGTACAACTCTGTGTCCTGCCATCTGCAGAAGTTCTCGGACGACTCTGCAGTTGTTGGTTGTGTCAGCGAGGGAAACGATGAGGAGTACAGGGGCGTCGTGGACTCCTTCGTTGAGTGGTGTGAGCTGAACCACATGCAGCTCAACACTGACAAGACGAAGGAGATGGTGGTGGACTTCCGCAGGAGGAAATGTACCCCCACACCCATTTCCATCAAGGGTGTGTCCGCTGAAGTTGTTCAGGAATATAAATACCTGGGAGTTCATCTGGACAACAAACTGGTCTGGGCCAAGAACTCTGAGGCTGTTTACAAGAAGGGCCAGAGCCGTCTCTACTTCCTGCGGAGGCTCCGGTCCTTCAATGTTTGTAACAAGATGCTGAATATGTTCTACCAGTCGGTGGTAGCCAGTGCCATCTTCTCCGGTGTCGTGTGCTGGGGAAGCAGGTTGAGGTCAGCAGATGCCAACAAGATCAGCAGGATTGTCAGGAAGGCTGGCACTGTCCTGGGGGTCCAGCTGGACTCCTTGTTGGTGGTGTCTGAGAGAAGGATGCTGCGCAAGCTGCATAGTATCCTTGACAACAACTCTCGCCACAGGAAGTCCTTTCTTCCTGTGGCCATTAGTCTCTATATTTCATCTACCTCGGGTCGTGAGAGGGACAGTGGAGACTCAGTGACCTGAGGCCAACGCACTGTTACTGTTATTTTTTATTTTTTTTTGGTCAACGCACTGTAAATCATTTCACTGTCATTTTGCACTGTAAATTCTATTTCACTTTTCACTTTTCACATGTCACTTTTTCAGTATTCATCTGAGTTATTTATTAATATATTATTACTGCCAATTTGCACAATACGTATTGTTGTGTATTGTATATATCTACGTATTACTGTAATAATACTGTAAATTGTGCAATTCATCTACTCATCTATCAATACACTTAGATTCATTTAGAGTTATTTTTGTTATATTTTGTTTATACTAGTTTTATTTAGTTAGTTGTGGTTATTTAGTTTTTAGCTTAGGTATTAGTATATTTGTGTGTGCATTTATTCCCCCTGTGTCAACTGTTGCACCTTAATTTCCCTTGGGATTAATAAAGTTTCTTGAATCTTGAATCTTGAATTTGCTGACCCTCTTCATCCTGTCTGTTATTACAATATATCTATATCATAAACCATAACATGGTCTGTCACAGGGAAGGAGATTGTTCCCCGTCCCGGTTCCAGATCAGCTGGAGGGTCGGTAACCGTAGTGTCTGGTCTCCCGCTGACTGGATGAATGCCAGACCATAGTCCTTGAAAGCCTGATATGTTTCATTCTGGCTAATACTACACAAGCTAACTGTAAAACACAGTGGTTAGTATACTGGTCATACAGCATTTATTAATATCAACGTCCACGCAGTCATGCTTTATTACACTGACTGACAGACACTAAACAGCAGAGCTCTGAACACACCTGGGCTGGAAGATTTTCCTCTTTAGTGTATTCTGGCTCAAACATCCTCCTTCCTTCCACTCGGTAAGACTGAAGCTATAGTCCTCATATGAGCTGTAGTTTGGTATTCATCGCTAGCAGCAGTTGTCAAATATTGTGTAAAACTTCAGGCAGCAACAAGGCAACTGAATCTCACCGAGCCAAACTGCGCCCTGATTGGCCGGAGTGACGGGCACTCAGGAAGTGCTTGTCGTTTTTTTAAATCCCGAAAATGCACGGGAAAAAGCCTTTCGCCGGGACATTCCGGCCATTAAAATATTGAAAAATCATTTGAATGTCCCTTTAACAAGTTTACACTATTTTTGTATATTATTCTAACTTTATTTAACCAGCTAAGTCATTAAGAACCAATTGTTATTGACTATGGTGATGGTTGCATGTGAGCGAGAGAGGGTGATAATGACGGCTCTCTGTCCCTCAGGAGGCATGATGCGACACAGGGGGTTGGAAAGCTAAATCCTTCATGAAGGTGTTTTCATGCAGTCATCTGAATCTGTTTCCAATGTGACGACATTGGATCAACGTTGTGCACACATGAAACTAATGGAACTCTATCCTCTCCGCTGACTTGATCTTTCCTGTTCCTGACAGTATCGGGTGTCCTGTCAGATGAAGACAAAAACTTTAAATGGATGGAATTACAAAACAAGAAAAGTTTCACACAGCAGAGCGACGCAGTACATTAATCACTGCTGTTCAAAGCCATGTTGAACCCAGCCACACCGGCTGGGTTCAGCGGGGAGGTGAACGCCACTCAGCCTCTCGCGTTACAGCCTCTACTCCAACCACTCTGACTCACAAAGGGTCACGCATTGATTTGGACTGGAGCGGGCCTGTATGCTATCATGTGTGTGTGTGTGTGTGTGTGTGTGTGTGTGTGTGTGTGTGTGTGTGTGTGTGTGTGTGTGTGTGTGTGTGTGTGTGTGTGTGTGTGTGTGAAGCCAATTGAAAAGGTTTAACAGCTCCTGAAGCATCTGCAAAAGCTGACCATGGATGCTTCCAAGGTCAGCCCGGTGCGTGGGGGACAACGTGTGCTGTTCTTTAATGATGCTTGATTTGATTTATGCATTTGTTCAGCTTGGGAGCATTCCCAAAATGCTATCATTTCTCCAGGAGCCTAACCTGAGCCCATCCCCAGCCCTGGAAACCATACAGGAAGGCTTAGTTTTATCTCTCAGAGCCCTAGGCTCTGGCTCGTCCTCAAAGCCATTTCTACAACAATAAAATGTATGAATGGAACCTCAGATTTGGCCAGAGTCTGTATTTTTGCATTGCGTGTGTGTGTGTGTGTGTGTGTGTGAGTGTGTGTGTGTGTGTGTGTACTACACATGTTGGAGATTTAGAAAGAGTTAGAGGGACAGAAGAAGAGTCATATTCAATCAACAAAGTGAATCTCGGAGGAAAAGAAAAGCAAAGCCATCACAGAACGTGTGGTCAGAACCATGAAGGCTTCTGATCCACCAACACTCACCTGAACTCTCATGTCTGAGGGCTCATACTTCCTCATGTTCACTCATCATAATTACTGCTCTTCATAAATACGGTTCAGGTAAGTCACGGTTTTCTGTCTGGTATGAATTTATTACTTTATTACTTTATTACTATTTGATCTTTATAAACTCAGGTTAGTCTCACTAGTATATCTCACTAGTATATTATGATATATGTTTATATTATATCACTAGTATATCTCACTAGTATATTATGATATATGTTTATATTATATCACTAGTATATCTCACTAGTATATAATGATATATGTTTATATTATATCACTAGTATATCTCACTAGTATATAATGATATATGTTTATATTATATCACTAGTATATCTCACTAGTATATTATGATATATGTTTATATTATATCACTAGTATATCTCACTAGTATATTATGATATATGTTTATATTATATCACTAGTATATCTCACTAGTATATTATGATATATGTTTATATTATATCACTAGTATATCTCACTAGTATATTATGATATATGTTTATATTATATCACTAGTATATCTCACTAGTATATTATGATATATGTTTATATTATATCAC
>CM050999.1:34197986-34342191 GCA_027704905.1 Muraenolepis orangiensis
TGGACCTCCTGTCGGACCACCGCCAGGTGGTGAGGATGGGCAGCACCACATCAGAGCCACTGACCCTCAACACGGGAGCCCCCCAGGGATGCGTGCTGAGCCCTCTCCTCTACTCCCTCTACACCCACGACTGCATGGCTATGCACAGCTCCAACGTCATCAACAAGTTTGCTGACGACACGACAGTGATGGGCCTGATCGCCGGCGACGACGAGACAGCCTACAGGGAGGAGGTCGGATCGCTGGAGCAGTGGTGCCAGGAGAACAGCCTCAACGTCAAGAAGACCAAGGAGCTGATGGTGGACTTCAGGAAGCAGAGAGGAGAGCACAGCCCTATCTCCATCGACGGTGTTGCAGTAGAGAGGGTCAGCAGCTTCAAGTTCCTCGGTGTGCACATCTCCGAGGACATCACATGGTCCACGCACACCACACGTGGTGAAAAGGGCCCAACAACGCCTGTATTTCCTCAGGCGTCTGAGGACATTCAGCATGGGCCCCGCATCCTGAGAACATTCTATAACGGCACCATGGAGAGTGTTCTTACAGGGTGGATCACCGCCTGGTACGGGAACTGCACCGCACTCGAGCGCAGAGCGCTTCAAAGGGTGGTGGGACGGCCCAGTATATCGTTGGAGGTGAGCTCCCCTCCCTCCTGGATATATACAACCAGCAGTGCGTGGCCAAGGCCAAGCGCATCATAAAGACATTGCCCACCCCAGCCACCAACTGTACTCACTGTTACCGTCAGGCAGGCGATACCGCAGTATCAAGTGCCGTACAAATAGACTCCGAGATAGCGTCCACAGTCAGGCCATCAGGCTGCTGAACAAGGGCGTATAGCATATACTTTTTTTCAATTTTTCTATTCAGTTTTATTCTATTTTTATCAATTTTTATTTTTTTTATAACTGCTGTCTGTCGTCGGGTTTTGCACATAAAATTTTCACCCACTGCTTTATACTTGTGTAAACTGTGAAGTGACAATAAACTTGACTTGACTTGATATGTATCATCAGATGAGAGGTAGAGGGGCTACACAGCAGGAGGTCTGAGGGTACAGGACCTTAAATAGTTAATAACACTGTGTTGTCTTCATATGTAACATCGGATGAGAGGTAGAGGGGCTACACAGCAGGAGGATACATGTTTGAGGGGTACAGGACCTTCAAAAAAACGTTTGGGAACCACTGCCCTATTAATTGCCAATAAATGGATGTAAGGATTTTCAAACAAAATACTTTTTTTTTTAATTGTGTTAATTGTGTTAAGATATTTACTATAGAACACTATCTCCTCAAGGCTATGAGGGAGGCTTGGTTGATCTTATAATCCATCTTGACAGAACCCCTCAAGCTCCACTTGGAAGCTCTGAGCACGTAGAGGTGTGGAGCTGGGAGGTATGAGCAGGCTCATGCTAACCAGACAGAACACACGTGGGGCCAGGGCTTCAGCTCCACATCATGGGCTCTCTTAGATATGTGGGAATATGTGCTGCCAACTTAAGTCATCAGTTGTTGGCCTTGTAGTTTTATCCAAGTGACTCTAGATGATTTACTGGTGTTCTCCTGGACGTGAGGATGAACCACACCTCACTCCAAGCCTTTTGAAGTGCAAATGAACGTGAGCGGTTTGATCTTTTGGAGGATGAATTCCTGATTGTGAGCTGTGAGCGGTGGCTCAGACGGCAAGCCTTCACCTGCTAACGAGGAGACTGCCGGTTCCCCTCCAACGGGAAGCCATGACACCTGGACCATTCTCACTCTGCATGTCAATCTATAAACCTGGTACATCTCAAACTATTACTTACCAATAAGGAGTGTGGCTTCCTTGGTGTGTGTGTGTGTGTGTGTGTGTGTGTGTGTGTGTGTGTGTGTGTGTGTGTGTGTGTGTGTGTGTGTGTGTGTGTGTGTGTGTGTGTGTGTGTGTGTGTGTGTGTGTGTGTGTGTGTGTGTGCGTGCGTGCGTGCGTTGGTGTTGGTGTATGTGACTGTGTGGCTTTCTTGGTGTGTGTGTGTGTGTGTGTGCATGTGTTTGTTTAACCGAGACATTCAGAGTACCTAAGAGCCAACGACGAGCACCTGGGTAAGATTACCTGCCACAGTGTCGTGCATTGACCCTCCATTAGCAGGGCTTGGCACGAGCCCATTAGGGCTAGTAAACAGCATGGGGTTAGCTTAGCGACAGGCTATTACAACCAACACCTGCCCAGAGGTAGACAGAACATACAGTGGTTGTATTCTATCTCTCTGTGAGGCGGACTGCATTCTTCAGGCATGATGTCAGAGCAGGAAGTCCTGATCCCAGTTGATGACTGTCTTTCCCACAACTCCGCTGTTCTTAATAAATAAAAATAACACATTTTTTAATTCCCTTCTGCTGGATTTGTCCCTGAAGTGTAATTTGGCTCCACAGCTCAGTGACGACAAACAGTGAAACATTGACACGAAACGCCACCAATCCAACCCTGCGAGATCAACGCTAAATCAATGTTCCATACTCATTATTCTATAGGGTTCAGCTGGAGCTGGGAAGCACAATAAACCAACAAGCTACTGGTAAGCTACAATGGTACTGGTAAGCTACTATGGTACTGGTAAGCTACTATGGTACTGGTGAGCTACAATGGTACTGGTAAGCTAATATGGTACTGGTAAGCTACTATGGTACTTGTAAGCTACTATGGTACTGGTAAGCTACTATGGTACTGGTAAGCTACTATGGTACTGGTGAGCTACTATGGTACTAGTAAGCTACTATGGTACTTGTAAGCTACTATGGTACTGGTGAGCTACTATGAGCTACTATGGTACTGGTGAGCTAATATGGTACTGGTAAGCTACTATGGTACTGGTGAGCTACAATGGTACTGGTAAGCTACTATGGTACTGGTAAGCTACTATGGTACTGGTAAGCTACTATGGTACTTGTAAGCTACTATGGTACTGGTGAGCTACTATGAGCTACTATGGTACTGGTGAGCTACTATGGTACTGGTAAGCTACTATGGTACTGGTAAGCTACAATGGTACTGGTAAGCTACTATGGTACTGGTGAGCTACTATGGTACTGGTAAGCTACTATGGTACAGGTGAGCTACAATGGTATTGGTAAGCTACTATGGTACTGGTAAGCTACTATGGTACTGGTAAGCTACTATGGTACTTGTAAGCTACTATGGTACTGGTGAGCTACTATGAGCTACTATGGTACTGGTAAGCTACTATGGTACTGGTAAGCTACAATTGTACTGGTAAGCTACTATGGTACTGGTGAGCTACTATGGTACTGGTAAGCTACAATGGTACTGGTGAGCTACAATGGTACTGGTAAGCTACTATGGTACTGGTGAGCTACAAGGGTACTGGTAAGCTACTATGGTACTGGTAAGCTACTATGGTACTGGTAAGCTACTATGGTACTGGTAAGCTACAATGGTACTGGTGAGCTACTATGGAACTGGTGAGCTACTATGGTACTGGTAAGCTACTATGGTACTAGTGAGCTACTATGGTAGGGACTACTTATTCCTGTGCACTTCATTTTCCTGGGGATGAGTCCTCTGTCTCTCGTGTTTACCGTAAATTGTCTTTAGAACGATCTCTGAACGCTGGTGAATTGTACGGCCGGAGGCACATGCAGTCATTATGACTTGGGGCAAAAATAATTATGAAATTTCACAGAACTGTCAAATGAGTTTGAAGCGGGGGTAAGGGCATTCCTGTCTGAGTCAGAAGACGAGGCCTCATCTCTCCAACACCCTGGAGAGAGCAGCCAGGACTTCCTACGGTGTGTAACCCGGCACTACACCGCCTCCAGTGACTGATGGAACCAGCGCTCTGAAGACGTTTGACAGGTGCAGACAAACCAGAGTCACTTAATGACTCTGGACTCTACACTGAGGTCCATGTCAAGAAAAACAGCCTCAGAAGACAAAATGATTTTTGGTATTATTATTATCCCAGTGCGGTCGAGACAGACGAGACATGTTGACCTCCAGCCTGAGGGGCTCATTGAACCTTCAGGATCGGGGAGATGAAGGGCTGATCTTCTGGAACATCTCTGGAACACAAACATCTGACTCTCGTGTTATTTTCAACCTCAATCTGGTGACACTGCTGTGAAATATAGAAAATAGTGTACTTTTATTCATTGCCATGCTCCTCTCTGATGCTGAGTGAGGACTGACGTCCTGGAGGGGAGATTCCTGGTTCCCCCAACCCCCCCCCGGCGGCAGCCATCACTCCTCAGGATCCTGACTGGAGAAAAAAACAAAGCAATTGATCAACTTCTAAAGTGACGTTGTGTTGCCTAAGTGTGAATGAGCTCTGGGCCGTGACAAAATACCATGCTTTTTTTTCTCAGCATTGGAATGTAATCAACCCCTGGACAGCTGTGTGTGTTTGTATCTAGAGGGGGGGGGGGGCAGCACGTTGGTGCACATGGCTGTAGGCTGTTGGTACACATATACATTCACATAAACATAAACACACATTATAAATTCCTTACAATCAAATGCATTTCTTTCCACACGGACTGAAAATAAGCTTGGATTATTATTCGCATTGTGCAAAATAGTTGTCTTTTTGGGTGGTTGACAGATGTTTACTGTATTCATGGAGAATGCATGGTTCTAATTCTCCATTGTTAAACACATTACCAATACACAGGAGTCTGTACTACACATCGACAGACACTAACTACTAGTGAGAATCTGTGTTGAGGCCACACAACTTTCAACAGTGCTTTAAATTGTGTAGCTTTAAAAAACACCCTGCACACACTTCCTCATGTTGATATGCCTCTCAGCTAGCGCACTATTAAAGTGTCCCTTTCAATTACATCGACACATAGCAGTTAAACCTTACAGTTGGAGTTGGGCAGCTAAGTGCGCTGAATTGTCATTATTGCTTTATTCAATTTTGAGAAAACGACCACAGCACTTTGCTCCTGGTGTGTGGTCCTGTTTCACCACCAGAGGGAGGACGGCTTTTGAGGCTTATTAGGGAATTGCTTTATTTTATGGCTGTGGTTGTTTTCCTCTAATGACCTACACCTGGCGGTCTTCCAGAACCAGTTTGACCGCCCATCCCATCACATGACACCATGTCCCATCACATAAGATCACATGACACCATGTCCCATCACATGACACCATGTCCCATCACATGACACCATGTCCCATCACATGAGATCACATGACACCATGTCCCATCACATGACACCATGTCCCATCCCATCCCATCACATGACACCATGTCCCATCACATGACACCATGTCCCATCACATGAGATCACATGACACCATGTCCCATCACATGACACCATGTCCCATCCCATCCCATCACATGACACCATGTCCCATCACATGACACCATGTCCCATCACATGTCAAGTCAAGTCAAGTCAATTAAATTAAATTTGTATAGCCCTTAATCACAGTTATAGTCTCAAAGGGCTTCACATGCCACATGTTTACAACACCCCCCAAACCCAAGCCCCCCTAAGGGCAAGAAAAAACTCCCTTAATTACGTAGGAAGAAATCTTGAGAAGGAACACAGAGTGGAAGGGGATCCCTCCTTCCAGGGATGGTTCAGGAGTGCAATGGGTGCCATAAGTGACTTATAGTAATGTACATAGTAAAGTACAAAAAAAATAAAATAATAATAATAATATACATATAATATACACAATATACAAATAATAAAATGAGAATATAATTTGTGTGTGGTGCTGGCCGGTATCCTTCAGATGGGGATCACAGCAGCACACTGGAAAACAGAAGCAGACTGTGGTATGGTTAGATGGGGTAGGGTGGACCAAACCAGAGAAGAGCCGAAACTTTAATGCCAACATAGTGTTCGAGACGATCAAGGAGGATGCTGTGGTCGATTGTGTCGAAGATCGAGCAGCACCAGCAAGGAGCTTGCATTGCTGTCCATTGTAAGGAGAAGATCATTAACTACTCTGGTCACAGCAGCTTCAGTGGAGCAGAAGGTTCTAAATCCAGACTGGAAGGGTTCAAATCAATTGTTCACCATCAGATGATTGATGGTTTGGTCAGCTACAATTCTTTCCAGTACTTTCGAAAGGAAAGGGATGGGCCGATATTTTCTAAGTACTTCTGGGTCTAGGCCGGGCTTCTTCAGTAGAGGTTTAATCACAGCAGTCTTGAAGGTAGATGGAACTGTTCCAGTAGACAGGGATAGGTTCATGATGTTGAGCATAGTAGGCCCAACGACCGGGAAAGTTCTTTAAGAACCTTGGTGGGGAGAGGGTCCAGCATACAGGTAGTGGGTTTAGAGGCCTGTGTTAGTTTAGCAAGTTCATCCAAGTGCAGGAGGGTTGCTTCAGGAGGTACACATAGTGCCCATCTTACATGATGTTCAGGATGATGGGTGGGGAAGGCATCAATGTCTTTTCTAATAGTCTCGATTTTGTGCTCAAAGAATTCCGAGAAGTTGCTAGCAGAGAGTGAGGAGCTAACTGTTTGAGGTTGTTTTTGCGTCAGGCTTCTTACTGTATCAAACAGAAACTTAGGGTTGTTCTTGTTTAAGTTGATAACACTTGAAAAGTAGGCGATGAACGACTTCAAGTTTTGTTGAACGCCATTTGCGTTCTAGTCTTCTGCAGCTTTGTTTGAGGGTGCGAGTCTCCTCATTGAACCAAGGCGCTGGTCGTTTTGTGGTTCGCTTTTTAACAGTAAGAGGAGCAGCAGAGTCGATGGCTGCAGATAAGGCCGTGTTAAAGTCTTCAGTAAGACTACCCACAGAGCCCCTAAAGTCAGAGAGAGGAGCGAGTGAGAAAGGTAACTTAGCTGCCATGGATGCAGTAGTTACAGGGGTGATGCGACGGCAGCTATAGGTAGCCTGACCCTCATCGCGGGGGCAAGATACCACCACCTTGAAAGTAAGAAGGAAGTGGTCAGATAAAGCTGAGGTGTAAGGTGAGATGGCCAGTTCTGAGATATCAACACCACGGGCCAAGACGAGATCCAGAGTGTTTCCACCATTGTGGGTAGGGTGCTGGACAAGCTGTTTAAAGCCAAGGGCATCGGTTATAGAAAGAAAAACCTTTGCGAGAGGATCAGACGGGTTATTAACATGAATGTTAAAATCACCAACAGTAAAACACTGTCAGAATATGTTACAAGGTCAGCCGCAAACTCAGAGAACTCATCCACGAAACGTGTGTATGGGCCCGGTGGGTGGTATACTATAGCTAAGAAGAATGAATCTACTAACCTTTCTGCTGTAGTAGGCACTAAAGAGCAGAAAGCAAGAACATCAAAGGATGAAAAAGCATAGTTATTTTTCTGCTTCATGGAGAGGTTCGAACTTGAGATTAAAGCCACTCCACCACCTTTTTTGGATTCTCGGGATAACTGTGTGCTAACATAGTTGGGTGGGGTAGCTTCGTTTAACGGTAGGTAAACATCTTGTTTTAACCATGTTTCACATAGGCCCAGGATGTCTATCTTATTTTCAACAACTAGATCATGGGATCATAGATCAAGAGCGCTTTAGTTGAAAGCAATCTGATATTTATGAATCCTATTCTAAGCTCTTCCAAAGTATTAAGGTTTGAGGGAGTTGGATTGCAACGCAGCTCAGTGGAAGAGTTTACAGGAACATTTTTGCAGATTTGCCTTGGCCTGCGGGTTTTACACCTCAGGACAGTGCGGGGCAGCTCCACAATACTGATAGGTGTAGGTGTTCTATAAACCTCCAGTTAGCAGTTGCTGCTGCTGTGACCAGTAAAGAAACCTAGAGGCACCTCAGTGTCAGCATTACGTGCTACATCACCCAGGCTAACTAACCTAGTTAACCCACTACATCACCCAGGCTAACTAACCTAGTTAACCCACTACATCACCCAGACTAACTAACGTAGTTAACCCACTACATCACCCAGGCTAACTAACCTAGTTAACACACTACATCACCCAGGCTAACTAACCTAGTTAACCCACTACATCACCCAGGCTAACTAACCTAGTTAACCCACTACATCACCCAGACTAACTAACCTAGTTAACCCACTACATCACCCAGGCTAACTAACCTAGTTAACCCACTACATCACCCAGGCGAACTAACCTAGTTAACCCACTACATCACCCAGGCTAACTAACCTAGTTAACCCACTACATCACCCAGGCTAACTAACCTAGTTAACACACTCAGTATTCTAGACTCTGCAACGTGGGCTAGTATGTTGCTAGCAGGTTCTCTAATGGCCTGCGTCCCAGCGTGCTGTAAGTGCATAAGTCACGCCTGGCTAAGACATCTTTCTATGTTTTCTGACATAATGGAGGTGCCTAACCCAGTAGGGTGAAGGCCGTCTCTCATCAGCATGTGATGAGAGATGTTATCTACTAAGCCCTGCTCTTCACTATATCAGCCAGCCAACCATTCAGGGACAATAGTCTACTATAACTACTACTATAACGCTCCTCATTCCTCCTGGGAGGTAGAGGGCCAGAGAGGATTAATCCATGCCGACACATCTTTCTGGAAAAGTCACACAGTATAGCTATGTTACTTTTTGTGACTCTGATTGTCTCATCCTAGTATCGTTGGTGCAGACATGAATTACAATGTTGTCAAAACTAGTGTCGGTGTTGGGTGCGTCTAATCTAACTCTGTTCTTACCGCATGCCAGCACCCTAAGATTAGCTTGGATGTGGGGAGCCCTGGCCCCTGGTAAGCACATCACGCCGGCTGGCATGTGTAGTTTAACTTTACGTGTAACAGAGTCGCCTATGACTGAGCGTCTTCCCCCCGAAAGAGACTTGCGAGGAGGGTTGCGTGCCTTCGCAAGTGGTGCTGCCGACAGGGTATACATAAGGTAAAGGATCACATGAGATCACATGACACCATGTCATGTGATGACATGGTGATGTCCCATCACATGAGATCATGTCCTGTCAGCTGTGTGTCTCTCCTGCGTACCAAAGTGCTCCAGGAGTAGCGGGTCCAAGGTGCAGCGATGGCCAACTCTTTATTTGCTAGGTCTCCGTGACTGATGGATACCAGAAGCGTTGGCAGAGCCCCGCCGAGCTGGGAGACGGAGGCCAAGCAGGCAGCCTTCCATAGCAGGGGGGGGGTACATACTTGTAATACTACAAAACACAACACTGAAATACTATAACATACATGTGAGAGGTTCACCTCTGACAACCAGCGTGCAGCTGCAGGAAGAGGAGATGGTGGGAGTCGGTCTAAGATGTTAAGGCTTCTCCCGCGCGTGGTTGAGAAGTCTCACTGTGTGACCGAGCAGCCCAACATGAGTATATGAGCATGCCTACTCATTATGCTCACCACTCAGCTGACTCCATCCCGGGAATTTGCAGCCCTGTCTCCCTGGTTTGTAGCCTGACACCAAGCCACGCCCCCTTTACTATTATAAACATTGCGTAGAAACGCTCCTGGTATACGCCACCTGAGAGCTTCTCACATGCCACCTTGGGAGCTTTTCTGGGCTCTTTCCACACCGAGACACAGGTAGCAAGTTGTAAACGGGTTTATTGCAGGGTTTTGAGAAGGGTTTTACAAGCAGAGCAGGTGACAGCTCTGCTGACATGTTAGTGCTTCTTCTGAGTGTGAGTGGTGAGGGCTGGTTTCACCTGGGGGCCTTGATCACCAAGGAGCCACAGGTGTGCTGCCTGTGGCTCCTTGACCCACTCAGGCCAGGTGAGGCTGCTTAAAGCACACTCACTCTACACACTGCTTTAAATATGTATGCTCTACAAACACATGTATGGGTGTTGAAACTAAAGCTGTACAGCATGGATGTACACATGGTCACATGACCACTAATTCAGAACTCAACAGTTGGGACTACAGCCCTAGAGAACTGGTGCTACATGACCAGAGAACAACAGTTAGAACAACAGCCCTAGAGAACTGGTTCTACATGACCAGAGAACAACAGTTGGAACAACAGCCCTAGAGAACTGGTGCTACATGACCAGAGAACAGTTGGAACAACAGCCCTAGAGAACTGGTGCGACATGACCAGAGAACAGTTGGAACAACAGCCCTAGAGACCTGGTGCTACATGAACAGAGAACAACAGTTGGAACAACAGCCCTAGAGAACTGGTGCGACATGATGGAGGGAAATTCATAATATTTAATTGACATATACTACCCACATTGTCATGGTAAAAACTTGGTTGAAAACCGGCAAAGTATTTTTTCAATACACCTTTACCATAGCCACTACCATGGATGGATGGATGGATGGATGGATGGATGGATGGATGGATGGATGGATGGATGGATGGATGGATGGATGGATGGATGGATGGATGGATGGACCTTTAACATAAGCATGCGGGTTGATTTCTATTCAATCTGTTATTTTCCAACTCGGTGAGTCATGGGAACATCTATTGCATAAGTCAGTGGCTGTGAATTAACCCAGCATACCATATGGTGTACATTAGGTTAGAATTTCAATAGGCCAACCACCATACTGTTCAAACAGCAGCTTTATGTCGTCTCAAATATAACCTAGTCTAAATATGGATACTGACACATTCCCCCTCATCGTCTTTCAAAGAGAAGGAACAATGATTGAATGTTTAACACAGGGCAGCGAGAGATCCTTCATCACTTCCTTATGGACACACATGGAGGATCAGCTGTCTGATGGAACCACAAGCAGGACTCCTCATCCTGTTGATGTGTGTTAAACCTTTTCTTCCCTATCTCAATTTATGTTCAATTTCTTTGGTCCTAAACATTCCGAATTCCATTCCAAGCATTATTTTATGTTGTTTTAACTCCACTCCACACACACACACACACACACACACACACACACACACACACACACACACACACACACACACACACACACACACACACACACACACACACACACACACACACACACACACACACACACACACACACACACACCTTCGGCTGTCCACACTCAATATCTAATGGGATCCTGATAAGCGGCTGGAGTTCTGCTGGTCCTCCCCGGATCAAACCTTCAGACACTTGTTGTCCCTCGTTGACGTCCATATATGGCCTGAAGAAATCCTGAGAATGTTCCTCCGAGCCATTTCAAATATATTTTGATTTTGGTCGTACTGTTTTGGTAATGCCTCACAAGGGAGATGAAATCCGAGACCGCCACTGCCATAACAATGTAATGGTGACTGTATAAGAGATTTGAAAGCATCAGTGCAACATGTTAACTAATTGCAGGATGTGGAGATAGGTAGACCAAGGCTGGGGCCCTGGCTGACCTGCAGGCCCCAGTGTGGGGTCTGTGTTTACAGGGTTAGGACTTACGTTACCCATCAGGCATCACGCTGGTTATCCAGGGTGGGCATCAACTGACTAATTGTTTGCGGTGCAGCGGTCTGAGTGACTCCAGGCTCTCTCCGGAGGTACAGGACCTCGGGTTAGTCCTCGTGACTGAACTCGACTAGTAGCTTTAAAGGACTTACTTAACCACGTCGAGCATCCGGTGTCAGGGAGATGAGGCAGAAATACAGAAAAGTATTTTTGAATTGAATGAAGGGTACACCACATCATGAAGTGACCAAGCTCTGCCTCGCAATGCGCATTTAGATTATAGAATCACATTCAATGACACGCTTCCATTGTTAGGAGGAGGATTTGAGATGCAACCTTGCCACTGCACTAAATATTAGAATATAAAATAAACGAGAGGTCCACCTGGATACTTTAAAGATAACAAAAGAAAACAAGTTATGGGGATAAAACAGCCTCATTAGTGTACATAAACCGTCACTACACAGAAACTCCACCCTCCTCTCTCACAGAGCGCTGTCCACGTCAGAGAGAGGGAGAGAGGGAGAGAGAGAGGGGGAGAGAGAGAGAGAGAGAGAGAGAGAGAGAGAGAGGGGGAGAGAGAGAGGGAGAGAGGGAGAGAGAGAGGGGGAGAGAGGGAGAGAGAGAGGGGGAGAGAGAGAGAGAGAGAGAGAGAGAGAGAGAGAGAGAGAGAGAGAGAGAGAGAGGGGGAGAGAGAGAGGGAGAGAGAGAGAGAGAGAGAGAGAGAGAGAGAGAGAGAGAGAGAGAGAGAGAGAGAGAGAGAGAGAGAGGGGGAGAGAGGGAGAGGGAGAGAGGGAGAGAGGGAGAGAGAGAGGGAGAGAGAGAGGGGGAGAGAGGGAGAGAGAGAGGGGGAGGGAGAGAGGGAGAGAGAGAGAGAGAGAGAGAGAGAGAGAGAGAGAGAGAGAGAGAGAGAGAGAGAGAGAGAGAGAGAGAGGGGGAGAGAGGGAGTGTTATTCCAGGCTTGCGGCTGATGTAATGCTATGTGATAATGGTGCAGATGCTTCTCCGTCTCAGGCCAGGTTAGAACTAGAAGTACAGCTGCTCCACGTATCACTTCACCACAGGAGGGAGAAACCAACTAACTAAAAGCAGGTAATGTTGGCCTGTGTTCATCACACTGCTTGACTCAAGCTGTTTACAAGGTCAGAGTCCAGAGGACAGAGTAACCGGTCTCGCAGAGAGACCTCTGTGACACACATCAGATCACCCTTGCTACACGACAAGAACCCTGCATCCATTCAGGATGCAGGGTTGTAGCTCTGAGGCCAGTCCATACTGCCAGCCTGCTAACCTGCTCACTAGTTAGTTTGCCTGCCTGCCAGTTAGCCTGATACCTTATCTGCTTGTCTTCAGGATGACCCCCAGTCAGTTCCCTTCCTCAGGGTTCCCTCTGCCTGCCCCCTCCTGGATTACAGCCCTAACCCCGGCCCGTCTCCACCTCCTAACCCCGGCCCGTCTCCACCTCCTAACCCCGTCTCCACCTCCTAACCCCGGCCCATCTCCACCTCCTAACCCCATCTCCACCTCCTAACCCCGGCCCGTCTCCACCTCCTAACCCCATCTCCACCTCCTAACCCCGGCCCGTCTCCACCTCCTAACCCCGGCCCGTCTCCACATCATAACCCCGGCCCGTCTCCACCTCCTAACCCCGTCTCCACCTCCTAACCCCGGCCCGTCTCCACATCATAACCCCGGCCTGCATACAATAAAGACTTGATGTTCCATCCTACCTCCCTCGTGGTTCTGTCTAGATTCATGACACAAATAAAGCACAGAAAGATGACATAAATCTCCTATGTGTTGATGTTGTGCGTGCATGCTGTTCATCTACAGGTGAAATCTAGACTTTGTGAGTTAATTCTGTTTTGCAAATGGCACACTATGACTTGTATTAAAGGCTGTCTCAGCCTTCACACTCTTCCCTGCGTGAGAAGAGCAGATATTCTGCTTAATATATCAAGAACAAAGCACTGTGCTTGACGGGAGGACTTCAAGTCTAAGGCGATCGGAGCCTCATCTGAATGAATGAAGGTCATTAATGATTGAGTGTTTTGGCAAAAAGTCATGATCCTTTTAAATAACTTGCCTTCTCCCTCCTCTCCACCCACATTACAGTTCTTCAGGTGTCCGATGAAGGCTAAATTATATTCATGGTGATATTCATGGTGATATTCATGGTGATATTCATGGTGATATTCATGGTGATATTCACCTCCCAGCAATATAAGCTGTAAGAAAGCTGTAGAGCTTGCTTACATTTTGTGATGGAGGACACTGAACAGAAGCCGTCTGAGAACCTGAACCCTTCCTATCCCAGATACCTGAGAACAGCACTCTATGTCTAGAGAGAGACTGAATCCCATTCATCATCTCAGATGGAAGTTAAAACCACACTTTTGGTCAATTTAAAATTAAGTTAAAGTGAAAAAAAACCCTCTGCATGGCTGGTTTTAATGGAGTGATGGAGACCATGTTCATCCAACTCTGGTTTCTTCTGTTGTTCTTTCAGACGGATACGATTACATCTAGACTCAAATGCCCACATACTATACTCAGCCTAATAATCACTGTAGCACTCTCTCTCTCTCTCTCTCTCTCTCTCACTCTCTCTCTCTCTCTCTCTCTCTCTCACTCTCTCTCTCTCTCTCTCACTCTCTCTCTCTCTCTCTCTCTCTCTCTCTCTCTCTCTCACTCTCTCTCTCTCTCTCTCACTCTCTCTCTCTCTCAGCTCTCTCTCAGCTCTCTCTCAGAAACACACAGGCAGTTCAGGTGGGTCCTTCATGTCAAGAGTATAGCAGCACTGTTTGTTTTCTGTGTTATCGCCATGGCAACCCGCTGTGTGTGTGTGTGTGTGTGTGGGGGGGGGGGGGGGGGGGTGGCACAGAGCGCCTCCCTCTCTGTCCACAGACAGATATTGTCTGGCTGGAGATCAGCGCCTCACACATGTATGTGAAGCCTTTTCACACGGCGACCAAAGAAAAACATCCCTAATCTGGGTGATGGCGGGGGACATTCCTGAGCTGAGGAGGATCCTCCGGCCTCCAGAGGCTTCAGACACACAGTGGAGTGTTGTTCCGTCTGTCGTTGAGTCGTCGCCGTCCCTCCACCTCCTCCTCCTCATCCCACCGCTCAAAGACACCATCGAAACATAAGAACAAGGTCTCACCTGGAAATACCACACAGTGGGCCCCAGCCAGGGGCCATCAGTCAGGGGCCCCCAGCCAGGGGCCATCAGTCAGGGGCCCTCAATCAGGGGCCTTCAGCCAGGGGCCCTCAGCCAGGGGCCATCAGCCAGGGGCCCTCAGTCAGGGGCTCTCAGTCAGGGGCCCCCAGCCAGGGGCCCTCAGTCAGAGGCCCTCAGTCAGGTATTAACAAGTCAAAGATCAAACACTGCACCCCTTACATTTAGTCAGACTGAAGTGGACTGTTGGTTTAATCTGGTTTACTCCAAGGTGCTGCTCACACATACACAGCCAGCATGCAGACACATTCAACTGAGGTCCAAACCAGTCTCTACAGTTATCTTAAGCAGCCATGTTTATATTGGATAACTCAAAGTTGAAGAAACAAAACAATATATATTTTAGTACCACGTGGCTCTTTATTTTGGGTCCAGTGATCTCAGCTGCCTGATGTTCTGCTCAGGAGACCAGGTGGGTTCTGATGTTCTGCTCATGAGACCAGGTGGGTTCTGATGTTCTGCTCATGAGACCAGGTGGGTTCTGATGTTCTGCTCAGGAGACCAGGTGGGTTCTGATATTCTGCTCAGGAGACCAGGTGGGTTCTGATGTTCTGCTCAGGAGACCAGGTGGGTTCTGATGTTCTGCTCATGAGACCAGGTGGGTTCTGATGTTGGTCTCCAGTCTTCACCTGAGATCTCCTGTTTATTTACACGTTGAAACTCCGAAAGAAAATACATGACTGCATGTTTGCAAAACGCGCAAAATGAGCTCATATTTAGTTTTTGGAAAAGCCTTTCAGCCAATCACTACATCTGGTGCTTTCCATATTATTCCTCCCCCTCTACCCCAGCACCCTTCTTCTCCTTCTCCTCCTCCTTCTCCTCCTTCTTCTCCTTCTTCTTCTTCTCCTTCTCCTCCTTCTCCTTCTTCTTGTTCTCCTTCTTCTCCTTCTCCTTCTTCTTCTTCTCCTTCTTCTTCTTCTCCTTCTTCTCCTTCTCCTTCTTCTCCATATCCTTCACCTCCTTCTCCTTCTCCTCCTTCTTCTCCTTCTCCTTCTCCCCCGATGCTGTAACTGTATGCTGGCTTGACGGTGAGGAGAAGTTGGCTCTGTGAGAAGGCAGGTCAGGACACGCTCAAACCACAGCAGGTCATCTCAACCATCTCCTCTATGTCTATGTCTATGTCTCCGTCTCCAGACACGTCTCAGAAGTGAGACTAGACGTAGTGACCTCGTATGTTTGTGCTGGAAAATTTGGTTAAGTCTAATTGGTTGCTTACATCATTTAGTATTCATTGTATCCTGTACAAAATAAAGGATTGTTGACGGCATTTTGTGAGCCAATCCTTGAAGGTTTAAAAGGCAAGCAAACATAAAACAACTGCATTGATTCTATTCTATTAACATCTATTTAAATGGAAACGACACATGTCATTATTTAGTCTCCTTAACTCTATTCTGGTCTGATGCAGAAAGAAACGTCTTCTATCTACACATCAGTGGTGTGTTCCTCAAAGGGAGACGCTGCTGTGTGAGGTCTGAACACCTAACCTCATCCTGGTCCATAGTCAGGGAGATCCTTTGGTTCTGTTCTGTCTGTAACCATGCCGACGTGATTCATCTGTTCTGTGCTGCTGGACGTGTTGCTGTCATGTTAGATGATCCTACAGGAGTCTGAGACCTCTGACAGGAGACAGAGCTCCTGGAGGAGGGGGACAGCGCTCCTGGAGGGGACAGAGCTCCTGGAGGAGGGGGACAGAGCTCCTGGAGGAGGGGGACAGCGCTCCTGGAGGAGGGGGACAGAGCTCCTGGAGGAGGGGGACAGAGCTCCTGGAGGAGGGGGACAGAGCTCCTGGAGGAGGGGGACAGAGCTCCTGGAGGGGACAGAGCTCCTGGAGGAGGGGGACAGAGCTCCTGGAGGAGGGGAACAGAGCTCCTGGAGGAGGAGGACACAGCTCCTGGAGGAGGAGGACAGAGCTCCTGGAGGAGGACAGAGCTCCTGGAGGAGGAAGACAGACCAGAGGTCAGGGCTCTTTCTCCTGGTTGGAGCTGAAGTGACAGAATCAATGCATCCTGCAGGACACTCTCAAACAGAACCAGGAAGCAAGAGAAAAGAGATGTGCTTTTACTAAAGTACTAAAGGCTCCAAGCTCCGCCCTCACAGTGTCCAGACTGACTCCGCCTCCCCACCTGTCCCAGAGTGGAGTCATGGAGTCATGCTTTTGGCTGGTCTCCCTCCAACTCTCCCAAAGCCTACACCACCCCCCCACCCATACCACTTACACGAGAGAGAGAGAGAGAGAGAGAGAGAGAGAGAGAGAGAGAGAGAGAGAGAGAGAGAGAGAGAGAGAGCTCAATGCCAGACCAACCACATTTGCTATTAACCACAGAGCTCCGTGTTGGCCAACACTAACAGCAGAAATGTCTCGGTGGATTTGAATGCTCACCAAGCTGCCACGCCCAGAGCCAAAGAACCCGTCTCTCTGTCTCTCTGTCTCTGTCTCTCTGTGTCTCTCTGTCTCTCTGTGTCTCTGTGTCTCTGTCTCTCTGTCTCTCTCTCTGTGTCTCTGTCTCTCTGTGTCTCTCTGTCTCTGTGTCTCTTTGTGTCTCTCTGTCTCTCTGTCTCTCTGTGTCTCTCTGTGTCTCTCTTTGTGTCTCTCTGTCTCTCTGTGTCTCTGTCTCTCTGTGTCTCTGTGTCTCTGTCTCTCTGTGTCTCTCTGTCTCTCTGTGTCTCTCTGTCTCTCTGTCTCTCTGTCTCTCTGTCTCTCTGTCTCTCTGGTCCAGGTGATCTAAGAACCGGAGTCAATCAACTCAATGTGATTCTTGACCAAACTATGAGGTTTGGCCGACCTGATGTTCAGCACTAGGCTTTGTTGTTGTTCTAAAAATAGATGAGACTTTACATGCTAGGCCACATTTGCTCCCATTTAGCTTGTCAAAAAAATATTGAGAGAGAGAGAGAGGGAGAGAGAGAGAGAGAGAGAGAGAGGGGGAGAGGGAGAGAGAGAGAGAGCGAGAGAGGGGGGGGAGAGAGAGAGAGAGCGAGAGAGGGGGGGGGAGAGAGAGAGAGAGTGAGAGAGAGAGAGGGAGGGGGTGGGGGAGAGAGAGAGGGGGGAGAGAGAGAGAGAGAGAGAGAGAGAGAGAGAGGGGGGGGGGAGAGAGAGAGAGAGCCCTTGAGCTAGAGCAGATGTTCTACATTAAGGTCTCCATCCTCCCCCAGTGGACTGAAGGGATGGTCTCATCTACAGGGAACAGACCATGAGGGGCCATGCACACAGAGGGCTTCAGTGGACGCATGGGTGCAGCAACATGCATGCTTGGTGATACGTTAAACCCAGGATTGGGCAGTGGAGAGGCTACGGTGGACCACTGGCTCAGGGAGGAGCACAGCAGCTCATGTGCCTTATTATAAACAATTGGCAATGCAACTTGCAACCGTGGTGAATAACACACAGAAAGACCCAGCGCCACCTGATCCTCATGTCCTCCTTATGTCTTCTTGGGGCGGCAGGAGAGCTCAGTCTGTTGGGACTTGGCTTGGGAACCTGAAGGTCGCTGGTTCAAGTCCCGGAAACACCTGGGCACTGCCAAGGTGCCCTTGAGCAAGGCACCAGCCCCTCCCCTGCTCCCCTGTATATCCCATAGCTGATACCCACTGCTCCTCATACTAGGATGGGTTAAAAAACATGTACATATCATTTAAGTCACTTTGCTGCTCTTTCTTTGTTTATTTTATTGTATATATTATTTGTATGGTGTTTTTAACATGTATACTGAGGGAGGGAGTGGGGAGTAAGCGCTCCTATGGACTTGTTACAAATGGCAAATAAAAATATTGTATCTTGTATCTTGAATTCAGAGGAACTCATTTCATGTGTGTGCATAATAAATGAAGAGGATTCAATCTTCCAGATGGTTTTCCTCCACAGACGAGATATAAACCCAACAGCTGCTCCACGGCCTCCATGAGTCACACATATTGATCACATATTGATCACATATTGATCACATATTGATCAGAACCCATGCTGACCAGCAGGTCAAACACAAGAGGAATGTTCATCCCATGACGGGAAAATATTCAAATAACCAATCAGATTATGAGGAGGGGGGGGGCATGCTAGCCCCCTTCAGCCCATGAGCAAACGGCTAACTTTGAAGACGTTAGCACGGTAGCATACCCCTGTAGTCCTCTCATATAAAACATCTCGCTGGATGAGGACCAAGATGCACAAATACATCTTCTCATTCCACGGCCCTCAGACTCCTTTCTAAAACAAGCTGTGTGTGAATTGCAGACTCATATCATATATATATATATATATATATATATATATATATATATATCATATCCATATCCACGCAACGCAATAGAAATAAGATACAGCGCATTTTATGCATTTTATAAAAAAAAAAACCAACGCTAACTCCTTCCACATGTGCTGTAACACACTGAAGAGATGACATCATGAATGGATGAAACTATTTAGTGATGGAGTCTCCCCCTCTGGAAAGTCCCTCGGCCGCTCAGCGGTATCAGCAACCAATGATCAGTAAAACAGCACATAACGCTGACCTCTGACCCCGACCCTCCAGAAACCCACGGGCCTCAGGTGTTTTCCCCCTCGTCTCTTCACACAAAATGGTTTTCTAAATGCGTGGAAGTCTCGTATGTGGCTATGCCCACAACCCATCTGTGACTTTGTGTGTCTGCATATGTATGCTGGCATGTGTGTATATATGTGCGTGTGTGTGTGCGTGTGTGTGCGTGTGCGTGTGCGCGTGTGTGTGTGTGTGCATGTGCATGTGTGTGTGTGTGTGTGCGTGTGCGTGTGTGTGTGTGTGTCTCACAGCCATGTTCCCACAGAGTGTGCAACAGGTGCAGCTGAGGAACTAATCCCCAGCTCCCCTCTTCTCCCGGAGGAACCAGAGAGGTCTCAGCTGGTCTCTGGACACGCTCTCCTCGTCAGTCAACCCGCTCTGAGAAAACCCCGGGCTCCAGGACGCAGCCTCTCATTGGTTAAAGAAGCTTTGAGTTACTCCGTGGAAATAGGAAAAAGCACCCAAAAAAAACAGGGTAGAGGGTAGCGGTTCCCCTCGCTTTGGATCTGAGTCTTTGGAACATGACAGACGGGAGAGCATTAACAGTGGGGTTACGCGGTGCTAGCAGGGCGGTCATAGCTGCGGCGGAGTCCACAGTGCGACTTCACAAGCAGTGGACCGCAGTGAGAGCGGGCAGCCGGTTACCTCAGCTTGGAGATGCGTTTAGGATTAAATCGCCCTGCCAACAACAAGGTTGTTGACAGGATTTACAGTTAAGAGTTTGTTTTAGAGTTTCTTTATGTAATAGACTGCTAGACGGCGGAGTCAGCCATCAAGGAGACAGCCAGCAGGTCAGGAGCAGTTAGGGTTAGTGCGTTGCTCAAGGACACCACCACAGGTTCTGCTAGGAGGAGCCGGGGGATCGAACCAGCAACCTTCCTGTGAGGCGATGGCTCTACCTCCTGAGCTATACTGCCGCCCCTTTATCACACACACACAGTAACCACTGTGTCAAAACACTAACTAGATGCCGATTTAACAGGTCATTAAACTCAACCCCAGCCAAGCCCAGTGTTGTCTGAGTTGCCTCATGTGTTATGTGAAGCCTGTGGACTCAACATTATAAAAAATAACAATAATGATTTTGACTTTATTACAACCAACTACTTCTGTATGGACAAAAGACCTCGTAGCGAGTCTGTTGTCCCCGACCTCACTGATGAAATGTTACGCCCATCTTAGTAAGGTGAACTAATTAAGAGTGGTGTACTAAACTACAGCCTAAGTCCTTAGAGTAATGTTTTAATGTCCTAATACAAAGCTACTTCAGTATACTTCATTATTCAAGTGCACAGGACTCATCAGCTCCCCTTCAAACTACAGAACAATGAAGATCTTCCTCGTCATCCTCAGTAGCTGAGGTTATGTTTATGTTATGGTTATGTTATGTTTGACAACGTGATACTTGAAAATGAATGTGCAATTCACAAACACTGTTTTTCATCCAGTAAATATCTAAGTTACAACAAGATTGAACTAACCAAGCAATCATATATTTCACATATTTATTCTGTTTCGGAAATCTAACATTCACAGTGTATGAAGAAGTCTGGCTGATGGGACTCAGATGGGACTATGTTTCTTACACTTCTTACCTTGTTATTATTATAAGTTGTTATTATTATAAGTTGTTATTAAGATCTTCTCTATTTACTGGAGTAATAAGGTAACGCCAGCATTCCACACCTATCTCAGGTTAACTGACTTCATGGAATGGTATCGTTCAACTGTTGGGAGAGAGAGAGAGAGAGAGAGAGAGAGAGAGAGAGAGAGAGAGAGAGAGAGAGAGAGAGAGAGAGAGAGAGAGAGAGAGAGAGAGAGAGAGAGAGAGAGAGAGAGAGAGAGAGAGAGAGAGGGAGAGAGAGGGGGAGAGAGAGGGGGAGAGAGGGGGAGAGAGGGAGAGAGAGAGGGGGAGGGAGAGAGGGAGAGAGGGAGAGAGAGAGAGAGAGAGAGAGAGAGAGAGAGAGAGAGAGAGAGGAGAGAGAGAGAGAGAGGAGAGAGAGAGAGGAGAGAGAGAGAGAGAGAGAGGGGGAGGGGGAGAGAGGGAGAGAGAGAGAGAGAGAGAGAGAGAGAGAGAGAGAGGGGTTAGGTGGGGTGAAGAGGGTTGGGGTTAGGTGGGGTGAAGAGGGTTAGGTGGGGTGAAGAGGGTTAGGTGGGGTGAAGAGGGTTAGGTGGGGTGAAGAGGGTTAGGGTTAGGTGGGGTGAAGAGGGTTAGGTGGTCGTGAAGAGGGTTAGGGTACGCCCCGGTTTCTCTTTCTGTAAAACAAAGTAAGACCCAGCAGCACTATGTGAGTTCACATCTTCTAAACAATAGTTTAACACAGTGGTTCCCAAACTGGGGGGGCCCTGAGTTATGACTAGGGGGGGGAGGGGGGGTGTGCAGCGATACAGCATATCAAAATAGGAAGTCACCTTCATTATTAAAGGTGACCAGTTGAAGTACAGTTGCAGGTTGTCCAATTTCTTGGTCGGCTCAGAGTTCGCCCTGTTAAAGCGAGCGTAAAATGTGTTCAGCTGGTCTGGTAGGTTGGGGTGGTTGGTGACTCCCCCTGAGCTCCCTTGGAGTTGGAGAGGACCCTCAGACCTTGTCACATACTTCTTGTGTCAGAGCCCCGAACTGTAATTCCAGTTTGTTTTTATAATCCAATTTCCCCTTCTTGATGGCTTTTCTGAGGTTGTTCTTGGCGACCTCAGTGATTGGAGTTGCCTGGTACTTTGTTCCCTTAGTTTGTTCAGTATGTCAGCATTCATCCATGGTTTGCGTTTGGGAATGAGCGAACATACCTGGTTGGGATGCATTCCTCCATTAGCCTGTTAATGTATGACATGATCTGCATACACATCCAGGTCAGTGGTCTTGAATACACTCCAGTCAGTGATTTCACTGCCTGCAGATATAGTACGACAAGTCAAATCAAGTCAAGTCAATTTAATTAGTATAGCCCTTAATCACAGTTACAGTCTCAAAGGGCTTCACAGGCCACATGTTAACACCACCCCCAAACCCTAGCCCCCCTAAAGGTAAGAAACAACTCCCTTAATGATGTAGGAAGAAATCTTGAGAAGGAACGCAGAGTGGAAGGGGATCCCCCCCTTCTAGGGATGGTTCAGAGTGCAATGGGTGCCATAAGTGACTTATAGTAATGTACATAGGAATGTACAAGGAAACAAAGAAGTACAAAGAGTAGAATGTGAATGAATTAGTGTGTGGTGCTGGCTGGTATCCTTCAGGTGGGGATCACAGCAGCACACTGGAAAACAGAAGCAGACTGTGGTATGGTTAGATGGGGTAGGGTCTAGTCTAGTACCTATCAGTCTGATGATGAGATGGACCATGTAGAGAACCTCTAGTCTAGTACCTATGAGTCTGATGGTTAGATGGGGTAGGGTGGACCAGGAACATGTGGAGAACCTCTAGTCTAGTACCTATCAGTCTGATGGTTAGATGGGGTAGGGTGGACCAGGAACATGTGGAGAACCTCTAGTCTAGTACCTATCGGCAGCAGGGGTAGGCTAGTGCTGGCTAACGGGTCGATTTAGCTGTAATGAGAGCTGAGGGGCACTAACACAAACTACAATGTAAAAAGGTAGGTTATAAGTTTAGATTTAAATATTTCAACAGTCTCCTTCCCTGATAACAGGTGGCAGACTGTTCCACAAATCGATCTACTCTATTCCCTGCTGATTTCTTTATGACTTTTGGGATTGATAGAAGGCCGGCTCCTGAAGACCGGAGGGGCCCAGAAGGACAATAGGGAACAATAAGGTCCTTCAGGTATGAGGGTGCTAATCCATGTAGGATTCTATAAGTAAGTAGTAGCACCTTGAAATCTGACCTGGCATTAACTGGAAGCCAGTGGAGCGAGGACAGAATTGGAGTAATGTGGTCAAACTTTCTGGTCCTCGTCAAAAGTCTAGCAGCAGCGTTCTGCACAAGCTGGAGGCTTTTGGTAGCGGAGTTCGGTAACTAGAGAACAGTGCATTACAGTCATCTAGTCTAGACGATACCAACCTGTGAATGAGTGTCTCTGCATCTGCGGCAGACAGCATATGCAGATTTGAGCAATGTTTCTAAGATGAAAAGATGCAGTTCTGGTTATAGATTTGATCTGTTGATCAAAAGAAAACATCGGGTCAAACAAGACACCAAGATTTTTAACACAAAAGCTTTGGGCCACAGTAGAGCCCTGAAACCACCGTGTTGTTCCTGTTATGCTGCAGGTCGTTCTGAAGGTCGTCTTTTAATTGCAGTCATGCAGGATTCAACTTTCTGGATCTGGGAGGAGTCGACCTGATAGGAATATAGATTTGGGTGTCGTCAGCATAACAGTGAAAACGTATTCCATAACCTATTCCTGTGGTGGATTGTGTGGAAGGCGGCACTGAGGTGGAGCAGCACCAGCAAGGAGCTTGCATTGCTGCCCATGATGAGGAGAAGTTAATTTACTACTCTGGTCACAGCAGCTTACGCTGTCGTCTGTCCAGCAATGCATGGTTCTCAGTTGTGGTCGTGGTTTTCAACTTCTGTTTGTAAACAGGAAGTAGAAGCTTTCTGATTTGCCCAAAGCGTGCTAGATCATGGTGTAGCAGTGATCAAGAGTCTTTTTGTTTCTTGTCGGACATGAGTTGATAATACGTTGGCAATACCTTTTATAAGTTGTCCCCCTATACCATGGGGACTGCCTCGGGTAGCAGTCTGAAGTTTGCTCACCTCACTGTAAAGTACAATGTACACTGTAGACTGTACAATAACAGTGTGTTCTTGTGTCTGAGACACATCGTCATGCACAAGTATGGAGGTCTCAACAGCTTGAGTCAAATTTTTATTTGTATTATTATTATTATGATTAGTATTATTATTTGTTTGTTCCTATAACTCTACTCACAGGCACCACACTCATGGGCAGCACCACATCAGAGCCACTGACCCTCAACACGGGAGCCCCCCAGGGATGCGTGCTGAGCCCTCTCCTCTACTCCCTCTACACCCACGACTGCATGGCTATGCACAGCTCCAACGTCATCGTCAAGTTTGCTGACGACACGACAGTGATGGGCCTGATCGCCGGCGACGACGAGACAGCCTACAGGGAGGAGGTCGGATCGCTGGAGCAGTGGTGCCAGGAGAACAGCCTCGCCCTCAACGTCAAGAAGACCAAGGAGCTGATCGTGGACTTCAGGAGGCAGAGGGGAGAGCACAGCCCTATCTCCATCGACGGCGTTGCAGTAGAGAGGGTCAGCAGCTTCAAGTTCCTCGGCGTGCACATCTCCGAGGACCTCACATGGTCCACGCACACCACACACGTGGTGAAAAGGGCCCAACAACGCCTGTATTTTCTCAGGCGTCTGAAGAAATTCAGCATGGGCCCCGCATCCTGAGAACATTCTACAACGGCACCATCGAGAGTGTTCTGACAGGGTGTATCACCGCCTGGTACGGGAACTGCACGGCACTCGAGCGCAGAGCGCTTCAAAGGGTGGTGCGGACGGCCCAGTATATCGTTGGAGGTGAGCTCCCCTCCCTCCTGGACATTTACAACCAGCGGTGCGTGGCCAAGGCCAAAAGAATTATAAAAGACATTGCCCACCCCAGCCACGAACTGTACTCACTGTTACCGTCAGGCAGGCGATACCGCAGTATCAAGTGTCGTACAAGTAGGCTTAGAGATAGCTTCCACAGTCAGGCCATCAGGCTGCTGAACAAGGGCGTATAACATATAACAATGTATATTTTATTACATTGATTTATATATATATATTGCTCTTTTCTGTGCTGATTTTTGCATTTTATAAATTGCATTTTTTATTTTTATTTTATATTCTTTATTCTATTTTTTATTCTATTTTTTATCTATTTTTATTTTATCTTATTTTATAACTGCTGTCTGTCGTCGGGTATTGCACACAAGAATTTCACATCACTGCTTTATACTAAACTGTAAACTGTGAAGTGACAATAAACTTGACTTGACTTGACTTGACTTGACTTGACTTGACTCCCCCCCACATCCCCCCCTTTGCACCAATCCCTCTCTGCCTCCTCACCGGGACCTCCCCCGGGGGAACCTCAGGCGCTCGGTCACTGGCAGCAGGACTGTCCCGCTGTGGAGGGGGGCGGGTCGCGGCAGTGCCAGACTCCTCCCCCGATCAGGAGGGTCGTAACCGGATTAGCGGTAAGGATGCAAGGGTGTATTGATCAGGCGGTGCTGGATTCAGGGAGTTCACAGACCCTGATCCATAAAGCCTAGTCCGGGGCTTGAGCCGGAGGCAGAGGCTCCACCGGTCCCTCTTTGAGCAGTCGAGAGATGACCCTCTACGCTCAGCCTTGGACCAGGTGATTCAAACTGATGGTCAGCGGGGGCGCCCTGACGCGGCCGTCAGGTTCCCACACTTCAGGGAAAGATGATATGGGGTTATGGGGTCGTGACTCTCAGTCAGGGGAAGAGCATCCTGTCGGGGACGTCAGCTGGTGAATCTGCCCGTTCGGCCCCTGAAAAGCGGCCCTCAGCACTAATTGAGGTTCATTTGAGCAGATCGCTCTGGACCTCATCGGGCCACTAGACCGGACCTGCTCTGGACCTCATCGGGCCACTAGACCGGACCTGCTCTGGACCTCATCGGGCCACTAGACCGGACCTGCTCTGGACCTCATCATGCCACTAGACCGGACCTGCTCTGGACCTCATCGGGCCACTAGACCGGACCTGCTCTGGACCTTATCGGGCCACTAGACCGGATCTGCTCTGGACCTCATCGGGCCACTAGACCGGACCTGCTCTGGACCTCATCGGGCCACTAGACCGGACCTGCTCTGGACCTGGTCTTCGAGGGTGTGGCATGCCGTTGCTCAGGAAACTAGGGAAAGGGAAGTGGGAGTGGCCAATGCCCAGGGTTGAGGCAGCTGTAGGTGATGAGCTCATTGTTCCTCTGCTCTGCCCTCGACGCTGAGACCAGAACAGAGTTCTCACGGAGTGTGTGTGGTGGGTGGCTGGTTTGAGCAGCCTCACCAGCCTCAGACTCTAATCAGTCTGACTCAGGCCAGGTGAGGCTGCTCAAACCAGCCACCCACCACACACACTCCACAATGTTTTAATTTGTTTGTGCCTCAAGTAGCACTTCTGGAGGAGCACAGACTGCTCCAGCCGGGTGGCAGACTGCAGGCATGAACGTGTGAACAGAAGCTCCGCTGTTGCCATGACGTCATGTGACTGTGTGAACTAATCAGCTCGCTTTCCCACACAAGAACGGTCCCTGTGCAGAGGAGATGATATAAGAGCCAGCGCAACATCTGTTTGCCTCCACCGAGTCGGTCTCACATGAGCACCAGTTGTTGGTCCACAACAACACACAGTGGAGAACAATGGGAGAAGAAGAGTTGGCCAGCAGATGAAAGCTGGCTCATTAGACACGGCTCCCTTCACACGTCACATGGTTAGAAACAAAGGAGCCAGGATACAGACTTAAGGAACTCTGGCTCCCGCTCAGCCTCCTCTCCTGGAGCGCTCCCACCCACACACACACACACACACACACACACACACACACACACACACACAGCCCTCCCACCCACACACACAGAGGGAGAGAGAGGAGGGGGGTGGGGAATGGGGAGATATGACACACACACACACACACACACACACACACACACACACACACACACACACACATGTGTAACAATAGATAGATGTATCAGTAAGAACAACACTGGGTTTGTTCCCCGTGAGGTGAGTGAAAAGGAGGTGAGTCTGGTCTCCCCAGAACTTGACATACATAACAAACAACAAGGTAAGCTTTCGTGTGATGTGTGTCATATGATGTGTCAGTGATTTGTTTTTTGTGACCCATGTGACATTATGATGACGATGCGACAATGTCACACATGTATAAACAGTTGTAGGAACTGAGCGAGCCTCCGTGGACAGAAGGTTAGGTAATAGATCGGCCCGAGACCCACACGGCCCACTAATGTGATGAGCATGTGATGGAGAGCCCTCCCCACGCAGAGGACGTGACGCACCAGGGACGACAGGCAGGGGGAGCTAGTGAGCCCTCCCTGGGTTGAACCCCACACAGAATCGCCCCAATGAGGCAGAGGACATCACATCACCCTGGTGTCACACTGTTTACATCAGGTGTCTGCAGGGCTTTACTTCAGAATGTCTCATCTTAAGTTTTACCCTTAAATTTATATTATTTAGTCGTTTGTAGAAACCAAACAGCTCTCAGCCAAACACATGGGACCAGATGGGAACACTCCTGTTTAGCAAACAATGCTTGGAGATCACACCGAGGAGATCTCTCCTGCAATCTTATCCTCCCTCACCCCACAGCACAACACAGCTGCCTCTCCTCTGACCCAGCTCTGGATGGAGAGAGAGAGAGAGAGAGAGAGAGAGAGAGAGAGAGAGAGAGAGAGAGAGAGAGAGGAGAGAGAGAGAGAGGGGAAGAGAGAGAGAGAGAGAGAGAGAGAGAGAGAGAGAGAGAGAGAGAGAGAGAGAGAGAGAGAGGGGAGGGAGAGTGAGAGTGAGAGAGAGAGGCGAGGGAGAGAGAGAGAGAGAGAGAGAGAGAGAGAGAGAGAGAGAGAGAGAGAGAGAGAGAGAGGGAAGAGAGAGAGAGAGAGAGAGAGAGAGAGAGAGAGAGAGAGAGAGAGAGGGGGGGGAGTCTGGTCTGGTCTTTGTCCAGGCGTCACATTCAGCTATCTAATCTTCACATTGCAGAACAAGGACCCTGACATCTTCCTCCCAATCCATAGTATCAAACCCACAATATAACATACCAAGAGTAGTATCAAACCCACAATATAATATACAAATAGTATCAAACCCACAATATAACATACCAAGAGTAGTATCAAACCCACAATATAATATACCAAGAGTAGTATCAAACCCACAATATAATATACAAATAGTATCAAACCCACAATATAACATACCAAGAGTAGTATCAAACCCACAATATAACATACCAAGAGTAGTATCAAACCCACAATATAACATACCAAGAGTAGTATCAAACCCACAATATAATATACCAAGAGAAGTATCAAACCCACAATATAATATACCAAGAGTAGTATCAAACCCACAATATAATATACCAAGAGTAGTATCAAACCCACAATATAACATACCAAGAGTAGTATCAAACCCACAATATAATATACCAAGAGTAGTATCAAACCCACAATATAATATACCAAGAGTAGCATCAAACCCACAATATAATATACCAAGAGAAGTACCAAACCCACAATATAATATACCAAGACAAGTATCAAACCCACAATATAATATACCAAGAGAAGTATCAAACCCACAATATAATATACCAAGAGCAGTATCAATCCCACAATATAATATACAAATAGTATCAAACCCCACAATATAATATACCAAGAGTAGTATCAAACCCACAATATAATATACCAAGAGTAGCATCAAACCCACAATATAATATACCAAGAGAAGTATCAAACCCACAATATAATATACCAAGAGTAGTATCAAACCCACAATATAATATACCAAGACAAGTATCAAACCCACAATATAATATACCAAGAGAAGTATCAAACCCCCCAATATAATATACAAATAATATCAAACCCACAATATAATATACAAATAGTATCAAACCCCCCAATATAATAAACAAATAGTCAAACCCCACAGACATTCAAACCCACAGTAGTGACTGCGGTCTGCAGTAACTCCTACAGTCCATTTGTGTTATTTATGGGAACCAAGCAACACACTATTTGTAAACCGTACTCTAAGGTTGAGCATGCATAGACTGAAGATGAAACTGACATCCTCGTCTTCCTCGCTCAATCAGCTGGTGTTGTGTTTGTGCGTCGTCTCCTTTCCAAGAGCCTTGCTCAAGGGCACTCCAACACCAGGATCAGCCAAGAAGTGAAAAATCCACAGCTGCTGAGGTCAGAGCTTTATGACTCTTCTTTCACGCCTCCAGCGCCACGCCCCAAAACATAATATTTACAGCAAGTTTCTAATACACTCAGAAATGCTTGCTTTTAAAAAATACCCCAAATTATAAAACTAATATACATGTCAGAATACTAAGAAGTTCAATAGACTCCATGTTCCAATACGGGATCCCTGTCTACTATTGATGACCTTTGAACCTGATTGTTCATATCCTTATTCTGTTACCTCCTTAGTATAAAAAGAGTACACAGAAAACATCAACTGCATATGCTGTAGAACTGACTGCATTCGTATGTAACAATTGTGAGATTCCCCACCAGGGTTAACCAGTGTCCAAACCCCTTCCCATAAGGTGAGGTCTCAAACTGGTGAAATGAGGTCAAACCACTTTGATCACTGAGCAGAAGACCAGTTCAGCTGTTTCTCTAATGGTGTGATAAGCCTCCTCTAGTCCAATCAACGATCAGGACGCACACAGTCACACGCCACGCAACGTCAGGCTGTCCAGCAAGTTGGCAGACTGAATGGATGGCTTTTTAATGCATTTTTTAAACACAAATCATTGGACCAGAAAATACACCAGCATGCAGGTGAATTATTATATAAATATAGTTCTTATTGAAATGGGTTTGGCTCCACAGACGGCCTGAGGGCCAGAGCCACATGTGGACCTGGACCTGGACCTGGACCTGCACCTACACCTGGACCTAGACCTGGACCTGCACCTACACCTGGACCTACACCTGGACCTACACCTTGAGCTGGACCTACACCTGGACCTACACCTGGACCTGCACCTGGACCTACACCTGGACCTGGACCTGCACCTGGACCTGCACCTGGACCTTGAGCTGCACCTGGACCTACACCTGGACCTGAACCTGGACCTACACCTGGACCTGGACCTACACCTGGACCTGGACTTGGACCTGGACCTGGACCTGGACCTGCACCTACACCTACACCTGGACCTACACCTTGAGCTGGACCTACACCTTGAGCTGGACCTACACCTGGACCTACACCTGGACCTGGACCTGCACCTGGACCTTGAGCTGCACCTGGACCTGGACCTGGACCTACACCTGGACCTGGACCTGGACCTACACCTGGACCTGGACCTACACCTGGACCTTGAGCTGCACCTGGACCGGGACCTGGACCTGGACCTGCACCTGCACCACGTTGCCAGTGCGTTGTCTACATTTTCTTTCTATAAAACGTCAATGAGAAATATCTCTTAATATGGATTAAGATTACAATAAGGAACTGTCACAATGTTGATTTCATAAGTAGCCGTGGAAGCCGCACACACACAGCTGCTGAGCATCACGTCTGACTCCTAACTCATAACAACACAGAGACGCCTGCTGGAGGAGGAAGGGAGAGTCAGCACACGTCATCATGGGATATCACATATTTAAAAAGAGTGGCCAGCATCACTTGTTTTATTTTGATAAGACATACCTGACAATGTGGCAGTGGAGCCTGCCTTGATAAAGGAATAAATCAACTGCATTATTACCTCAGCCTTAAATTCTCGGATTGTGAGTCGTGTCTGTATGGGGCATGGATGTATTAAGGTCTGGGGTCTTTAGAGGGGAGTCCCTTCTCTCACGGTCATATTAACGACGCCTCGGAGCAAGAAACGAATGAATATCACAAGTCTGACCCCTGGTGGCGAGTTGACACCAGGACGATGCTTGACGACCACTTCCACATGTGATCGCAGCGCCCTCTAGAGGTATTATGCTGCTATCGCGGCTGTCACGTTGTAGAAGCCTTCGAATTGATTAATTGATTGGTTGTGTGTGTGTGTGTGTGTGTGTGTGTGTGTGTGTGTGTGTGTGTGTGTGTGTGTGTGTGTGTGTGTGTGTGTGTGTGTGTGTGTGTGTGTGTGTGTGTGTGTGTGTGTGTGCGCGTGGATGTGTGTATGTGCTCGTGGATGCTTGTGTGTATGTGTGTGTGTGGGTTCATGTATAGCATACTAGACTGACAGAGCTCATTACAAACGGAGCACAGAGCATATCCCAGCTATAGCCGTGTCAACCTGAGGGCGTCTTCAGACTCTGGTGCCCAGAGAGCAGCTTGTGGTGTGTCTCTCCCCCCTCTGGAGCTCATAGAGCAGCCTGTGGTGTGTCTCTCCCCCCTCTGGAGCTCATAGAGCAGCCTGTGGTGTGTCTCTCCCCCCTCTGGAGCTCATAGAGCAGCCTGTGGTGTGTCTCTCCCCCCTCTGGAGCTCATAGAGCAGCGTATGGTGTGTCTCTCCCTCCTCTGGAGCTCATAGAGCAGCCTGTGGTGTGTCTCTCCCCCCTCTGGAGCTCATAGAGCAGCCTGTGGTGTGTCTCTCCCCCCTCTGGAGCTCATAGAGTAGCATGTGGTGTGTCTCTCCCCCCTCTGGAGCTCATAGAGCAGCCTGTGGTGTGTCTTTCTCCCCTCTGGAGCTCATAGAGCAGCCTGTGGTGTGTCTCTGCCCCCTGTGGAGTTCATAGAGCAGCCTGTGGTGTGTCTCTCCCCCCTGTGGAGCTCATAGAGCAGCCTGTGGTGTGTCTCTCACCCCGGTGGAGCTCATAGAGCAGCCTGTGGTGTGTCTCTGTCCCCTGTGGAGCTCATAGAGCAGCCTGTGGTGTGTCTCTGCCCCCTGTGGAGCTCATAGAGCAGCCTGTGGTGTGTCTCTCCCCCCCTGTGGTGTGTCTCTCCCCCCTGTGGAGCTCATAGAGCAGCCTGTGGTGTGTCTCTCCCCCCTGTGGAGCTCATAGAGCAGCCTGTGGTGTCTCTCCCCCCTCTGGAGCTCATAGAGCAGCCTGCTGTGGTGTGTCTCTCCCCCCTCTGGAGCTCATAGAGCAGCCAGTGGTGTGTCTCTCCCCCTTGTGGAGCTTATAGAGCAGCCTGTGGTGAGTCTCTCCCCCCTGTGGTGTGTCTCTCCCCCCTGTGGTGTGTCTCTCCCCCCTGTGGAGCTCATAGAGCAGCCATCCGCTCTGGGGTCGGCTCTTTGGATGTGTTTGGTGTCTTCGGGGGGAAGAGACAAAAGAACAAGACTGGAAAGGTTTTGTAAATATAGGCCTGCACGTTAACGTTAACAAAGAGCTCCTGTCCGACTCCTTGTCTGATAAGACATCGCACTGAGAAATAGCGTCCTCCATCCTAAAGTGGGAGCCACATTATATTGAACCGTTAACATTGACCATATTGCTTATTGCTTTATTCATCCGTCAGGTACCATATGGCCAATGGATGAACTTGGCCTGCAGCTGGAGACTGTGGGTCATGTGACAAAAGCCTTCAGTTTGATTGGCTCTCTCTCGTCCTGTTTATTGTTGTCCAAGCCATGGAGTTGATAGCATTGGCCTCCTGTGGATGGACCACATCATACCCTCTCAACGTGCTTCATTCCTTCTCCCCACTTAGACGGTGGCTTCATGGTTTGGTAGAACTTTGGAGACTAACAAACTTGTTTATCAAAATGGAGCATACACTTATCTTCACAATGTTCAGTGGAGTGGGTTCTGGGTATGGAGACCGTGGTGGGGAACGCAGCAGGAAAGTTAACACTTTGTGCAAAAAACATTCAACCTGCTGGCAAATGTTAGCAGATGGGATGTGTCCTTCTCTTGGACTCCACCGAGTCTGGGACAGTCCTCTCCAGATGGGATGTGTCCTTCTCTTGGACTCCACCGAGTCTGGGACAGTCCTCTCCAGATGGGATGTGTCCTTCTCTTGGACTCCACCGAGTCTGGGACAGTCCTCTCCAGATGGAATGTCGCTGTCAGATATATGCAACATTAATAACTTGATGTGTGTAAAATCCCTCAAAGAAGTAGCATCAGAACATGTTGTACTACCAACAGATGGTGAACAGTCAATATGTTGGATTGTTCTAGATTGAAGACACACCTTCAGGACCATGTTTATATTGGTTATATTTCAATGTCCAAAATGTTTGAGACACCGCAAAAAAGAGAAATGTATATGGGATGAACAGTTGCTAGTCAGAGCAAGGTGCAGACCTTGAGATGTAGACCGATCAGAGACAGTAGAACCGTAGAACAAGATGTTCCACTCAGCTTCTGAGCCGGTTCTGAGCCTGTTGCAATCATCCTTGTGAGGCTTCATGGTCCACTAGCACTGCTTGGAAAGACTCCGGAATGAAGCCAGCGCCATGCCGACCCCCAGTGACTCCTTCACTGTGTCTCCCACATACTGGAACACTCAAGTTCATTCTTCAGTGGAATTTTACTCCATTAAAAATGGCATATGATAGAACCGTATTGCACATGTTGACAGAACAATATGTCCGAGTCACTTCATGGTTGACGTCGTGACACGTGAAGCTCTTGTTTAAGAAAAATCAAGCTCAACAGAATTATTGGTTCCAAGAAGCGGTTCTGATTAGAGTTTTTGGGATGTGTTTTTATCCACTTTGTTAACATTAGACAAAAAACAGAGGCTTTCTATGAAGCTCTCTGGGTTACTGCAGTTACATAAGACACCCATCAGTTAGATAAGACACCTATCAGTTACATAAGACACCTATCAGTTACATAAGACACCTATCAGTTACATAAGACACCTATCAGTTAGATAAGACCCCTATCAGTTACATAAGACACCTATCAGTTACATAAGACACCTATCAGTTACATAAGACCCCTATCAGTTACATAAGACACCTATCAGTTAGATAAGACCCCTATCAGTTAGATAAGACACTTATCAGTTACATAAGACACCTATCAGTTACATAAGACCCCTATCAGTTACATAAGACCCCTATCAGTTACATAAGACACCTATCAGTTACATAAGACACCTATCAGTTACATAAGACCCCTATCAGTTACATAAGACCCCTATCAGTTACATAAGACACCTATCAGTTACATAAGACACCTATCAGTTACATAAGACCCCTATCAGTTACATAAGACACCTATCAGTTACATAAGACACCTATCAGTTAGATAAGACACCTATCAGTTAGATAAGACACCTATCAGTTAGATAAGACACTTATCAGTTACATAAGACACCTATCAGTTAGATAAGACACTTATCAGTTACATAAGACACTTATCAGTTACATAAGACACCTATCAGTTAGATAAGACACCTATCAGTTAGATAAGACACTTATTAGTTACATAAGACACTTATCAGACAGCCACTAATCACAATTTGAAATAATCAGATGAACACATATCAGCAAAACAAAGAATCAAATCAAAGAGGAAAACACATTATGTAAAGTTGATGGGTTTTTAAAGCAGACCAATTTTTGTTCCAAGGAAAATAACGAGATCAAAATCATTTCCATATTTTAATCATGGCTGTGGCTGCTTACTCACTGTAACATTACACAAAGTAGTAAAGTGTGAATGCTTGAAGGAATGTATTTGGTTACATAACGGCCAACAGACGTAGAAACACACAACCTTCAGCATGGATATCAACAGCCACCGAACAGTAGAGTAGAAAACTCACAAAAATCACACACATTTTGGACATAAAGTGCAATGTTGGATAACAATATTCACAATTGATTATTGGCATGTTGAGAATCAACATGTTCTTCTACACAGTGTATTGATGGTTGCCAAAGTATAAAATATAAAGCGCGTCTGTATGCGTTTTGTCGCCATGGATTTTTCTATCTGTTTTTTAAGGTGCAGGGAAATTAAGTCACAAACGAGAGGAACCATTGGACAATCAGAGTAAACATCGTTAAATAGAAGAGTCACATTGAATCGAAACTGTTCTAGTTTCAATCATTGAATTCACACATTACGGCTTTAGTGTGTGTGTGTGTGTGTGTCAATCAATACATAGAACACACATTTTAAGAAACAATGACAGAGCTCTTACAAAGGGATGAATCACACCAGTAACCGTGCCAACCCGATCAATCAGAGAAATCTTCACGATAACATTGGCACAAAGTAACAGCAATGGCAGAAGGAGGGCCTGGGCGGGTGTGGGTGTGCATTGTGGCATGTAAGCTCAAGACTGGCCTTAGGGAATTCATTGTAAGGCATTTCATATTAAACATCTCCTCCCAGACAAACGCTAAATGGGTCTTGAAAATATCAACTTTATAAAATCACTTATTTTTACAAGCAAATAAATAAACCACGAATAAATAAGACATCCCGTCATTAAGCTTCAGGACAGGATAACAAGCGCAGGAACTCTGGAACACAAAAGCGACCGTTGAGTTGGCCGGACGGTGGAATACTGGATTGCAGCTCCCCTATGGATCAGCCCTCTGTAGGCCTCAGGGACCTCCCACCTCAGGGACCTCCCACCTCAGGGACCTCCCACCTCAGGGACCTCCCACCACAGGCCTTCAGCCAGCTGCATTATCTCATGTTCCATTGGAGCTCATCTAGGACGGAGAGTTACACCCTTTCTACCATCCATAATTCCCATGTGGACTGGTGTGTTAACTGAGGTCCCTGTGACAATGGACCAAAAACCTTTTTAGTTACGAGCTCAATCCAAGATGAGCTCCTGAAATATTGAATTTAGTCCATCACTAAAGACACCTGATAAGGTACTGTAAGCCAAGACAATCATAATAGCTGATGGACTGAATCCTACTTCTAAATGTGTGTTGTGTGGTGAGGGGTGAAGACCCCCTGAAGTTGGTTATCTTGAAAGGCGGAGGGTTTCAGTGAGCAGGAAGAGGCGGTGAACACCTATACAGTTCTTCACGGGCCAAATCGTCAAGGCCCGACTGGAGAGGGTCAGCTTGCATCAGGCAGCGACCATGAATCCACCGTCTGTCCAGAATGCTTCCATCCATCTTCTTTGTCCCAGAGCCACCTTCCCAGTCTCAAACCCTCACGCTCCAGAAGCCTACACACACTCCTAGGAAGTCTTCCCAGTCTCAAACCCTCACGCTCCAGAAGCCTACACACACTCCTAGGAAGTCTTCCCAGTCTCAAACCCTCACGCTCCAGAAGCCTACACACACACTCCTAGGAAGTCTTCCCAGTCTCAAACCCTCACGCTCCAGAAGCCTACACACACACTCCTAGGAAGTCTTCTCAGTCATTGAACCTGGCGCCAGCGTCGCCTCCCTGGCTTCTGGTCTTGGAGAGGTTCTGCAGGAGACTTCTGCCAGTGTTACTCTGGGATGTCAGGGAACAGGACCTCCAGGAGAAGGTCAAACAGGCAGTAGACCAGGTGTCTGCAACAACACATCAACACGGCCACAAGGTTTGTATTTAGTGCTGCTGGGCAGTCGTGCTTGAGTGACATTGTACTGACTTTAAATAAAGACCTGACTTTATCTATTGAAGTTTTTAGAAGAACTAGCAAGTAAACGTGCTGTAGCCTAAAGACCATGAACTTCAATGTAATGACCATCATTAGAGGACTGTTCATAGTATAATTAAAAAAACATATTGTGATATATATCCTTATCGTGCCATTGCCACTATGATTATCACAATAATACATTTTTCAATATCGTCCCACCCTATATATCTTAACATGCAATGTAGCTGTACAAAACCAAATTACACAATCATAAATATTGTACACCAACAACCAAACAGCAAAGGGAATGCAGAGGGAAGTGAGAGTAGCCTGAGGGTGAGGGTTAGGGTTAGGGTCAGGGTCAGGAACCTCTGATGTTATGGACGGACCCTCCATCGCTGACCCCTCCTCCAGAGTGCTGTCCTGTTACAAGTCCTGTCCTCAATGTGCTAAAGACAAAACTACATTTCCTCTGAGAGTTGCAGTGGATGCTGATAAAGTGGTCGATACTTTCTAAAACATCCCGTTCCAGAAAGAGCCTGAGCAGTGTTCTTTGTGTTGAACCAAATCAGGTGAGGATGGTTCTGAACACGGTCTCATCACGGTGAGCACAGAACAACAGCTTCACCCCAACTTCAGCTGAGACGACTAACACTAACAGACTAACACCCTACCATCAACCAGCTGCTGGACATTCACTTAATCAATTAACCTCAAACCAGAATAAAAAGATCAGAACCTCACATTCCAGCTTGTAGCCCTTTTAGATTTTGGTTTTTGGGTTGCCTAACCCTAACCCTGTATTATCACTGCTGCATGTGCATAAATTAATGCGTGGCTGTGCATGTCTATGTGTCTATGTCTATGCCTATGTGAGAGAGAGAGAGAGAGAGAGAGAGAGAGAGAGAGAGAGAGAGAGAGAGAGAGAGAGGCTACCATGCCGTATTTTAGTATTGTGTGTTTGATTTTTGATTGATCCTTTCTACGGTTTTGATTGATCCTTTCTACAGTGTTAAGTCTGAAGTCACCTGTTGATGTTCTGGTCTTGAAGGGAGTCCAGCACCACCTGCCAGCTGAGTCTGTACTTGTCAGAGCCGAGCAGGTCCGAGATGAGATCTGTGGAACAGAAGACCCATGCAAAGGACCAAGCAAACAACACCAAGTCCTTCCAGCATTGTGGCGTACATGGCTGCCCAGCCCCGAGTATGTGTGCTTTTGAATGTGTGCTGGTCGGTGTGCATTCTGATGTGGCTCACCACGTGTGTGGGAGCCCACTTCCCTTGTCTGTACCTGGTATGACTTCCATCAGGCAGAGGAGGGCCTGATGGCGGCTCTGGTCCTTCTCCAGCTCAGTGCGTGGGGGCCAGGGCCGGGTGGGCAGGCGTCCCCCCGGCCAGACCGCCTCCTGGATGACCCTCAGGTAAGCCACCCAGTACTTGGTAGAGGTCAGGTTGGCCACACTAACGTCCAGCCATCTGCAATCAGCACAGATTGCCTTAGAGCTTCAAACAACACTGGGATTGTTCTTTGGGCCCATGCTTAAACCAATACATAGAAGGCAGGATAATTAGCAGGTTTGTGGGTGAACTGAACACAGACTTTAGAAAAGTTCAACACACAGTTCAAGAATCCTCCACAGATCCAATATACATCAAGGTCTTCTGAGTACATTACTATATTATGTATATATATATATATATATATATATATATATACACTGTATTACTGCTGAAGACATGTTCTGTAGTCGATAGTAAGTTAGGTTCACCCACTAACATCACCTGAATGTTTTTGGGTCCTCTTGGGGCCTTTAGGATCTATTTCTAGGGACCTGCACACTGGCGTTTGGTACGTTTGCCTTCATATTGGACATGAGGAATGGGATTGGTTGCAAACTTACAGACACTCCCTATTCAAGATGGCTTCTTATTGTCACACAACATTTGCCTGAGGAAGGTCTAGCAGCGAAAGGTTTCGAATAAAGATTGTATTGCAAGTTAGACAGTGTGTGGGAGTTTGTTTGCAGTTTGTTTTTGATCTCCTCGTCCATCTCCAACACACCTGGCTCATGAAACAGATTGCAAAGTGTTGTTCCGTGTCTCCTGATGAGGACATTAGTACATAATATGGGGCCGCTGCTCGTATTTAAAAAACAAAACAAAACATGTTTAACATCTCAGTGAACTGGCAGATGTTTCCCAATGTCTTTCATTGATGAACAACAAAATGCAGCAGTTGAAACTGCTCTGAAACTGGATCCTGGATCAGTGCTATCATGTTCAGAACTTTCAAGATCGAGATACATGTACACTTAGTCAATGAAATGCACACAAAATGTAACACCACACAATCCATTTTCAGATCACTATTAATGAGTATGAAAAGGTTGTGGATGTGTGAAAATATTTAGTGTCTAGGACAGAGCTGAGAGAAAACCAGGACCAAGAAGATGACTAGACAGCAGAAATACAACCATGACTGAATAGCAACAGAGAGCAGAACAATGAACCAAGAGTGTGTACAGCTCCTCATCATCATCTGTCGATCGCAGGTTAGATAAAAGACAATCGGGTGTCACTCTGGTTTAGCCCCATTGCTTTAGCTGGATCTTCCACTCCATTATGTTGGAGTTAACTAACCTTTCCTAGCCTAAGACCAACATGTAAGTTGAGATCTACAACTCAGATATATTCCAAAAAACATGTATGAGTAGGAGTTTATTATATTTATTCAATGCACACAATCCATATTAAGTTTCTCTGCACAATAATTGTTTCAATGCTCATGTTTAAATTCTCTGTCAGCCTGTTCAAGTCTTCTGAAATGTGGTTGATAGTTAGTGATTGGCAGTCAGTAAGATGTGCATCAGTCAAACAAGTGGAACCAGGAAGTTATATTTTAGCTTAAGCGCCCACAGCTCAATCAGCGAGTGACCAAAAGTCCTGGTCTCTTGCTCCAGCCTTCAATTCAATGCCGCTTTAAATTTCAATAATCTCCAATTCCCGTAGGTAATGTAAACCCCTCCTGCATTTTGACTGACAGCTGTCAGTGCTGAGGAAAGGGTTTGACATGAAGGTACCTGATGTATCCACTACAAATGGGGAAAGTCTGTTTCCACCAAGTGGCCCATCTGTTGTGGATGACACTATTTTAGGAATCTTGTATCCTGACGTACAAAGACCCACCCCTGGTCCTTACTTTCAACAATAAAACATCCTCCTTGACAGTAAAATCTGTGATAACCATTCAGGCAAACACCCTTAGCTGCTCTGTGTCTGTTGGTGGACTCATCAAACTGAAGTGATAAGTATTCACAGATGGACAGAAGTCCTTTAACACCATCTTCTGATGGTGGTAGGTGCGCCAAGTGGCACACTTTTTAAACCTTGCTTTAATATCCTATTTGTTTTTAAAGGCAGCAAACAAGATGTCAGCCATGACACTCATGGCTTCCTTAATCCCCTCACCATCCATAAATGGTTTCATGTGCTTAGCCAAACTCTGACTGATGTCTCTGTAGCAACCTTGCAGCAGCCTGCAGAAGGCGCAATGAAAAAACACCTGCCGTGCATTCAGTCCTCTTTTCAGTTGATGGATTCTTTTTGATCTCAATGCACTGCTGAGTGGATATGAGTGTTTGAACCTTGGTTGGGTGGGATTGGTTGAGGGTCCTTGATGACAATCAGACATCCCTTCTTCTTGGCGTTAAGCATCATTTACATTTACATTTAGGGCATTTGGCAGACGCTTTTATCCAAAGCGACTTACAAGGTGTACATTAGTTGAAGCAGACAATAGCATAACACTGGGGTACGCAAACATATAAATACAGCAGTTCACAAGTATTAATATTGACAAGATGAATAACACAATTTCGTACTGCTAGGTCACCTGCTTAAGTAGCTGTGATAAGAGCGTGTTAACAACATTAAGGACATACACTTGCTAACATATACAACATGCTAAGAGCTATTAATGTCAGGACTTAAGCAAGTTTAGGGGTTTCACAAAGGAGAGTCCAGGTGGACTCTGAACAGGTGGGTCTTGAGTCTCTTGCGGAAGCTGGCGAGGGACTCTGCCGTCCTGACATGAGACGGGAGTTCATTCCACCACTGTGGGGCCAGAGCTGTGAAGAGCTGGGTCTTGGACGAGCGATGTTTGGTTGACCTTAGTGAAGGTCGAACAAGTCGCCTGGCAGAAGTTGAGCGGAGCGCTCTGGCTGGGATGTAGGGTTTGACCAACGCCTGGAGGTAGGCCGGGGCAGTTCCATTGACTGCCCTAAAGGTCAGCACCAGAGTCTTGAATTTGATGCGAGCATTTACCGGAAGCCAGTGGAGATCGCGGAAGAGAGGGGTCACGTGGGAGAATTTCGGTAGGTCAAGCCCTACCGCATCAAGCCCACCTTTCTAGCAGCCTCTTCCAATGAAGTGAGAAGAGCTTGATCAGAGTTGAGCAGATAAGCAGTAAGGGGCTAGATCATCGGCATAGTCATGGTCTGTGAGATGATGTTCATGACGCTTAGATCTTCTGGGTTGGATGGCTAAGCTCTGGGTGTTAATGGTGTCAACCAATTGTCTTAAAACGTAGTCCACAATGATGACAAAAAGGAGTCCAGCTCCTACTCCTCTACTACTCCTTATTAGAACATTCTCAAACATTCTCTTCCATGCCGCCGGTCCACGTCCTGTATGCCCCGGGCATAGCGCTCCTTACGCCGGTCCACATCCTGTATGCCCCGGGCATAGCGCTCCTTACGCCGGTCCACGTATTTGCGACTGTTGCACAACAATTTCCCTTGGGATAATAAAAGTCAATCTAATCCAATCTAATCTAATCGAATCTAATCTCACCCACAACCCAAGATGAGATGTAGCATTTGGGGGGGGGGGGGGGGGGGGCGACTAGTAAGCCACCATTTGACAAAGTATTCAGCGTTCAATCTCAACATGGTTTAGAATACACAAAGTAGTCGTCCTTTCTGCCTGTAAAACATGCAGATGCTCATGTAAGATAATTCCACATAGTTAAAATGAACGTTTGCTAAATCGAATGTGACCACGGGACTACAAGATGGCCAAAAAAGCACACAAAATCAAAAGTGTGAAGCAAAGTGCTTTTTGCCGCCAGGCACTTCATTACGATTGTTGACAAGATAAAAGTTGGATTTATGAAACATTTAACGCTGTGCAGATGCTGTTGCGTAACATGCTTTCAAACCACAGTCTAACTTCTCAAAGAAACAAGGGACCCGCATCTAGGGCCAATGGCTTGCTACTTGTGCCCACCTCACTCGACCCCTAAATGTGGTTAATCCACGTTCTACCAGGCTTACCGCATGCTGGGCAGAAGTCAGTGGAATTAGTATTATTTTAAACTTTGTTCCTTTTTCTTGGACAGTTTGACGGGGTTTGGCCATGCTTTTAGCAAGCAGTGGGAGAGGACATGTAGTTGGGCACCTGCAGGGTGAATGCGGGCGCTGGTGTGCAAAACAAGGCTTAGACTATTAGGTAACGCACCAATGAGGACTCACAGGTGGTTGTCTGAAGCACTAAGAAGGTTAAAGCATCAAGGCTTTCCTTCTCTTGGTTATGAGAGTGGAGTTCATCTCGCTTTTCTGTCCTTGAATTAGTAATAGTTTGCACACACACCAATGCCAGAGATGACATCATTCACCCACTGACATATGACAGGTTTCTGGTCTATGGCAGTAGATTGGTATACTGGATACAGAGCCTACCACTTGTACAATGACAATAAAGGCATTATGATTCTGAAAGGGACAGAAGGACAGATGTAGGCTACAAGTGGTAGACTACAAGTGGTTTGCTACAAATGGTAGGCTACATGTTGTGGTAGCTGCCACAAGAGACCACAAGACCACAAGTGATATACCACAATTAGTAAGCCACAAGTGGTAGGCCACAATTGATATAGCACAAGTGGTAGGCCACAAGTGGCTAAAATGTAGGCTAAAAGTTGTATATTACAAGTGCTACAAGGATGACTTGTAGGCTACAAGTGCTACAAGTGACTTGTAGCCTATAAGTGGAGGGGTAAATGACAAGTGGTAGGCTACACAAGTGCCGCCTGTAGGCTACACATGCTGCAAGTTTTATACCACGAGTGCTATGAATGGTAGGCTACAAGTCATAGGCTGCAAGTGGAAGGCTACAAGCGGTATACAACTTGTAGGTTACAAGTGCCACTTGAGGTAGTTACCAAGTAAGTAAGTCAGTACAAAGTCAGTTATTTATAAAGCGCTTTTAACAGACAAAAGTCATAAAGTGCTGTACAGAAGCAAGTTAAAAGTTAAATACTCAGGACAGAGGTGGACACAATACACAGTAAAAGACGTGGTACAACAATAACCAAAGAGACCAATAAAAAACACAAAAGAACACAATGTAAAATAGAGTTACACCTGTCTGAAAAGGTCAATCTTCAGCTGCCTTTTTCAAATGGTCAACAGATTCAACAACAGATTAAGGGGTGTGGGGAGAGCCATAGCTTGGGTGAAGCTGCCTGATACTGCAGGTTTCTAAGCGGTCCGTGGGACAGATAGTTGAGATGATTTGATCTGAGTGACCGAGCTGAGAAGCGGCAGTAAAGCAGGTCAGCCCCGTAAGCAGGGGCTGACCGCGAAGAGGGGGAGGATTTAGAACTGAATCCTGTAATCTCAGTTTACTGATGTTTCTGAGGTGAACTGATCAAATACAGGCCCCATATAGACCCAATACTTTGCTTGATAATGGGAGTGACATTATCTGGTGAAATTATGAATTATGTCATTGAGCTGCAGAAAGTTGTCACTTCCAATTACTGCCAATCTCTGACAGCATTTACACATCTGTAGAGTCTGACAGAAAGTCTCCAATGATGACGATGTAACTGTGAGGTAGGATGTGAACCAGTCTAAAACTATTCCTGATATGCCCACCCAGTCACGTAATATCCTAATTAGTATGATGATCTACCGTGTCACAGAGCTGAGATCAAGGACATTATCATTAACAGGGAGCAATCACCAGTTTGGAAGACAGTAAAACAAATAATTTGACACCCTTAAGAGGGCAGTTTCAGTTTAATGTATTTTCCGAAACCCAGACTGAAACTTATCAAAGATATTGTGTCTCTCCACCATAGCAGTGAGTTTCAGTGAATTATTTGTTGTGATACAAATGGGAGTTTGGATATAGGCCTATAGTTCTTGAGTACTGCAGGGTCTAAGTTAGGCTTCTTTACAATGGGCTGGCTGGCGGCAAGTTTAAAATAAGACGGGACACATGCAGTAGACAACGATGCATTAACCAGGGCTGATACAGCCCTTACTTATAGACCAGTTGCTTTCCATTGATATTCGGTCCTGTGAATGTCTGCCACAAGTGCTACAAGAGGTACACCAAAAGTGGTATCGAGGAGAGAGGAGAGGGTTGCAATCCCTTATTGCTGGTGAAAATGCTGAGTGGCCGGTGACTTTGGAAAACCACCAAAAAGTTCATGTCACGCCCTGCCTAAAACACCATTAGGCCCAATTTCTGGTTCAGCACAAATTATACAGTTAAATGCCACATCTGAAACACAATCCTCTACTGCTACAGTGCAATGTCCTTATGCCAAGGCCATGCAGTGCAATTGTAAATCCTAAAACACTAGTTTCAGGGGAGAATTCCTGATGAATGTCTGAAAGCAATGTGAACACAACAACCCCCTTTACCTGCTGAGTTGCTTACACATAGTCATCATTTTGGGGATGAACACATGAAGTAATGTCATTATAAAAAAAACATTCCATGTTAATTGACATTTATTCTCACAACAGAGTGGAGACCAGACTGATGGGTACAGTCTGGTACAGTCAGGTTTATTTGTCATCATGTTGGGGGGGATCTAACCAGGTGAGAGGACATTGGTATTGTGATGGGCCTGCACAAGGCTGGAAGAACAATTTACAGGTGCAGACAACCACATATCAACACCTAATATAACTTAAAACATCAACACTTTCTGCAAGAGTAGTACAACTCTAATCATTTTAATAATAGCACTTTAATAACAGCACTTTAATAATAGCACTTTAATAATAGCACTTTAATAATAACAGTTTAATAATAGCACTTTAATAATAGCACTTTAATAACACTTTAATAATAGCACTTTAATAACACTGTACGACACTTTCGACCAACGGGTCTGCTGAATTACGGACTACTTATTTTTCCAATTAATTAGTATGATTTTAGTTTTTTTACAAGTTGAATGATTCGTCTATGAATTGTAAATCCATAATAATAATAATAGCCATAATAATCCATTGTTAAATAATCATTATTTTATAAAGTTAGATATATGTGTACCATGGTAGATGGGCCTTTAGATGGCAGAAACCAGTAGAGAGTAAGTAGTTCCTCTTTAACATTAGAGCCTTCTATTCCAGTCTAAAATAGAGTCCATATCCTCATACAGCTCAACACACAATGGAAACACCAGACACGGCAATGAAGCTTTAAACCTTTGGAGAAACAAAATCATTATAAACAAAGCTATCGCTTTGACTGCTACTACTACTACTAGGCTACTGTGACTGCTACTAGGCTACTGTGACTGCTTTTGCTACTGCTACTAGGCTACTGTGACTGCTACTGCTACTACTACTAAGCTACTGTGACTGCTACCAGGCTACTGTGACTGCTTTTGCTACTGCTACTGCTACTGCTACTAGGCTACTGTGACTGCTTTTGCAACTGCTACTGCTACTGGGCTACTGTGACTGCTTTTGCTACTGGGCTACTGTGACTGCTACTGCTACTAGGCTACTGTGACTGCTTTTGCTACTGCTAGGCTACTGTGACCGCTACTAGGCTACTGTGACTGCTTTTGCTACTGCTACTGCTACTAGGCTACTGTGACTACTACTGATACTAGGCTACTGTGACTGCTTTTGCTACTGCTACTGCTACTAGGCTACTGTGACTGCTTTTGCTACTGTGACTGCTACTGCTACTAGGCTACTGTGACTGCTTTTGCTACTGCTAGGCTACTGTGACCGCTACTAGGCTACTGTGACTGCTTTTGCTACTGCTACTGCTACTGCTACTAGGCTACTGTGACTACTACTGATACTAGGCTACTGTGACTGCTACTAGGCTACTGTGACTGCTTTTGCTACTGCTACTAGGCTACTGTGACTGCTACTGCTACTAGGATACTGTGACTGCTACTAGGCTACTGTGACTGCTACTACTAGGCTACTGTGACTGCTACTACTACTACTAAGCTACTGTGACTGCTACTACTACTACTAGGCTACTATGACTGCTACTACTACTACTAGGCTACTGTGACTGCTACTACTAGGCTACTATGACTGCTACTAATACTACTAGGCTACTATGACTGCTACTACTACTACTACTAGGCTACTATGACTGCTACTACTACTACTAGGCTACTGTGACTGCTACTACTACTACTAGGCTACTATGACCGCTACTACTACTACTAGGCTACTATGACTGCTACTACTACTACTAGGCTACTGTGACTGCTACTACTACTACTAGGCTACTATGACTGCTATTACTACTACTAGGCTACTGTGACTGCTTTTGCTACTGCTACTGCTACTAGGCTACTGTGACTACTACTGATATGGCTACTGTGACTGCTTTTGCTACTGCTACTAGGCTACTGTGACTACTACTGATACTAGGCTACTGTGACTGCTTTTGCTACTGCTACTAGGCTACTGTGACTACTACTGATACTAGGCTACTGTGACTGCTACTAGGCTACTGTGACTGCTTTTGCTACTGCTACTAGGCTACTGTGACTGCTACTGCTACTAGGATACTGTGACTGCTACTAGGCTACTGTGACTGCTACTACTACTACTACTAGGCTACTATGACTGCTACTACTACTACTAGGCTACCGTGACTGCTACTACTACTACTAGGCTACTGTGACTGCTACTACTACTACTACTACTACTAGGCTACTGTGACTGCTACTACTACTACTAGGCTACTATGACTGCTACTACTACTACTACTAGGCTACTGTGACTGCTACTACTACTACTACTATGACTGCTACTACTACTACTAGGCTACTGTGACTGCTACTACTACTACTAGGCTACTATGACTGCTACTACTACTACTAGGCTACTATGACTGCTACTACTACTACTAGGCTACTGTGACTGCTACTACTACTACTAGGCTACTGTGACTGCTACTACTACTACTAGGCTACTATGACTGCTACTACTACTACTAGGCTACTGTGACTGCTACTACTACTACTACTAGGCTACTATGACTGCTACTACTACTACTAGGCTACTGTGACCGCTACTACTACTACTACTGGGCTACTATGACTGCTATTACTACTACTAGGCTACTGTGACTGCTACTACTACTACTAGGCTACTATGACTGCTACTACTACTACGAGGCTACTGTGACTGCTACTACTACTACTAGGCTACTATGACTGCTACTACTACTACTAGGCTACTATGACTGCTACTACTACTACTAGGCTACTATGACTGCTACTACTACTACTAGGCTACTGTGACTGCTACTACTACTACTAGGCTACTGTGACTGCTACTACTACTACTAGGCTACTATGACTGCTACTACTACTACTAGGCTACTGTGACTGCTACTACTACTACTAGGCTACTATGACTGCTACTACTACTACTAGGCTACTGTGACCACTACTACTACTACTACTGGGCTACTATGACTGCTATTACTACTACTAGGCTACTGTGACTGCTACTACTACTACTAGGCTACTATGACTGCTACTACTACTACGAGGCTACTGTGACTGCTACTATTACTACTAGGCTACTATGACTGCTACTACTACTACTAGGCTACTGTGACTGCTACTACTACTACTACTAGGCTACTATGACTGCTACTACTACTACTACTAGGCGACTATGACTGCTACTACTACTACTAGGCTACTATGACTGCTACTACTACTACTACTAGGCTACTGTGACTGCTACTACTACTACTAGGCTACTGTGACCGCTACTACTACTACTAGGCTACTGTGACTGCTACTACTACTACTACTAGGCTACTGTGACTGCTACTACTACTACTAGGCTACTATGACTGCTTCTAGGCTACTAGGATACTGTGACTGCTACTAGGCTACTGTGACTGCAACTAGGCTACTAGGATACTGTGACTGCTACTAGGCTACTAGGATACTGTGACTGCTACTAGGCTACTGTGACTGCTACTAGGCTACTGTGACTGCTTCTGCTACTAGGATACTGTGACTGCTACTGCAAGGCTTCTGCTACTAGGCTACTGTGACTGCTACTGCTACTACTAGGCTTCTGCTACTGCTAGGCTACTGTGACTGCTAGGCTACTGTGACTGCTACTGCTATTACTAGGCTACTGTGACTGCTACCGCTACTAGGATACTGTGACTGCTACTAGGCTACTGTGACTGCTACTTCTACTAGGCTACTTCTGCTACTACTAGGAATGGGGAGTAATCATTCCATTGTACTTGTTGCAAATGGCAAATACAATTATTGAATACCACCACCACCACCACCACCACCACTACCACTACTACTACTACTACTACTACTAGGTGGTGGGACTGCTGATGCAAAAAATGTAAAGGCACTAAATGTGTTCTCCAGCTGGAACATGACCTGGCCATTGACATTTAGAGTTAGCCTGGAAAAAGTGCTGAGGTTTGAAGGGGGAGCAGGAAGCCCCTGTACCTTTGGACAAGTGATTGAATCAATTCATAGATGGTCTGTGAGTCACTAGGAGAATGATGTGTCCAAAAGAGCCGACCGTTAACAGAGCGTGATACGGTGCACTTAAATAATCTATGGACTCTACTGTTAATTATGGAGCTCAGTCTGGGTCCATTCTGGCTGGATGATGAATCCAATGCTTGCTGCTGGCTTGATGTATTGATCCCCATTCAATGTTTCCTAATTATAACAATGCAAGAAAAATGTCTACGCTTTCTACTTCAAATAAGAGCCACATGTTAGAAGGCACTTTATTCATACACAAAAAAGAAGATGTACCTTTAATGTACACCAAAGACAATCTTCATATTTACTAAAGTATATAGATGATCCCTTTCTGACATGGTCCTGTCCTGTCAAATAAGTGGATTGCTTTAGGATTGCATTTTTGGAACACTCAAAAGGTGAAACTTTCCATGGCAATCCATATGAACAGAAATAATTCAAAGGGAATTCATTGAACAGCTGTTCAGACCATGCAGATAAAGCATCAACTGCAAACTACTGTGTCCATTATACATTTCACGGTAAATAATGTAAAATTAAATACAAATGAACCCAATAAGGCAGTGAGCATCCACTTCTTCAACTGCTCTGTCAGGGTCCCCTTGATGCCAAGCACACGAAGGCCCCAGCCGTCAGCTGTAGTCAATGGTATGATGTATAATGTAGAATGTATGATGTAGAATGTAGAATGGATAATGTATGATGGATAATGGATAATGTAGAATGTAGAATGTAGAATGTATAATGTATGATGTAGTATAACGGTGGCTTGAGTGAAAGGAAGAGCAAACCTTGAATTGCCGGCTGCCAACACAACAAACAGAAAGAACAAGTGAGGGCCATAGGGTGTACAGCCAGGGCCATGGGGTGTACAGCCAGGGCCATGGGGTGTACAGCCAGGGCAATGGGGTGTACAGCCAGGGCCATGGGGTGTACAGCCAGGGCCATGGGGTGTACAGCCAGGGCCATGGGGTGTACAGCCAGGGCCATGGGGTGTACAGCCAGGGCCATGGGGTGTACAGCCAGGGCCATGGGGTGTACACCGTTACAAGGAAGAGTTATTTCCTCTAGCTTTGGAACCCGGAAGGCAGACATTGTGTACCAAGTTCAAAAATAGCCCAGCCAAAACACAGTGCGTAAAATAGCCTAGCATTTCAGTTTAGATTATGGGTGATGGTGTTGTCTAGTCTCCTATGATTCATTAGTGAAGGAATGCAGCAAGCTTACATTAACCAAACATGCTTCAGGATGAATTTCCAGCTCACTGAGACCAATTAAAGTAATATACCCAGTCAATGTCTTTAAATCAGATCACTGGACTTTCAATTTGTCAAGGACAGCAACGACACACCGATCATAAGTAGGTTTGCATCTATAAGTACGCCTGCCTTGCAAGTGGAAATTAATGGGACACAGATGATCGGCGAGTAATTGTTCCAGATAGTTATCAACACCGTTCAACGCAAGTCCTGCACACTGTCCAGAAGGAGGGCCAAAGAACTCAGAGATATTTATCTATAAAGCAAGCCGAGTGGATTACAAAACCGTATGCTACTTATTTTAAAAGGTTCAATGGAAAAATGTGTATCTAAAACAATGATTCGCTTTTTCGGATTAAGTAAAATATCTAAATTAGTTAAATATTATTGCTCTACAATTGCTATTGCTTTACAATGAATTGGTCCTATAATGCAAAGCATACCGTCTCTTTTTAAATTATTTTATTTATTTATTTTATTGTATATATTATTTATATTTCTATGGTGTTGTTTTTGAGATGTATACTGCGGGAGGGAATGGGAAGTAAGCATTCCTATGTACTTGTTACAAATGGCCAATACTAATCTTGTATGTTGTATCTTGTGATTGCATACTGATACCATATGAACCATTAGCATTCCCCCACCACGTCCACACCATATACTCCCTCTGCTATTGTGAACCAGAGGGGCCCATATGCTAACACACAGGAGGCCAGGGCCTGGACTCTCAGAGATTCACAACATCAGGTTCACTTGAGGGGAACATGGACCAGCCAATGAAGTCTGACATATTGTGGCTCATTGCTGAAGACAAAAAAAAAATCGATGCAGCAGCCATTTTCCATATGTGGATATTACCATCATTAAGAATGAAGGCCACCATGTTTGATGTTGCTGCTCAAGTCAAACAAACCAGAGGTCTGAAATGATACCCGAATTTCCGTCCTATAATTCCGAGTTGCACAAGCGTTCAATTAATTTTTATAAGTCGGAGCACATTTTTTCAGAGTTGCATAGTTGAATGCAGCATATGCGCGTGGCTCCAGAGTACACAGGTCTCAGCACCATCTCTCAGTTGAGTCCAGCTTAACAGGTTAACTCCATAACTGGATTACTGTTACACTATACATACACATATAAAGTCACACCCTGTTCTTTCCTCTCCAGTAGAGACCGCTTTGTTTTAGTTCTGTAATGATCCCATCTATCACACGAGAGACAGAGTGTCCTGGAACAAGAGGAGACATAATGAAACACTAGGAAAACAGTTTACAGCTCAACAGGTGAGAAAGTTGAACCAGGGCCTGAGAGGACGACTGAGGCCTCTGGAGTGGGCAAAGAGGGGAACGAGGAGTGGCTGGTGCCCAGAGGAGATCACTCCTTCTAGAAGGATCAAGGATCAAGGATATAATAGATTGTTTGCTGAACATGTACTGTACAGCTGATAACTAGCAGCTAATAACAAACTTCCCCTTAAGTCAATTTCCCCGTAATCTACATAAAACCTTAAGGGGAAGTGTGTAATTAGGACCAACGACCCCTGGGGATTAAAGGTAAAGGCCCCCCCAGCGAGGACCAACGACCCCTGGGGATTAAAGGTAAAGGCCCCCCAGCGAGGACCAACGACCCTGGGGATAAAGGTAAAGGCCCCCCAGCCATGGAGGGGGGGTGTTCTGAACCACTGGGGAGGCATTTGGCTTAGGAAAGGCCAACCAGGAAAGGGACTGCAGGGTTGTGAGGAATATGTGCATGGCTCTGCTTGTGATGAACAATGCAATCGTTTAAAGGCCACTAGAGCTGTGAGATAAAGCCATGGGATTCCAACTCATGACTAGAAATAGCCCGGTCCATGCCCTGAACCCAACACGGCCTACACTCTGAACAACTGGGACCACAAGCAATGGCTGGGCCTATATGACAGTGCCCCGTTCACACAGAGCTCCAATCAGGATACATTTTAGATCCCATTCCATAAAACCTTTTTACATCCTGAAACCAAAATATCACATGTTTCCAGTAGAGACTACAAGCTTCCCAAATATGTATTGTCCCATCTAACTCATGGACATGGACATAGCAGTCAGGACATCTGCATTATGTTGGTCAAAATGTGATCCAAAGATTTACATCGATTAACAAACAGCTTTTTTAGTTCCTGTTGAATTACAAACAAGAAAAAAATGCTTTTTTAAATATTGCAACTGATAGATGAGCACATGTAATGAGACACACTGAGACCCCCATGATCCTCTCAGGCTTACCGACAGACACCGTTTGTTAGGATGCCAGCTGCCAGCACACGGTCTTCTGTGGGCTGGTAGTGTGATGTGTGACGTGTGGTGTCTGAGATGGGGCCCTCGTTAGGTCTGTGTGTGAGACAGACTGTCAGGACACGGGCCCTCGTTAGGTCTGTGTGTGAGACAGACTGTCAGGACACGGGCCCTTGTTAGGTCTGTGTGTGAGACAGACTGTCAGGACACGGGCCCTCGTTAGGTCTGTGTGTGAGACAGACTGTCAGGACACGGGCCCTCGTTAGGTCTGTGTGTGAGACAGACTGTCAGGACACGGGCCCTCGTTAGGTCTGTGTGTGAGACAGACTGTCAGGACACGGGCCCTCGTTAGGTCTGTGTGTGAGACAGACTGTCAGGACACGGGCCCTCGTTAGGTCTGTGTGTGAGACAGACTGTCAGGACACGGGCCCTCGTTAGGTCTGTGTGTGAGACAGACTGTCAGGACACGGGCCCTCATTAGGTCTGTGTGTGAGACAGACTGTCAGGACACAGACCCCAGAGGGTTTGGCCGATTACCTTCTGATAACTACCTCCATGGTGGTACCATCCACAGAGTGGAGTCACAGATCAAGTGGCGTCTATGGCAGGAACGAGGGACTAGAACAGACTACCAGGGCCCAGTTCCCAGCCAGGGAGGCCGACGCATCCCTAGGCTAATAATAAGCAAAGGTTGAACTATTAGTAAGTATATTATAATCTGATTAGAGGGAAACAGCATTGGTTACCATTGGTTCCCCATTGCACAGGACTGGAAGCCTTAAGTAAGTGTGGCTGCAGTGTTGGTGTAAGGGATTATTATTATGAAATATTTGAAAAAGGTTGATGATAAACAATGAAATACCGTTCCACCACCTGTAACCACCGGGTTAAGGGAAAAACAAAGAGGTGGTTCCCGTCAGTCCAACACAAAGCTGCATCAAGCACAGACCTAACTGATAACCTCACTGGGCTTCAGTGAGCAGCTGTCCCAACACCTCCTACCTCATCCTACATGGTAGAGTAAGGGTGAGTGCACTACATAGGGTATCATCATTCTCACTATAGCACTACACAATGGCAAACCCACTATATAGTGCACTATATAGTGAGTAGTGAGTGATTGGGGAACAGCCACTGTGTTCTTATGTGGTGTCTGAGGACACTAGGTTAAGATAGTAAGATACCATCATATACACCATCCATCAGTTCCAGCATGGCCTCAGACAACTGCTAATCCTCCTCCAGTATAACCATCACATAACAATAATGCTTAAAGAAAGACTTTAGGCTTGGGAAGAAATCAATGATTAGCAAGGGTACAACATGTATTCCTCAAGCATATTGTCTTTGAGTAATGCTGGAAACCTAACAATGTTATTATATGTCATTATTATTTTAAACCTGTTTGCAAGGCAAGGCAAGGAAGAGAACTGAGTGTGTGCGATATAGCGGTGTTTCACTCTGGACTTCTACACTTGGCCTCATGCTAGGTCTAAATACAGATGAATGAGAGACAGACAGGCCTTAAGCGATGGCCCCCCAGAGGGAGAGAGAAAGCATGTTTCATAACCATGACCTCCATGACCTTTACTGGCCCCCAGAGAACATGACATGGGGCTGCAGCTATTGGCAATGTCAAGTATTAATAGTAAGCCACAGCCTGTAGAATAGAACAGCATGAAGTTCATTTAAAATGAAAGTTCAAATCAACTGCGCTCTATGAGAAATAAACAATGCCATGACCCAGCAGCAGAGACATAAAGACCATCTCCTCACATCCGGGGCACATTGTTCTATCAGCTCACTAGAGCACAACAAGAGATGAGGGAAAAAAACAGTTCCTGAATGCTTTCTCCCACCTAGTGAGGCTAACAGGTAGCTAGTTACTGATGTTGTTGTTACTACAACAACATAAATGGTACACAACAATATTATAGCTGTTTAATTCAGCTGAAAACACAATACATTCAACTAATCACATCATCAAGTGTGTTCTGTTCCAGAATCTATGATTTATTGTTATTATTATTATCATCATCATTTTGTATTCGTCATAGTTGACAATTTTCTCTGTCAATCTGTCAAGTTCATGCATGGTTGTTTTCTGGACATCCATCATACTGGGCCATTACTGTAACACTGCTGTTTGTGTGTGTGTGTGTGTGTGTGTGTGTGTGTGTGTGTGTGTGTGTGTGTGTGTGTGTGTGTGTGTGTGTGTGTGTGTGTGTGTGTGTGTGTGTGTGTGTGTGTGTGTGTGTGTGTGTGTGTGTGTGTGTGTGTGTGACTAATGAACACAGTGACATAATAAGCAGAGGTGAAGAGGTAAGGAGGGGAGGAGGGATAGTGGAATGGGAAAGAGAGATCATGTGAGAGTCCAGGAGACTCTGATGACAAGTTAAAGTCCTGCATCTTCCCAGCCATCTTCACCTCCATCATCAAGGACTGTCGTCAGGGACTGCAGCGATGCCCCAACTGTTTATGAGAGTATTAATAGGGCATTTTGGGGACTGAAAATATGAGAAAGGTGTCATGTCTGCATGACAGGTGTGATGGTGGAGAGACGTGTCAGATGAGGTCGAGAGTCTAAACGTGCGACTCGTGGAGTCTCCTGGGCTCTTTGTATGCAACCCATTGACCCCATAGACCTGTCTGTCTGTCTGTCTGTCTGTCTGTCTGTCTGTCTGTCTGTCTGTCTGTCTGTCTGTCTGTCTGTCTGTCTGTCTGTCTGTCTGTCTGTCTGTGTGTGTGTGTGTGTGCCATATGTATTTACCATATACTATTTCTTATGATTCCTTATTAGGTATTCATACAGTATGATTGCCACTGGCCACAATCGACCAGCTCTGACTGGGTGATCCCAAGGAGTTCCCAGGCCAGCGTGGAGATGTAATCACCCCACCTGCACCTTGATCTGCCACGTGGCCCCACCCAGATGGACCTGCCTGGAAAACCTCCTTGGGGAGGAGACCAGGAAGCATCATTACTAGAAGTCCGAACCACCTCAACTGGCTCCGCCGCTGACTCGCCGCTGTTGGAGTAGAGCAGTGGCTCTTCTCAAAGTCTCTCACAGGTGACCAAGCTTCTCACCCTATCCCCACGGAAGATGGAGATCTTTTTGGCCGCTTGTATCCATGATCTCGTCCTTTCAGTCATTACCCATAGTTCATGACCATAGGTGAGGGTGGGAACGAAGACAGACCGGTAGATGGAGAGCTTTGCCTTCTGGCTCAGCTCTCTTTTGGTCACAGCGGTGTTCTTAAGGACACCCAATACCGCTCCCGCTGCACCTATTCTCCAGTACGTTCCATCGTCCCCTCACTCGAGAACAAGACCCGGAGATCCTTGAGTACACCCTGAGATACCCTGGTTACCTGGGGCTAAGGAGTGAGTCCTTCCCTTTGGGTAAGGACTCACTCCCCACTTGGAGCAGGCAATCCACCGGTTTCAAGGGGGTCAGTTGGATAAAGGAGTTCCTCAAAATTCTTCTTTCATCACCTGATTACCTCCTCAGTTAAGGTCAGCAGCGTCCCATCCTAACTGTGAACAGCTTGGATGGATCCCTGCTTTCTCTTCCCGAAGTGCCGGAATGTTTGCCAGACCCACTTTGGCGCAGACTGAAAGTCCTTCTCCATGGCTTCTCCGAACTCCTCCCACACCCGCTGCTTTGCCTCTGCTACAGCTGAGGCTGCTGTCCTCTTGGCCTGTACAGAGTCCTGCAGCAGAGTCCAGAGTCTACCGGGATAACATAGCCCTCCTCAGAAGGCCTCCTTCTTCAGTCGGACGGCTTCCTGGAACCCTGGTGTCCACCAGGATGTCCGAGGGTTGCCGCCCCTTGAGGCACCAATGACCTTGGAGGCCACAGCTCTCAACTACAGCTTCAGTAAAATAAGCTTTGAATACCAACTATAAATTCCCCAGCCTCCACAGAGATGTCAGATAAGTTCCACTGGAGGTCTCTCGGACAGACGTTCCCAGTTCTTCCGCACTAACCACTTGGGCTTGCCAGGTCTGTCCAGACTTCCCCAACCATCGTCGGCTTCCCCAACCATCTCACCACCAGGTGGGGATGGCTTGAATGCTCTGCCCCTCTCTTCACCCGAGTGTCCAAGACATGCGGCCTCAGGTCAGATAACACGCCAACAAAACCGATCATTGACCTTTGGCCTAAGGTACTCTGGTACCATGTATACTCATGACCATCCTTATTTAGAAGTTTAATCATGGTGTTTGTTATGGCCAATCCATGACTCGCACAGAAGTCCGATAACAAAACACCACTACACAAACATTGAAATCGAAAAATCTTCTGTTTGAAAAATAACAATTCTCTCACAAGACTTGATATTGTTCTAAAACGTCCATACTCAACTCTTCTTTATAGTACATACGTGTCAATAATTCTGACTTAACTAACTTCCTTACTATACAAACTTCTTTACCAGGGGTTCTCAAACGTTTTGGGGCTAGGGACCCCTTACAGGGTCAACTATTGTCCAAGGACCCCCTCAAAATCGTAATACAGATTAAACTATATGCTTACCAGCATTTGTACTCTTAGATGCCAACCTTAATACTTCTGTTCCATAGAAATAGACAGAAACACATTTCAATAACCCTAACCCATCCTCATCATCACCATCACACTGACCATTTATCCATCAATTCAGAAATTGATATAAGAATTATGATGGTTGCAGAAACTTGACCAGCCCAGACGACCGTATGCACTTAAATATACACCCATCAATATAGGCTAAAAAAAGCATTTCATTAAAAGAAACCCTGGAAGAGGAACTGCTACATCTTCATCTAGACACTGACGGTGATCAGGAGGACGGGGTCACCCATCCGGCCCGTCTAGACGGCCGTCTACAGGAAAGAGAGACACTACATTCATCTCCCACCGTCCCAGTTTCCAGTCCAAAAAAATTAATCTCCCTGCCCTGGACTCTGCTAATGGGTGGAAGACAGCCAACCTCTTTCCAGCCAGACCCATCACACAGACGGACCCTGACTCAGGCCCCACACGCACGCAAATACACATGCTCGTACATGCACACATAGACACACACACACACACACAGACAAAGATAAGGTTTCCACTGCTTGAAGCATCTCCCGTGCCTCCCGCTAAATAGCTGTGTCACATTATATCAGGCTGGACTTGAAATATATTTATTATATTTGTTAAAATACATACGTATATATTTTAATTATTGTCGTTTTTGCACTTTGTCCCCATGTCCCCATGTATGGTAACATTGTGATGAGGTCACTATCACTAGTAGTCATTCAGTCACTAAGCACATTGGGCTAATCTAGTTATGTAATTGAGACAATGTTTACTTCATACTGTATTATAGATCAACATAGAGCTCATTATAGAGCTCAGGCTTTACTAACACATTGATTTGGTCTACACATTCTAATCATAGTACAGCTCAGGCTTCACTCCAAAAAGTATATATATATATTTTTCTTCCTTTTGGCCAACAAGACCCTCAGATGAATTCAGCATTCGTTCAACAATATCAAAATATAAATATATATAATATATATAAAATACACCGTGGTGAGTGGATCACCCTCATGTGCCTGCAGCCTCACCACAGTGTGCTGGAGAGGCCAGCCAAGCTGCAGCTGAGGAGAGATGAGGAGAGATAACTGCCCCTCATAGAAGCTGTGGCCCTGGCACTGACCGGCCCTCGCCAAGTTTAGAAATGGCCCTTTGATGCCCGACTGCTGGGACACCTCAAAATAGCCCCCCCTGCCTTCGACCCCGAGCCTCATGGTGTTGATAGTGTGTGTGTGTGTGTGTGTGTGTGTGTGTGTGTGTGTGTTGGGGGGCTGGCTTCTGTTGCCCAAGGGAACATGAGGTCATTGCATTGAGTGGAGTAAAAAAAACAGAAAAACACCAGAACCTGAGAACACTGCCCACATGACCCTCTTACTGGTAGTGAGAGCTATACCTGTCTGTGACAAATGCTTGGCAAGGCAGGCGCTAAAGATGCAGCCGCCTGGAGGCACACAAGCTCACCTACTGCCCTGCATAATCATAAATCATAAACAATGAAATATCATTTATTATTAACAAATACCCAGGAGTCAGAGAGCACAATATTAGTGGAGGAGAATCTCCATGAGGCAACATGTCCACGTGTTGACCTGGCCCCCTTCATTAAAACACATGGTCCATGGTTCTTCAGAACGGAAAGTCTCGTAAAAGCCCTTGGAGTTCACAAAGTCCTCCAGAGGCAATGGTTGTTTAAACGCTATTTAGTTTATACTATTGTGGCTATTTATACTATTGTACCTAGTAAACTGTCTTTACATCTTATTTAACCACTGTAAATTATATATTACCATGCACTTTACTGCAACATTTGCACTCTGGTTAGATGCCAAATATTCGCTGTACTGTACTTGTGCTGCTGTGCAATGACGATACATTTGAATCTAATCTAAATCTAATGTAACTGTCCATTAGCATTGACCCCGGTTGACTTCCAGGCGTGATATGACTAAAGGATCTCTCAGCTCCCCTCACTAAGGGCTGATGGGAGCGGGGGGCGGCGCTGACCTGTTGATGAGGGTCCCAAACAGCATGCGGGCGGTTCTCTGGAGGTCCTCAGTGCACAGCCAGCTCCACTGGGCTCTCATCAACAGACACATGATGTTGAGAGCCGGCTCTGCCAGCGCCATCTCAGACACTGAAACACACACACACACACACACACACACACACACACACACACACACACACACACACACACACACACACACACACACACACACACACACACACACACACACACACACACACACACACACACACACACACACACACACACACACACACACACACACGCTCATTAAGAAGCACTTGGCCCTCGCTTCTACTCTTTCCATAATCATTGTATTTGTCCTCACTGGGTGTCCTTTTGCTAAAAGATAATTCAAATAAATGTGTCTGTGTGTGTCTAAATGTCTATCCTTCAATGATCTCAACAACTGTTCATCCATAACCTTGTGGTGCAGTGTTTCCCATACTTCAATATTAACCCACATATTTACTTTCACATTTTTTTCAAAGCCTTCACTGTTGCTCAGTCATGAATTGTTGTGGAGGCTGTAGAAAATAACCTAATTCACCAACGTTTAGTAGTTGTCCCAGGAAGGCCGAGTTTCCCACGCATTCAACATGTTTTACAATATTGACCGTCTGCCAGGAACAACCTGACATCAAAACTGAAGCGTATAGCAGGATAGTACGGTACTAGCTACTGTGTAAAGTAACAAATAGAAGAAGGAAAGTAAGAAAGATATTGGATATTCAATAGATACAGGAGACGGTATGAGTCCTGTGTGTCTAGCGGTGTAGACCTGCCCAGGAGACGGTATGAGTCCTGTGTGTCTAGCGGTGTAGACCTGCCCAGGAGACGGTATGAGTCCTGTGTGTCTAGCGGTGTAGACCTGCCCAGGAGACGGTATGAGTCCTGTGTGTCTAGCGGTGTAGACCTGCCCAGGAGACGGTATGAGTCCTGTGTGTCTAGCGGTGTAGACCTGCCCAGGAGACGGTATGAGTCCTGTGTGTCTAGCGGTGTAGACCTGCCCAGGAGACGGTCTGAGTCCTGTGTGTCTAGCGGTGTAGACCTGCCCAGGAGACGGTATGAGTCCTGTGTGTCTAGCGGTGTAGACCTGCCCAGGAGACGGTATGAGTCCTGTGTGTCTAGCGGTGTAGACCTGCCCAGGAGACGGTATGAGTCCTGTGTGTCTAGCGGTGTAGACCTGCCCAGGAGACGGTATGAGTCCTGTGTGTCTAGCGGTGTAGACCTGCCCAGGAGACGGTATGAGTCCTGTGTGTCTAGCGGTGTAGACCTGCCCAGGAGACGGTCTGAGTCCTGTGTGTCTAGCGGTGTAGACCTTAGCCCTGCTGAAACACGCTCTACCACTGAGCCACGTGCAGGCATCAACCCACTGGGGCAGATCAGACTAGACGGAGGAGTCTTCCCTACTCGGAACAAATGGTGAGCTTGGTATGCCATAAAACTGACTATGCCATTTACTGAACATAAACATCAGAATCATCACAAACCATGTGGCCATGTGTATTCAGGGAAAACTCCGTCACAACAGACTTTGGAAAAATGTTGTGTGTAAGTGTTGGAGGCGGAGCCAGTGTTGGTCGGGGTTATACCATGGAGTCTCCTCTTTTCAGCCACCTTAGACCGCCCAGCCCACTTCACTGTGAGGCAAAGTTGCCTTTTAAATGTTGCCAATAAGCATACATTTTATGTAAAATGGTATGTCTCTGTCTTTAATGTGATTACTTAGATTATGTAGTCATTGGATAGTCACAGAGTCAACTGTCAGAGTTGTTGTGGGCATAGGGTTAGGTGGTGGTCCTTGCTGTTCATCTCAGGGGTCTGACTCCATGGGGTGTTCGGTGGTCATCATGAGGAATGGTGCACATACACAGATTTCTTGTGGAAATGGCAGCATATTTTAGTTTTGACAGCATTCAAATGCTGATTATAGCGCCACCTATGGGCAAATCTGGCTCATCCTTTGCATCCGTCTCTTGCTTTGAGTTCTACAAGCTGCCAATTCATACAACTTTTGATGTGGTTTCCGAGACAAAAAATAATAACAAACAAATGCAATAGGGTTCCTATGGATGTCGAAGGACCCCTAATAATTATAATAAAAAATATAGAATAATAATATTTATTATTACTGTATTATTATTATTATTATTATTATTATTATGATAATAATAACAAATACCATAGGGTAGAACCCCTAATTAGAAGTTTAATTGTGGATATATTAATATATGAATTGATGCAGACAGCATGTCTTGAAAATGAGGCTGATGGTTGACCTGTAACAACACTGCCATCTACTGGTTCCTCTGTGCTGTTGTGAGTGTGCGTAGTGTGATCAATGCTCTGGGTTCTACCTAGAGAGTGGACATCTGAGAACAAGAGACAGAGCGAGACAAAGGGAGCGAGAATGAAAGAGCAGGTGGTCCCAGAGGTGAAGTGAGACGTGTGGTTCCCCCGGAGCGCCTGGCTCGCCTGTGGTCTACGGTCCCATCTCTGGTGGACCAGACATGGGCCAGATGCTCAAACTTGTGCTTGTGGCAAAAAATAAAAAGCAGTTTCATGTCATTGAACAAGGAAACCACTTTTTCCAAAGGGAGTTAGAGATAGTTTCCATATGAAGCAGATGACATCATCCTTTTTTAATCACGACTATACCCCTGATTCTCTGAGTTAGTTCTGTGGGGGTTCAGTAATAGTGGAAGGCTTGCATTTAACCCATCCTAGTATGAGGAGCAGTGGGCAACTGCCCGGGGAGCAGTGAAGGGGTCTGGTGCCTTGCTCAAGGGCACTCGCTTCATTCTCTGTAAGGTCACCATCAACACCAACATCACTCACGTAAAGTTGGGATAAAAACAAAAGAGAAAAGAACAAAAAACCCTAAACAAGATTAAACTAAAATAAAGCATTGTTAATAAATGTACGTCAAAAATTCTCTTACATTGCAGTGAGAGGACTGTAGCCAATCATAGCAAGTCATGTGCACACTTGTGGCCCCCAACTCATCACACACAGCATGCAATCGCCACCATGGCAACCGCTGTCAAAACACTCAGTGTGGTCTGAGACCAAGACAATGACGGGACCAGAGAGCTGGTCCTTTACAGTCAGGCCTTTTGGAATCATGTGAGGAATATCTGATTCATATAGTTGGTTGGGCAGGCTGGCAAAGCAAAGGGTCAGAGGGTCAGAGGTGGTTGGTATGTGGTGACCTAAAGGGTCAGAGAGGTGGTTGGTATGTGGTGACCTAAAGGGTCAGAGAGGTGGTTGGTATGTGGTGACCTGAAGGGTCAAAGGGTCAGAGAGGTGGTTGGTATGTGGTGACCTAAAGGGTCAGAGAGGTGGTTGGTATGAGGTGACCTAAAGGGTCAGAGAGGTGGTTGGTATGTGGTGACCTAAAGGGTCAGAGAGGTGGTTGGTATGAGGTGACCTAAAGGGTCAGAGAGGTGGTTGGTATGTGGTGACCTAAAGGGTCAGAGAGGTGGTTGGTATGAGGTGACCTAAAGGGTCAAAGGGTCAGAGAGGTGGTTGGTATGAGGTGACCTAAAGGGTCAAAGGGTCAGAGAGGTGGTTGGTATGTGGTGACCTAAAGGGTCAGAGGTGGTTGGTATGTGGTGACCTAAAGGGTCAGAGAGGTGGTTGGTATGAGGTGACCTAAAGGGTCAAAGGGTCAGAGAGGTGGTTGGTATGAGGTGACCTAAAGGGTCAGAGAGGTGGTTGGTATGTGGTGACCTAAAGGGTCAGAGAGGTGGTTGGTATGTGGTGACCTAAAGGGTCAGAGAGGTGGTTGGTATGTGGTGACCTAAAGGGTCAGAGAGGTGGTTGGTATGTGGTGACCTAAAGGGTCAAAGGGTCAGAGAGGTGGTTGGTATGTGGTGACCTAAAGGGTCAAAGGGTCAGAGAGGTGGTTGGTATGAGGTGACCTAAAGGGTCAAAGGGTCAGAGAGGTGGTTGGTATGTGGTGACCTAAAGGGTCAGAGAGGTGGTTGGTATGAGGTGACCTAAAGGGTCAAAGGGTCAGAGAGGTGGTTGGTATGAGGTGACCTAAAGGGTCAAAGGGTCAGAGAGGTGGTTGGTATGAGGTGACCTAAAGGGTCAAAGGGTCAGAGAGGTGGTTGGTATGTGGTGACCTAAAGGGTCAAAGGGTCAGAGAGGTGGTTGGTATGAGGTGACCTAAAGGGTCAGAGGTGGTTGGTATGAGGTGACCTAAAGGGTCAAAGGGTCAGAGAGGTGGTTGGTATGAGGTGACCTAAAGGGTCAAGGTCAGAGAGGTGGTTGGTATGTGGTGACCTAAAGGGTCAGAGAGGTGGTTGGTATGAGGTGACCTAAAGGGTCAAAGGGTCAGAGAGGTGGTTGGTATGTGGTGACCTAAGGGTCAAAGGGTCAGAGAGGTGGTTGGTATGTGGTGACCTAAAGGGTCAGAGGTGGTTGGTATGTGGGGACCTAAAGGGTCAGAGAGGTGGTTGGTATGTGGTGACCTAACGGGTCAAAGGGTCAGAGAGGTGGTTGGTATGTGGTGACCTAAAGGGTCAGAGAGGTGGTTGGTATGTGGTGACCTAAAGGGTCAGAGAGGTGGTTGGTATGTGGTGACCTAAAGGGTCAAAGGGTCAGAGAGGTGGTTGGTATGTGATGACCTAAAGGGTCAAAGGGTCAGAGAGGTGGTTGGTATGAGGTGACCTAAAGGGTCAGAGAGGTGGTTGGTATGTGGTGACCTAAAGGGTCAGAGAGGTGGTTGGTATGAGGTGACCTAAAGGGTCAGAGAGGTGGTTGGTATGTGGTGACCTAAAGGGTCAAAGGGTCAGAGAGGTGGTTGGTATGAGGTGACCTAAAGGGTCAGAGAGGTGGTTGGTATGAGGTGACCTAAAGGGTCAGAGAGGTGGTTGGTATGAGGTGACCTAAAGGGTCAAAGGGTCAGAGAGGTGGTTGGTATGTGGTGACCTAAAGGGTCAGAGAGGTGGTTGGTATGTGGTGACCTAAAGGGTCAAAGGGTCAGAGGTGGTTGGTATGTGGTGACCTAAAGGGTCAGAGAGGTGGTTGGTATGAGGTGACCTAAAGGGTCAAAGGGTCAGAGAGGTGGTTGGTATGAGGTGACCTAAAGGGTCAAAGGGTCAGAGGTGGTTGGTATGTGGTGACCTAAAGGGTCAGAGAGGTGGTTGGTATGTGGTGACCTAAAGGGTCAGAGAGGTGGTTGGTATGAGGTGACCTAAAGGGTCAGAGAGGTGGTTGGTATGTGGTGACCTAAAGGGTCAGAGAGGTGGTTGGTATGAGGTGACCTAAAGGGTCAGAGAGGTGGTTGGTATGAGGTGACCTAAAGGGTCAGAGAGGTGGTTGGTATGAGGTGACCTAAAGGGTCAGAGAGGTGGTTGGTATGAGGTGACCTAAAGGGTCAGAGAGGTGGTTGGTATGAGGTGACCTAAAGGGTCAAAGGGTCAGAGAGGTGGTTGGTATGAGGTGACCTAAAGGGTCAGAGAGGTGGTTGGTATGTGGTGACCTAAAGGGTCAGAGAGGTGGTTGGTATGTGGTGACCTAAAGGGTCAGAGAGGTGGTTGGTATGTGGTGACCTAAAGGGTCAGAGAGGTGGTTGGTATGAGGTGACCTAAAGGGTCAGAGAGGTGGTTGGTATGTGGTGACCTAAAGGGTCAGAGGTGGTTGGTATGTGGTGACCTAAAGGGTCAGAGGTGGTTGGTCTGTGGTGACCTAAAGGGTCAGAGATGGTTGGTATGTGGTGACCTAAAGGGTAAGAGGTGGTTGGTATGTGGTGACCTAAAGGGTCAAAGGGTCAGAGAGGTGGTTGGTATGAGGTGACCTAAAGGGTCAAAGGGTCAGAGAGGTGGTTGGTATGTGGTGACCTAAAGGGTCAGAGAGGTGGTTGGTATGTGGTGACCTAAAGGGTCAGAGAGGTGGTTGGTATGTGGTGACCTAAAGGGTCAGAGAGGTGGTTGGTATGAGGTGACCTAAAGGGTCAAAGGGTCAGAGAGGTGGTTGGTATGAGGTGACCTAAAGGGTCAAAGGGTCAGAGGTGGTTGGTATGTGGTGACCTAAAGGGTCAGAGAGGTGGTTGGTATGTGGTGACCTAAAGGGTCAGAGAGGTGGTTGGTATGTGGTGACCTAAAGGGTCAGAGGTGGTTGGTATGTGGTGACCTAAAGGGTCAGAGAGGTGGTTGGTATGTGGTGACCTAAAGGGTCAAAGGGTCAGAGAGGTGGTTGGTATGAGGTGACCTAAAGGGTCAAAGGGTCAGAGAGGTGGTTGGTATGAGGTGACCTAAAGGGTCAGAGGTGGTTGGTATGTGGTGACCTAAAGGGTCAAAGGGTCAGAGAGGTGGTTGGTATGAGGTGACCTAAAGGGTCAAAGGGTCAGAGAGGTGGTTGGTATGTGATGACCTAAAGGGTCAGAGAGGTGGTTGGTATGAGGTGACCTAAAGGGTCAGAGAGGTGGTTGGTATGAGGTGACCTAAAGGGTCAGAGAGGTGGTTGGTATGGGTGACCTAAAGGGTCAGAGAGGTGGTTGGTATGGGTGACCTAAAGGGTCAGAGAGGTGGTTGGTATGAGGTGACCTAAAAGGTCAGAGAGGTGGTTGGTATGAGGTGACCTAAAGGGTCAAAGGGTCAGAGGTGGTTGGTATGTGGTGACCTAAATGGTCAAAGGGTCAGAGGTGGTTGGTATGTGGTGACCTAAAGGGTCAAAGGGTCAGAGGTGGTTGGTATGTGGTGACCTAAAGGGTCAGAGAGGTGGTTGGTATGTGGTGACCTAAAGGGTCAAAGGGTCAGAGAGGTGGTTGGTATGAGGTGACCTAAAGGGTCAAAGGGTCAGAGAGGTGGTTGGTATGTGGTGACCTAAAGGGTCAGAGAGGTGGTTGGTATGAGGTGACCTAAAGGGTCAGAGAGGTGGTTGGTATGAGGTGACCTAAAGGGTCAGAGAGGTGGTTGGTATGAGGTGACCTAAAGGGTCAGAGAGGTGGTTGGTATGAGGTGACCTAAAGGGTCAGAGAGGTGGTTGGTATGAGGTGACCTAAAGGGTCAGAGAGGTGGTTGGTATGAGGTGACCTAAAGGGTCAAAGGGTCAGAGAGGTGGTTGGTATGAGGTGACCTAAAGGGTCAGAGAGGTGGTTGGTATGTGGTGACCTAAAGGGTCAGAGAGGTGGTTGGTATGTGGTGACCTAAAGGGTCAGAGAGGTGGTTGGTATGTGGTGACCTAAAGGGTCAAAGGGTCAGAGAGGTGGTTGGTATGAGGTGACCTAAAGGGTCAGAGAGGTGGTTGGTATGTGGTGACCTAAAGGGTCAGAGAGGTGGTTGGTATGAGGTGACCTAAAGGGTCAGAGAGGTGGTTGGTATGTGGTGACCTAAAGGGTCAAAGGGTCAGAGAGGTGGTTGGTATGAGGTGACCTAAAGGGTCAGAGAGGTGGTTGGTATGAGGTGACCTAAAGGGTCAGAGAGGTGGTTGGTATGAGGTGACCTAAAGGGTCAAAGGGTCAGAGAGGTGGTTGGTATGTGGTGACCTAAAGGGTCAGAGAGGTGGTTGGTATGTGGTGACCTAAAGGGTCAAAGGGTCAGAGGTGGTTGGTATGTGGTGACCTAAATGGTCAAAGGGTCAGAGGTGGTTGGTATGTGGTGACCTAAAGGGTCAGAGAGGTGGTTGGTATGTGGTGACCTAAAGGGTCAAAGGGTCAGAGAGGTGGTTGGTATGAGGTGACCTAAAGGGTCAAAGGGTCAGAGAGGTGGTTGGTATGTGGTGACCTAAAGGGTCAGAGAGGTGGTTGGTATGAGGTGACCTAAAGGGTCAGAGAGGTGGTTGGTATGAGGTGACCTAAAGGGTCAGAGAGGTGGTTGGTATGAGGTGACCTAAAGGGTCAGAGAGGTGGTTGGTATGAGGTGACCTAAAGGGTCAGAGAGGTGGTTGGTATGAGGTGACCTAAAGGGTCAGAGAGGTGGTTGGTATGAGGTGACCTAAAGGGTCAGAGAGGTGGTTGGTATGAGGTGACCTAAAGGTCAAAGGGTCAGAGAGGTGGTTGGTATGAGGTGACCTAAAGGGTCAGAGAGGTGGTTGGTATGTGGTGACCTAAAGGGTCAGAGAGGTGGTTGGTATGTGGTGACCTAAAGGGTCAGAGAGGTGGTTGGTATGTGGTGACCTAAAGGGTCAGAGAGGTGGTTGGTATGAGGTGACCTAAAGGGTCAGAGAGGTGGTTGGTATGTGGTGACCTAAAGGGTCAAAGGATCAGAGAGGTGGTTGGTATGTGGTGACCTAAAGGGTCAGAGAGGTGGTTGGTATGTGGTGACCTAAAGGGTCAGAGAGGTGGTTGGTATGTGGTGACCTAAAGGGTCAGAGAGGTGGTTGGTATGTGGTGACCTAAAGGGTCAGAGAGGTGGTTGGTATGAGGTGACCTAAAGGGTCAAAGGGTCAGAGAGGTGGTTGGTATGAGGTGACCTAAAGGGTCAAAGGGTCAGAGGTGGTTGGTATGTGGTGACCTAAAGGGTCAGAGAGGTGGTTGGTATGTGGTGACCTAAAGGGTCAGAGAGGTGGTTGGTATGAGGTGACCTAAAGGGTCAGAGGTGGTTGGTATGTGGTGACCTAAAGGGTCAGAGAGGTGGTTGGTATGTGGTGACCTAAAGGGTCAAAGGGTCAGAGAGGTGGTTGGTATGAGGTGACCTAAAGGGTCAAAGGGTCAGAGAGGTGGTTGGTATGAGGTGACCTAAAGGGTCAGAGGTGGTTGGTATGTGGTGACCTAAAGGGTCAAAGGGTCAGAGAGGTGGTTGGTATGAGGTGACCTAAAGGGTCAAAGGGTCAGAGAGGTGGTTGGTATGTGATGACCTAAAGGGTCAGAGAGGTGGTTGGTATGAGGTGACCTAAAGGGTCAGAGAGGTGGTTGGTATGAGGTGACCTAAAGGGTCAGAGAGGTGGTTGGTATGAGGTGACCTAAAGGGTCAGAGAGGTGGTTGGTATGAGGTGACCTAAAGGGTCAGAGAGGTGGTTGGTATGAGGTGACCTAAAAGGTCAGAGAGGTGGTTGGTATGAGGTGACCTAAAGGGTCAAAGGGTCAGAGAGGTGGTTGGTATGAGGTGACCTAAAGGGTCAGAGAGGTGGTTGGTATGTGGTGACCTAAAGGGTCAGAGAGGTGGTTGGTATGTGGTGACCTAAAGGGTCAGAGAGGTGGTTGGTATGTGGTGACCTAAAGGGTCAGAGAGGTGGTTGGTATGAGGTGACCTAAAGGGTCAGAGAGGTGGTTGGTATGTGGTGACCTAAAGGGTCAGAGGTGGTTGGTATGTGGTGACCTAAAGGGTCAGAGGTGGTTGGTCTGTGGTGACCTAAAGGGTCAGAGGTGGTTGGTATGAGGTGACCTAAAGGGTCAGAGAGGTGGTTGGTATGAGGTGACCTAAAGGTCAAAGGGTCAGAGAGGTGGTTGGTATGAGGTGACCTAAAGGGTCAGAGTGGTGGTTGGTATGTGGTGACCTAAAGGGTCAGAGAGGTGGTTGGTATGTGGTGACCTAAAGGGTCAGAGAGGTGGTTGGTATGTGGTGACCTAAAGGGTCAGAGAGGTGGTTGGTATGAGGTGACCTAAAGGGTCAGAGAGGTGGTTGGTATGTGGTGACCTAAAGGGTCAAAGGGTCAGAGAGGTGGTTGGTATGAGGTGACCTAAAGGGTCAAAGGGTCAGAGAGGTGGTTGGTATGTGGTGACCTAAAGGGTCAGAGGTGGTTGGTATGTGGTGACCTAAAGGGTCAGAGAGGTGGTTGGTATGTGGTGACCTAAAGGGTCAGAGAGGTGGTTGGTATGTGGTGACCTAAAGGGTCAGAGAGGTGGTTGGTATGTGGTGACCTAAAGGGTCAGAGAGGTGGTTGGTATGAGGTGACCTAAAGGGTCAAAGGGTCAGAGGTGGTTGGTATGTGGTGACCTAAAGGGTCAGAGAGGTGGTTGGTATGTGGTGACCTAAAGGGTCAGAGAGGTGGTTGGTATGAGGTGACCTAAAGGGTCAGAGGTGGTTGGTATGTGGTGACCTAAAGGGTCAGAGAGGTGGTTGGTATGTGGTGACCTAAAGGGTCAAAGGGTCAGAGAGGTGGTTGGTATGAGGTGACCTAAAGGGTCAAAGGGTCAGAGAGGTGGTTGGTATGAGGTGACCTAAAGGGTCAGAGGTGGTTGGTATGTGGTGACCTAAAGGGTCAAAGGGTCAGAGAGGTGGTTGGTATGAGGTGACCTAAAGGGTCAAAGGGTCAGAGAGGTGGTTGGTATGTGATGACCTAAAGGGTCAGAGAGGTGGTTGGTATGAGGTGACCTAAAGGGTCAGAGAGGTGGTTGGTATGAGGTGACCTAAAGGGTCAGAGAGGTGGTTGGTATGAGGTGACCTAAAAGGTCAGAGAGGTGGTTGGTATGAGGTGACCTAAAGGGTCAGAGAGGTGGTTGGTATGAGGTGACCTAAAAGGTCAGAGAGGTGGTTGGTATGAGGTGACCTAAAGGGTCAAAGGGTCAGAGAGGTGGTTGGTATGAGGTGACCTAAAGGGTCAGAGAGGTGGTTGGTATGTGGTGACCTAAAGGGTCAGAGAGGTGGTTGGTATGTGGTGACCTAAAGGGTCAGAGAGGTGGTTGGTATGTGGTGACCTAAAGGGTCAGAGAGGTGGTTGGTATGAGGTGACCTAAAGGGTCAGAGAGGTGGTTGGTATGTGGTGACCTAAAGGGTCAGAGGTGGTTGGTATGTGGTGACCTAAAGGGTCAGAGGTGGTTGGTCTGTGGTGACCTAAAGGGTCAGAGATGGTTGGTATGTGGTGACCTAAAGGGTCAGAGGTGGTTGGTATGTGGTGACCTAAAGGGTCAAAGGGTCAGAGAGGTGGTTGGTATGAGGTGACCTAAAGGGTCAAAGGGTCAGAGAGGTGGTTGGTATGTGGTGACCTAAAGGGTCAGAGGTGGTTGGTATGTGGTGACCTAAAGGGTCAGAGAGGTGGTTGGTATGTGGTGACCTAAAGGGTCAGAGAGGTGGTTGGTATGTGGTGACCTAAAGGGTCAGAGAGGTGGTTGGTATGTGGTGACCTAAAGGGTCAGAGAGGTGGTTGGTATGAGGTGACCTAAAGGGTCAAAGGGTCAGAGAGGTGGTTGGTATGAGGTGACCTAAAGGGTCAAAGGGTCAGAGGTGGTTGGTATGTGGTGACCTAAAGGGTCAGAGAGGTGGTTGGTATGTGGTGACCTAAAGGGTCAGAGAGGTGGTTGGTATGAGGTGACCTAAAGGGTCAGAGGTGGTTGGTATGTGGTGACCTAAAGGGTCAGAGAGGTGGTTGGTATGTGGTGACCTAAAGGGTCAGAGAGGTGGTTGGTATGAGGTGACCTAAAGGGTCAGAGGTGGTTGGTATGTGGTGACCTAAAGGGTCAGAGAGGTGGTTGGTATGTGGTGACCTAAAGGGTCAAAGGGTCAGAGAGGTGGTTGGTATGAGGTGACCTAAAGGGTCAAAGGGTCAGAGAGGTGGTTGGTATGAGGTGACCTAAAGGGTCAGAGAGGTGGTTGGTATGTGGTGACCTAAAGGGTCAAAGGGTCAGAGAGGTGGTTGGTATGAGGTGACCTAAAGGGTCAGAGAGGTTCATAGTCTTACCAGCCTGGCCCCTCCCCTTGAGCCGAGGGCATGGCTCCCATTCTCTGGCAGGTCCACAGTCTTCCCTCTCCAGCCCCAGGTCGCACACCGGCCCTCCCCCAATCAGCCTCTCCTGTCCCGTCACGAAGGCCTCCAGGTCAGCCAGGGAAATGCCGTTGAACAGCTGCCAGCACAAGGAGAGGAAGAGGAAGAGGAAGAGGAAGAACCTCACCACCAAGTCAAAATATTTCCAAACTGTTGATGGTACAAACTTATCACAGGCATTTCCAGTCTGTTTATTCCATCTTACATTTTCTTCTTAAAGCATGAGCACAGGACCTTTGTCCCCCCCTACTGGCAGTGAAAGTAATTACACAAACACTTGCCGCATGGCTATGAATACGCCTGCAGGGTTCCCCTGTGCACTCGCCCATCTCGCTCTTTTCAAGGGCAGAGGGAAGGAAAAGGCCAAGTGATGGAGTGGTCCGATGAGGTAACTATCTATGCCAGGAAAGTCATTTCTGCAACAGAAAACAACCTTTTAAAAAGGTTTAGCTGGAAGTATGTTATGAAGTGACGGCTGGTTACCTGCTGGTTTATAACTGACTCCTATAAGTTAATAAGTGACTCAACTCCTATACCAACCCAGTTGCCAGAGGAAAACTTAGTATTTGTATGTTTCTGCAAACCAAGGATAAGTAGAATATTAACATTTCTAACGTTCTACATTTGAACTGCTTGTTACGCTGTTGAGGTGTTTTTGTTGCTTTGAGGGAAAAATGGGGGGAGGTTATACTTACCATATACTGGTTATGAAATAAGTTAAATGAACATGGTTCCTCTGATTGGCATGGGACGTTGCCATGAGGTAAATGTATGTTTAGAATGTTTGTAAGCTAGCACAGTTTACATTGCTGTATGTAAAGCGTCATTTACACAAACCCAGCCAGATAAGGCTTCATCCCTGTGGTGTGAAGCCAGTGAGGCTGCCAACAAGTCCCTGGGGTTGAGGCAGCAGTGGGTGGTGAGCGTAATGACTCTGTGTGTATGTGTTCACCTTGGTTTGCTCTCCACTACAGTGTGACTGGACCCTATGTCCCGCGCCCAGACGCCATGGAGAGAGAGAGAGAGAGAGAGAGAGAGAGAGAGAGAGAGAGAACTCTCTCTCTCTCTCTCTCTCTCACAGACTGACCCCCAACACGGAGGTCATGCTAAAGAAGGCACATCAGAGCCTCTAGGCTCTGGGTGTCATAGAAGCACACGCTGGATTGTCAACTTCTAGCCCGGTAGAGAGCATCCTGATGAGTGGCGTCACCGTACCGTGTGGTACGGCAACACAACTGAACGGGACAAGAAAGACATCCAGAGGGTCGTGAGGACGGCAGAGAAGATCATCGGGTGTGCACTTCCATGTATTGAGGAGATCTTCAGGACCAGATGTCGGCATAAGGTCATCTCCATCATAGAGGACCACAACCACCCTGGGCACCATCTCTTCTCCCCCCTGCGGTCTGGTCGCCGGTACGGCAGCATCTGAACCAGGACTACCAGGTTCAAGGACAGTTTTTACCCACAGGCATTGTGCCTACTGAACTGTTAGGAGTGCTGCCACTATCATAACATACTTATTTTGCTTGACTTACTGGACTTATTCAAGTTACTGCATTGTACTGACCTGTATTTATGATGCTTCAAAATGCTTTTGGCGCAATTCACCATATGTATATACACTGTACCATCCATCAGTGACTTTATGTTCTTTTTATTGTGTATGGTATTGTTAAAGTATAGTGTTGTTTATAGTATAAAGTAGGTTGTATATAGTGTTGTTTATAGTATTGTTTAGTATAGTATTGTTGTTGATGTAGATGCGAACACCAACTCTTGCGAGGATAAGGGTGCAGCTCAACGGGAACACAAGCAGTAACCACAGAACAAAGTGCCAGCCAGCTGAAGACATGTGGTCAGAATGAAGAGCTGACGTTGGTCAAGCATCAGGGGGTAGAGAATGCTGAATTTACCAAAAAGAAAAAGAGAACTACTCATGAGAAACAAACTAATGAAAGTATGAAACCGGGTAAACTGAAGCCACACCAGACTACTAGTCACCCGAGACAGTGGGAAAACCCAGGGAGTTCCCCTCACAAAAAAAAAGGAACTTGTGATGACAACCAGGTCCCAGAAGGTTTTGCCAGGGCTGGTAGCGACCATAAGCAGATCTCTGTTGCCTGGTTTGAGTGCTTCCTCGTGCTGGCTTCACCCGGGGCGAAGTGTTCATGCGTTTCATTGAATTCAAAGATAAAAGAAGGCAATTCTTAACCCTCCATAATGAGAGACCATTACAAGACATGACAGATGAGTTTCTCATTCATGGGTCATATCTGGTGGAGATATTCAGCCTGTTCAAGTACATGCAGGGCACAGAGGCCAGCGTTATGTAATGCAGTGGATGCATTAGAGTTCAAAGTGGACTACAGGAAGAATAAACTGGCAAGGGCAACCGTTTCCCTTGTAAGTGGAACAGTCAGAGGGAAGTTACCTCATGCTTTGGTCAGACAGCTCACCCACCGCACGGAGCAGCTTCAGGAGGAGGTGAACTCACGGTTCTCAGATGTTAATGACCATGTCGCAAAAGACTTGTGGGCGATGGACCCGTTTTTCACAAAGGAAGAGGATGTGGAGTACTTCCAAGCTGAGGATGAGCTCATGGACATCAAGTCATACACTCTCTTGAAGAGATTCTACACTGAACATGGATACAAGGCCTCGGTCCAAGACTTGCACTTCACGCAACCACTAGATTCATATTCATAATATCGCCACAACAGACCTGTCAGAGACTGCTTCCAGCGCTATGATCATCAACTTAACAGAAGGTAGGTGTGGAGGAGAGTGGTTGGGGGCTGGTTTAAGCAGCCTCACCAGCCATAGAGTAATCGCTGTAACTCGGCCAGGTGAAGCTGCTTAAACCAGTCACCAACCACACACACTCCACAGTACACAACAAGCTGGATTCACACAATGACATCCCATCACTGGCTCAAGAAATACAGGCTCAGAGCTCATTAAAAGCCAGGCTAAGTGGACTATTATAACATATGGGAACAGTGAAATTCATAATAAAGACATAATTGCATTCCTACAAATATGTATAGATATAAATAGATAAATTGCAATATCCACAGGCAATAATCAGTTCAGAAATTCATACAAATTGCTATTTTACACAAACTTCCTGCAGGTATTAAGTTCCCTGTTTTGGTTAATTGTTCTGTGATGTTAATTGTTCTGTGATGTTAATTGTTCTGTGATGTTAATTGTTCTGTGATGCTCTTTTTCTCATTTTTTTCTGCTATAGAATAAATGGTGAAACCGATTTTACTGCGTGACAATTAACTTTATAACCTGTCTTCAGCTGAATGGCCAATGTGATTTCTCTAACTAAGAAAAGTTGGATGAGAATAGAAGTACTCGCTGACCCCCCATTGGTTTGCGATCACAATATCAACAGTGATGATCAAAGAATGAACAGAGTCCCTTGAAATGCTTACCGTGTTGCTTTTCTCCCAGCAGAACAACGTCTGAGGCCTCACATCAGAGCCGTTCACGAAGGGGCTGCTTTTGTTGGAGAACCTCAGACGAGACCTGGGTGGGAACATACTCATTGATACAAGACAAAACGTTCTTTCTTCTTCTGTCGTCAGCATGATCCTACATACCGTCTCCACACCAAGTTTGAATACATTTTAAAAACAGATTAAACAACGCTTGGGACAACTGAACTGTAAAATATGACGACTATAGAACTACAGAAAATGTGGACATTTGGATTTACTGAACCACTATTCATGTTGTTTATGCTATTTGATTATATGTTTAATACGTAATATTCATGTTAGTCAAGGTTCTGGAAAACCTGCATTGTACACAATTAGATTATCTTTATTTCTGTACCTGGTCTTCTTTTCAGAGGTCATTTTCCCTCTCTCCATCTCTCCCTCGTTATCCTCTGTGGGGCTCTGAGGTTCTGAGCGTGGAAACGCCGTCTTCAGGGTATCCATGGCATTGACCACAAACTGCACGCGCACACACACACACACACACACACACACACACACACACACACACACACACACACACACACACACACACACACACACACACACACACACACACACACACACACACACACACACACACACACACACACACACACACACTTATTTTGTTAAAATTTGGATGCATAAAAGTATTGTTAGAGTGGGATTGCATCTGCTGTATTTTTAACTCAATGTGAATAGATCACTTTTCTTAGACATCCCAACTCTTTAAACTGTATGACAAATAAAACAATATACATGATAAATACAATCTGTTCCTTTATATCATAGTCCATATCCCGTGCTGTTTGGAGAGGTTAGAGTGAGGGAATACCTTGTCTATGCGAGAAACAATGAAAGGCTTCTTGACAAAGGCAATGCGAGCGTCTGTGTTGAGAGCCAGGAACTCCTGCATCTCCTCACTGTTGGCAGCATCAGGGATGGCACACAGTTGCTACAATAAGGGGAAGAACAGAGGGAACTTCCACTAATGAGCTGGACTCAAAGAGACAGCTCATACTCCAGAATACTAATGGTAAGTATCTATCACCATCTATACCATCTATATGCCATCAACAGGACACAATCAACATCCACACTGTTTACAACAACTTGAGGTAACATTTAGATTACTATGCTGTCTAAAGCAGCGTAAAACAACAACAACCTTTAGAAAAGTCTCCAACAATCCTTTCCTGGCTTCTATCTTGTCACTGTCCATGTTTCCAAACGGCATGTCAGGAAATATCTTCTTGGGTCCTTTCACACCTGAATCAGTAGCAGAGTTTACCATTCATTATGGGGTCAGTCATTAGGTGATCCAAAGGTCAACTCAACATGACAAATTAATAAAATACCCAAAAAGATACTCTTTAACAGTTAAAAACGGTGTTTTCAAAAGCAAATGTACCGGTAATCCAATTGTGCTCCCTGTGTGGAGTGTCCCTGGTTGGTGGCTGGTTTCAGCAATAGAATGTGTCTGCAGAGACCCCAGTTTTAGGAGGGACCCTCGTTGTTTTACTTTAATGTAAAACATACTTTAATGTTTACTGGCGAGCATTTTCAGAGTTTACTCAGGTAGTATTAGTCTAGTACATTTAGACAGCTTGGGAGGACGGGGGGGCACTGCAGCAACCGCAACAAGCAACCATGTGTTGCAAGCCACCCCTGGATCCCGCCCGCAACAACCCGGGTGGTGCAGCCCCTCCACAAGCCAGCACAGCAGCCCAAGGCCCCAGGTAGGAGGGGTAGCCTTTCTGGGGTCTGTCCCTGACACTCTAAGGAGCTACCACCTAGCTGTCAAGCCTCCAAGCCCCAGACAACCCAGGCCAAAGAAACCTCCGCCAGCCAAGGCAGCAGCTCAGGCTCTCCAGAAAGACCTCACACTGGTGAGGTGTGAGGACAACGGGGTTTGGGGTTGTTTTTAGTTCTGTGTTACAGTTTGGTTTTGGTTGGCATGGTAACCCTGTAGTTGAGTATGTTTTTGATGAGGGGGGGGGTTGTGGAGTGGAGTGTGTGTGGTTGCTGGCTGATTAAAGCAGCCTCACCTGGCCTGAGTCAGACTGATTAGACTGGGTGAGGCTGCACACCTGGGGTGCATTGGCTATCAAGGCCCACGGGTTAAACCATCCACCACCAACACACTCAGAAGGAGCGCTATGTCAGCAGCATCAGCAGAGAACCACCTGCATTCTTAAACTCTACAAAGTGTCTTTGTTGTCGAGAGAAGCCTAAAGAAACCCTTTTAGTGGCATGTTGAAAGAGGTACAGGGGAGGTGATCCCTCACTGGCACTTTATTACTGCAATAGCCATCTTGGGAGAACTTCTGGTACTTGGGATAAAATGTGTACATAACAAAATGTGCACATTACAATTGCGATTGTCATTACAAGATATAGGATACTTTGCTGTTGATGTAACTCCCGGTCATGCAGCATAGCACAAGCAGTATGGTGTACTGTACCTTTGATGAGTTTCCGTAGTTGGTGTTTCTCTTCCAGGCGTGTCTGGAGATTGAGGAACTCGCTGTAGCGTCTGTTGACCATGTGATAGGCCACGGGCTGGTCGGAGGGCGGGCTCTCCCCGCCCCCCTGGGGAGCCCCCGCCTCCTCAGAGCCCGGTTGGAGGCCGTCTGCATTCTCACAGCCCACCATGGTTTCGTACTGCCAACCACACACAACATGGCCTGCGTTATGACTGTTTGCTACTTACAATTGAATGCTAAAATATGCATATGCAGGTTAGGGCTGTAAACTAGCAGTAGAACTTGAGGTTCTTTGATCTAATAGGTTTCCCCTTGTATACTGCTACTCATCTCATAATAAAACTGTCACAATGGATTTCTTATCTATTACTGTAACTACCACTGCTATTACATTTAGCTTTGTATATATATTTGAATTGTATCTATGTTACGTCAACGCATTGGCCCATGTGTGCAATGGCAATAAAAAAAGCGTTCACCAGTACACTATAAACTATCTATGACAAAATGCTGGATATCAATAGCACAGCCTATAATGATCCAGGTTTCCTGCATGGCTTGTGCCTACCTTGATGGTGTAGAGGGTGTAGGGGTGGGAGCCCGTACCTTGATGGTGTAGAGGGTGTAGGGGTGGGAGCCCGTCCCCCGGTGCTCCTTGGCAGTAATGGTGCCACTGATCCGGAGGCTCTGGATGAGGACGGGACCCTCCGGGCTGCTGAGGGGCTCGAAGCTGAAGGAAGGGCGCGGGGAAGAAGACACCAGCAAGGGACTGGAGGTGGTCAGCTCATTGGTGGTCCCTGCGCCCATCTGATCCAGCCCCAGGAGGAGCACCCTGGCTGGGTTTGCGGACACAGGGCTCCCCTCCTTGTCCAGCTCGCAGAGGCCGTTGTTGATGCCGGGAGTCCTCTGAGCTGGTCGTAAGCAGGAGGGGCCACAGCCATCGAGTTGGTCTAGCGGCCGAGAGTTTAACAAGACTTCATCCACGGGGCTGGGGTAAATATCTAGGTCAAGATCTAAGCCGTCTGTTGGCGTGGCACATTCCCTGGGTAGGTCAGACTGGCTCCCATCTTGTCCATCCATGACCAGGAAGTCTAAGGAGTCCCTCTTATAGTCGGCCAATGGCGAGTCCAGGTCAGAGTCGTTCTCCTGGTAGAAAGGGTTGGACTTACCGGGCCTAATGTAATGTCCTAAAAACGGAGAGGGTTCCTCTTCCTCCATGTTGTTCGGAGGGCAGTACAGGTCAGAGTCGACCGTGTCGTAACCGAGCAAATCAAGCTTGTCTGTGTTTGTGTCCATGTCGCTGGCTATTGCGGTGTCGGTATCTGACGTCATAGGGGACGAGGGAGAGGCTAACTTTGTCTGTTCCAGAGGTCTAGGGGTTGTCATTTCCACCTGTGGTGGCACATCTGACTGAAGCAACGGAGGAGATGGAGGCGCCGGAGGTATCACCGGTGGCGGCTGCGGTGGTGCTTGCGTTGACAATGACTCAACGACGGGTTCTGCTGCGAGTAACGATTCAGAGGTGAAGAGTTGAACAAGGAGGACGTTGAGCCAGTCTGGGTCAGAGAGTTTGCTGAAGAAGGGGAGGAGAACATTGCAGGTGATAAGTTCACTGACGACAAAGCGGCCAGTGCGGCTCTCCAGGTGCGGTGGTGGAACCAGAGAATAGAGCAGCAGGTCCACCGTGGCCCTGGTGTAGTTAAGCTCCACAGCAGCACTCTTCACTGCAGGGTGAGGTGAGCTGAGCTCAGAGTAGACCTTCCACAACCTGTGGCTGGCGTCGCCGGGCTGCTCTGCTACGAGCTCCTTGGCTTTCAAGAAGTTTTGCAGGTGGCAGCCATACAAATCTAGCACCCTCTTGGACAAGGCCTGAAATTCAATGAGCATCACAAATATTATTATTTTTCTTAATATATTCAGCAAAGTGGCATCATGTTAACATGTAATATATGTTTTCATTAGATAACATCTTCGCGATGGGGTGACAATACAAACCAAGTACCTTCCGATCCAAACATCGAGCACGTGTCTTCAGCTCCATTGCCATGGAAATCATGGCTTCCTGCACATCTATCTCAAAAGCCCTCTCAGTGGATATAGTGGAGTACCAGGAGGAGACAAAGTCCCTGATGATCTTGATTACTGTGTTCTGAATCTCCTGGTCCAACTGTTCCTCATCCTCCACAGATGAGGAAATCTAAAACAAATCAAATGAAAGTGTGCCGTTTCAGACTCTCAGCACAAAAAGGTACGAAACACATGATGTGAATGTGCTAACGCAGGTAATTGAACCCCCCTACCACTGTACCAATATATGGATTAACTGTATGTGAACATGAACTAAAGGATACACATGTAATACACTTACTGTTTCAGTAAACATATTAACCTGTATACCCTGTGATTTAAACCTTTAAAAGTATCACTTGCTAGTTGCATAAAAGCTTCCTAATAAAGGAAGAGATTGTTGAGTGAGGATTAAGTAGAGAGAGTTGAGGAGAGAGACAAGGGGAGGCAAGGGGAGGCAAGGGGAGGCAAGGGGAGGCAAGGGGAGGCAAGGGGAGGCCCGTTACCTGCTTCAGGTTGATGAACCTCTCCAGGTGGACCAGGCTGTTGGACTCTAGGACCGCTTGGGATCCAAGCCAGCCCCCGAGTACCACAAGCAGGCTGGTGAAGACACACAGCAGCCAGATGTTGACCAGGAGGTGGAAGAGAAACAGCCAGGCAAGCAGAACACCCAAGCCTAGTAAGCTTCTCTGTCCAAGTACTTCTGCCATGGTGGCGGCGACCGTCTTGTCATTAACTCATTTCAGAGTGGACCTTGGAACACGATCTGATGATGGAGACAGAGAGTATACCACACATGAATAAAACCCTTTACCGTTTATTGAGTGACAGCTCCGACCCCTCCAACCCTTCCCAAGCAAAGGGTTGACAAGCAGATAAAGAAAAGACAAGCATAGCATAAATACAATACCTCCTACCTCTCTATACTTTACATATGAATAAGATCCATGTTTACTGTACCCGCCTTATATATTTAAATCTCAACTGTTGATAGAACTGCTCCTACTCCTGTATACACATTTATATATGCCATACATTTATATATGCTCACTTGTATATACATTTATATATATTTATCCTATTTTCAATAACTGATCACTACCTGTTAAATACTCACCTACCTGTATATATATATATATATATATATATATATATATATATATATATATATATATATATATATATACCTATTACGGTATTATGCTCATATCCCATTGAATACCTAGTAGACAGTCTTTTAACCTGTACATTTAACCTGTACATTCTATATTACCATGTACATTATATATTACCATGTACATTCTATATTACCATGTACATTATATATTACCATGTACATTCTATATTACCATGTACATTCTATATTACCATGTACATTCTATATTACCATGTACATTATATATTACTATGCACTTTACTGCAACATGTGCACTCTGGTTAGATGCTAAATTATTTTCTCTGTGCTGTACTTGTGCTGCAGTGAAATGACAACACATTAGAATCGAATCTGATCGAATCTAACAATGTTATTCACCACAAGACCATTTGATATAGAAACTTAGACGCAAACTACACTTAATGAGACCCCAAGGAATAAACAATGCACCATATTGACCTGACACTAGACTCTCAGTCGGTCAACATGTCCCCTGGTTAGCCTGTTAGCCCACCTAGCCTAGCCTGGAGCTAGCATGTCTAACTAGTGTACCGTAACAGTGTATGGTTTGTATATTCGTTTTTCCTCAAAAGGGAATTGTTGAAACCACTAAAACGTGAAGCTGAAGTCGAAGCTGAACTAAGTATTACTGTAGGATGACATTGGCCATCAAAGTTAGAGTCTTTATCAAAAACATTAGAAACGATGTGAGAGGCTCAGAACTCAACACTGGAGCAGCAGTCTGGAAGAATTTGCAGGAATTTCCCCACAGTGTTAATTTGAACCTTACCGAAGTCAGCGAACGATGCGAGGTGTACGACAGGTAGTAAGTAAGTTAGTAAGTTATAAATATGTCCATAACTACAGGTGAGCTTTGGTCATTCATTTTTTTGACAGCGCCGTTTGTTTACTTCCGATATCGTGACGTATGCTGAGACTGACACAGCTGGCACAGTTGCGTCACTTGCGTTCGCGTCACCCGAGTCGAGGAAGTCGGACACGTGACCGTTTCATACGTCATCTTAAGCATCTCTTACCTCTTAACCGTAACCATATTAACCGTAACCATATCTAACCTTATACCTAAACATTATCACATCTAACCTTAACCAAACAGGTTTACCTTAAACTAATACCTCAACTTATATACAACCTAATACATAAACTTAACCATCTCTAACCTAATACCTAACCTTAACCACCTCTAACCTAATACCTAACCTTAACCACCTCTAACCTAATACCTAACCTTAACCACCTCTAACCTAATACCTAAACTTAACCACCTCTAACCTAATACCTACACTTAACCATCTCTAACCTAATACCTACACTTAACCACCTCTAACCTAATACCTAGATGGAACTGTTGCAGTTGACCCTGCCACATGCCACATGCCACAGAAGTGGTGTTGGCTGGGCTCCTCTGATCAGGACATCATGTTAGATTGTTGTTCAAACCTGTTTCTTGTAGATTGTGTTGGTAATGATTTGCAGGGAGAGCAGGTGGTCAAATGAGCGATGGAGGGTTTATCCTTTGGGCCTTGATTAGAGGTGTGCAGCCTCCCTCAGCCCAAGAGTCTCATCAGTCAGGCTCTGGCCAGGTGAAGCCAGCCACCAACAACACATGCTCCACGGTAACCATGTGTTACTAAACATTAATACCTAAACATAACCGCTTTTATTTAACCTTATACCTAAATGTAACCATCTGTAACCTAAAACTGACACTGAATATTCTCTATTCTCTACTTCTAGACCACCTTCTAACCAAAAAGCCTCTCAAACCAGTGTCTACTGGTTTATATACTGTATATATATATATATATAAGTGACGCTAAGCCCAAACAAGCTAAATTAGCTTCAGGTTCACCTTGTTTATAGCGGTTATTGTCGCTCCTTGCTGTTTACAAAGCGTCCTTTTTTATTGTTTACATCAGCGCTGCCATTGTGTTCATGCGGTGCGGGTACATGCTACTTGACCGCACCGTCGACGAAAACCATGATGAAAATAATTAGTCAAGGAAATGAAGGTGGTAACCCACTTCAAACAGTAGTACTGCAGGCAAGAGAACTACTCGTCACCAGAAGTCAAAACTGCATTTCATTCCTAACACGTCTCCAAGAACTAAACTCAGGTAAAAGTACCATTAGTTGGAAAACAATAGAACAATATAACTAACACGCAAACAATCAAGTGACCACTAGAGCTAGCAAGATGCAAGTACCAAGAGGAAGGATCCGGGTATAGTGCTTCCTGAAGAGGGGAAAGGTTTTCAGCCTGCGGGGGGAGATGGGCAGTGACTCTGCAGTCCAGACCTCCGTGGGGAGTTTGTTCCTCCACTGTGGGGCCACAGGACAGAGAAGAGCCCTGACCATGTAGACGGCCGCAGGGGGCCCTAAGTGAGGGGCCCCTTTTGTAGATAAAGGCCCGTACCTACCTGCACCCACATGAAGACGCTCCCAGACACATCCTTTGCTTGCACACGCCTATAGAATTTATTTTAAACATTGTAATTAATTCAGAACTGCAACAGCAAATATAAATAGGAACGAGTTAACTTTAACATATCGCATCATTTATATTTAGCCTCGCCACATCCCCAAGTTTGGGAACCACTGCCCTAAGCGATGGGGCAAGCAGACGCCTAAGGTAGCAGAGTGAAGTTGACAGGCAGGGATGTAGGCCTTGACCATTGCCTGGAGGTAGGATGGAGCAGTACCTTTCACTGCCCTGGCTAGCACCAGGGTCTTGAACTGGATGGAGCAGCTACAGGGGCCAGTGTAGAGACCGGAGAAGGATAGATGTGTGGGAGAACTTTGATCGGTGGAACACCAGACAAGCTGCAGCTTTCTGAACAAGCTCCATAGGTCTGATGGCAGATGCTGGGGCGCCAGAAAGTAATGTATGCTTTTATATAGTGTATATATATATATAGTATAAAGTGCTTTTATCCAACTTTATCCAACTTACAAGTCATAGCTCACATTCACCCACTGACGATTATTATTATTGATTCCAGGTGGCAGACTGCTCCTCAGATAGGGCACATGGTAGGAGAACGCTCTATTCCCTGCTGATTTCTATCTAACTTCTGGGATGAAAGAAGGTCATTCTGGTATGATGGTATGACGTGTAACATTAATAAATAGAAGTAGTAGCACGTTAAAATCTGTCCTCTACATGTTTTTTTTGTTTGAGTCTAGCATGAAGTTCAACAAGGTCATTGTATATCATCGTATAAATTTAACATGAAATCATAGTCCATTTATTTGTAATTATTATTGTTCACATATTGGATCCTTGCCATTGCCGTGCAATTTTAAGTGACACTTGTGACCATAGCTTAAACTCCCCTTAAGATGCAGGGTGTGCTGCTCATTAACTCCAGTCTGGTTACTCTGAAGTCCTAGTTTCAATGCCTTCACACCTGACACCAGTGGGATGCTGTGATAGGCCGTCCGGGGACCAGCAACCAACCACCACGTTCCCATGCAAAGGGCCCATACTCTAACAATAGGACAGCACCTTTTGTTGACACGTGACTAGAATTGGCCATTCAGTGAGGCAAACCAATCAGAAACTTTGCTGTTCAATGTTGGTACTTCTGCCTTCCATTAGCCGCTATCTGGGAACAGGGAGAGGTACCGATTGGTAAGTGTAGCATCTCTTCAATTTAAATAAATAGGTTAAACTGGTTCGAACCATTACAAAGTAGACATTTTTTTAATAAACTTAACAATAGTACATTTATTTAAAATATCATGGAATTAAGAAGATAATCTGGCCTGATGTTGAGGGATAATAACATTAAACAACTTTATGTCAAGTCAAGCGTTCTGTTAAGCTACTTAGCTCTATGTTTAGTTTGTCAGCGCTAAATAGGTGAAGAAAAGGTCTGATATTGAAGGATAGCGGAAGTGAGGTATGCTGGAGAATAGTAGAAGCTCACTAATCTAATTTGTTCAGTGTGGTTGCATCTGGAGCCGGTGTGGGAACATATTTCAGGAGAGGACCTGAGGAGACATAGAGGGCCCTCATTAAAACACAGTGCTTCCTGTTGAACCGCGTGTGTTGGCCAGTCCTCTTGAACCTGCAGGGACATCGCACAGAGACCTCAGGGGCTTCTTCTAAACCAGGGACCCATTTGAAGCATGCAGAGAACAACTTATCAGACATTACCTCTGCCCACGGTGAGTTATATAGCTTTAGGCACACTGGGGCCAAACTGATATTAATATATTATGGTTGTATTATCCAGTTCTGAATTATATAATTCTATATATATATATATATAATTGCTCATGTTATGTGTGCATTGCATATTAAAGTAAAGTAATACAATTCCATTGTTTTGTGTTGCGTTCCAGTGCTGTTGTAACGGTGTTCTCCCCAGGTGTCATGCTCTCTGCATGGTGTCCATAGCAGGGAGAAGACCAAGCCCTGGTGTTCAGTACTCAGGATGATCCCACATATGGCTCTTTGCAAATTCTGTAAGTATTGACGAAGCAAATATAAATTTTGCTTAATTTAGTGGAAATAATCCCATAGAAAACCATGTCTTTTAGTTTGCATCAATTATTAATTCATTGTTGAGAAAGGGAAAATGGCTGAATCATTTAATACATTGAATGTAATACTTTTTTTTATTTTTTATTTAAACTTTTATTAAGTGATGTTGGTCAGGGGTTTTATGTACATCCTCAGATAATCTGATAATGTTTGATGCATGTGTTTGGTTTTAAAAGATGTATTCAATGTAATATTTTAGTCACTGTGTTGTATTCATTTTTGGAAGTCTGTGTCTGTCCAGTTCCTCTGGTTGTTGTGGGAGCCATTGTTTTCACCGTCAGCGGCTCCAGCGGGGACCCTTTACTGGACTGCCTTGAAGACCCAGACTACGATGAGCTGCTCTCTGTGGTGGACGAGGGCCTCCCCCCCACCCAGACCCCCCGGCATGTAGCCATCGTGGGGGCGGGCATGGCTGGACTGACCGCTGCTAAGTTCTTGGAAGATGCTGGACATAAGGTATAGGGATTTATGGTTTTGGAATTTTCAGATGAGTAAAACAATAATGTGAATATGGTTATATTTTTTATGTAATATTGCACAGTATGGATGTAAAGCTGCAATGCAATGTAACTATGGGATTAGGTCTTTAACGGGTTTCATGGTGTGGCTCTCTGGTGACAAGGTGACCATATTGGAAGCCAGTAACCGCATAGGAGGACGTGTGGAGACGTTCAGACACCAGAGGGAGGGCTGGTATGCAGAGGTCGGTGCTATGAGGATCCCCAGCTTCCACAAGTAAGAACGCTGCAGATAACCAAGGCGTTGGCAATGCATGTGGAGCTCTAGTAATACTACACTGACTGCATGAGTTAATGCAGCCAAATAACCACATCAACTTAGCAAAACAAGTCTTGGGTTATGAAATCTGTAATAAACAGGCACAGGCATCAGGCTATTAGTTGATCATGTGTTGTACTCCACAGAATCCTGCTTTCATTGGTTGCCAAACTGCCAATATCATTGAAGCCTTTCATTCAAGATGACATCAATACCTTCTACCTGGTGAATGGCGTACTGCAGAAAACCTCGGTGGTGGAGAACGTCCCTGATATTCTCAACTACAACCTGACAGGAGACGAGAGGGGGAAGTCTGCTTCCCAGCTCTTCAGCCAAGCACTGTTGAAGGTTAGTCTACTCCACCACCATTAGGAGATCATTGATATGGTTGTTATTAACCTTCTTCACTTTATTAATAGCTAATTGAATACACCTTTCTATACGTTCTCCTTGCCCCTAGAGGTAGCTCCCTTCCTCTCTCTAATTGAAAGGTGTTATGTTAGTTAGCATCGCCGCTGTAGCCAAGAAGAACACTAGAAATTAACTAGAAAAATTCCATTTCCTGCAGAAAATGCTGTATAAACGGTATAAACTGTAGTACTGTCAAAGCTGGAAGATGAAATAAATTGCCTGAAAAGGCTGAAAGAAGAAAAGGTTTGTATGTATAAAATAGTGTAGGTAGTGTAAAGTGTTGTTTATAGTATAGTATTGTAGTTTAGTATAGTATACAAGTAGTAATTGTAGTGGCAGTAGCAGTATAAGTATAAGTAGTAGTAGTAATACTAGTAGCAGTAGTACTAATGGTACTAGTAATACTAGTAGCATTAGTACGAGGTGTTTATCTGTGGTAGAATATATTTTTAAGGAAACAAGGCCTAACTCCTCCCCTTTCAGTTTTTGGCTGGTTTCCAGCCTAGGCTGTGTCATCTCCACCCAGAAATGAGTGTCTATATTGGGTGAATTGTAACTTAATTCATTTGAAAAGAAAAATTGAAACAAATACTTTTGGCAGGTGAGGGATGATCTAAAGGTGATGGGCTGTAGTGCCATGCTGGATAAGTACGACTCCTACTCCGTGAAGGTAAATAATAAGTAGGACCTCACATGGTCCACGCACACCACACACGTGGTGAAAAGGGCCCAACAACGCCTGTATTTCCTCAGGCGTCTGAGGAAATTCAGCATGGGCCCCGCATCCTGAGAACATTCTATACCGGCACCATGGAGAGTGTTCTTACAGGGTGGATCACCGCCTGGTACGGGAACTGCACCGCACTCGAGCGCAGAACCCTTCAAAGGGTGGTGCGGACGGCCCAGTATATGGTTGGAGGTGAGCTCCCCTCCATCCTGGATATATACAACCAGTGGTGCGTGGCCAAGGCCAAACGCATCATAAAGACATTGCCCACCAGCCACCAACTGTACTCACTGTTACCGTCAGGCAGGCGATACCGCAGTATCAAGTGGTATCAAATAGACTCGGAGATAGCTTCCAGTCAGGCCATCAGGCTGCTGAACAAGGGCGTATAGCATATAACAATGTATATTGTATTACATTGATTTATATATATATATTGCTATTTTTCTGTGCCGATATATTGCATTTTATAAATTGTATTTTTATTTTATATGTTTAACTTTATACAGTTCTTCTTTTATTCTATTCTGTTTTTATTTTATTTGATCTTATTTTTATAACTGCTGTCTGTCGTCGGGTTTTGCACATAAGATTTTCACTCACTGCTTTATACTTGTGTAAACTGTGAAGTGACAATAAACTTGACTTGATGTCATGTACTCAAGTACGACTCCTACTCCGTGAAGGTAAATATTAAGTCATGTACTCAATTACAGGTCACAATTACAGCGTTGTGGGATATATTAAATAAACAGAACAATGCATTAGTCAGCTTTGATTCCTTCCCTCTGTGGTCTTTAGGAGTACCTGGTGAAAGAGGGGAACCTGAGTCGCAGTGCCCTGAGGATGATCGGGGACATCCTGAATGAAAACAGCCTGTTCTACGCATCGCTGACTGAGATGTTGTATGTTCAGGCAGACATCAGCGACGCCATCGAGTAAGGGAGACGATTATGTGTCCATATTTACTTATAGTATCCAATGCCCTATATGATGGCAAATGCTTCTCACACGGTAGATTAGATGTTTTACTTGATACATGAGTAAAGTGATCAACTCACTTGTCAGCACTCACACTGTGTAGGTGTGAATCTACTAACACCAGGGTTATATATAACCTGTTGTTTAACCTCTTTCTTCAGGTACTATGAAGTGACCAATGGCTTCGATAACCTACCAAATTCCTTCTACCAGCTGTTGAATGCGACCATTCTTCTCAACTCCAAGGTCAACCTCATTGACCAATCGGCCGGTGACAACATCACCGTGATGTACCGGGACGGGCGTGGCTCGGCGTCCCTGGCCAGTGTAACCGCCGACTATGTGCTGGTGACAGCCACGGCGAAGGCCGCCCTCTTCATGGACTTCCGGCCACCGCTGTCCTCCCACAAAATGGAAGCCTTGCGGTCAGTGCACTACACCAGCTCCACCAAGGTGATCCTCAGCTTCAGCCGCCGCTTCTGGGAAGAGGAGGGCATCAGAGGCGGCAAGAGCGTCACGGACCGGCCCTCCCGCTTCATCTACTACCCGAGCCACGGCTTCCCCGGCACGGACGGCGGAGCCCTCCTGGCGTCCTACACGTGCTCCGACGACTCCACCCTCTTTCAGGGCGTGAGCGAGGAGGATGTGATGGCGCTGGTCCTGGAAGACCTGGTGAAGATCCACGGCGAGGCCGTCCGGCCCCTTTGGACGGGCGGCCTGGTGAAGAAGTGGGGCCTGGACCCCTACAGCCTGGGGGCCTTCGCCCTGTACACGCCCTACCAGCAGGTGGACTACGCGGCGGAGCTGTTCCGGAGCGAGGGCAGGGTGCACTTCGCGGGGGAACACACGGCCACCCCCCACGGCTGGATAGAGACCGCCATGAAGTCGGCACTCAGGGCGGCCAAAGACATTAACGGCCTCACTCTTTAGCCAGGATGCAAATGTGTGCCCTATTCAAGACTTTGATTGTACATGTCCACAATCCTGTCCCCTTGAGTTTAGTTACTGCACAGTTACAACATTGTCTGTTTTACATAGAACATTTCAATCTCCATATCATAAGATGCTGCACCAACCAGTACAGCATTAGAACAGTTTGGAAATGTTGTGTGTATATTGTAAAATATAATATTTATATTTAAGGATTAAATGAATAAAAACATGGACAACAGGAGAAAAAACATTGTGGTTGGAAATCCAATTGTTTAATACAATATATGTGCCTACATAGGGACGGGGGTGGGTATACACCTCAACAAGTTACAACTGCAAAGGTCAAATGAGTAGACTCATGGAGAACATAAACACACCATGTGGGGAACTCTTCTTCATCAGGTTGCCAGTCATATCTTATGTATGTCAGGGGAACCACAAGGCTTCCATCACATCACAGGCTGCCACAACCAACTGACAAACATGTTCTTATAAATAAACACACTAAATGGGTGTTGATGGGTGTGTGTGCTCAGTGTGGGCCCTTCTGGACCATCTGTGTGAAGCGGTTGGTGATGGACAAAGTGGTGTCGATGAAGCGCTCCACGCAGTTCACGAGACACGTGGATGTCCGGCTGTCCAGCTTGGAGCCTAGGCTGTCCACACACTTGTCCCAGCACACGTCGGTGAAGTTGTGCACCTGTAATAACCAATATGAACAGCACCATTCATTAGTAATAACAGACTAACAGTCCTGCAGGCAATTCACCACGTTTACAAAGTGTCACAAATAATTAGCTTACAATTGCTGCACATTACAGCAACTTTAACACACACACACACACACACAGTGTTTAAAACATTGGTGTTTTCATTTGCCGGCCCATTAGTTAGTTAGCTCCTAAGCCTGGAACTGGTTTAAGGTTTAAGGCTCCTCACCTGAGCCTGGAACTGGTTTAAGGTTTAAGGCTCCTCACCTGAGCCTGGAACTGGTTTAAGGTTTAAGGCTCCTCACCTGAGCCTGGAACTGGTTTAAGGTTTAAGGCTCCTCACCTGAGCCTGGAACTGGTTTAAGGTTTAAGGCTCCTCACCTGAGCCTGGAACTGGTTTAAGGCTCCTCACCTGAGCCTGGAACTGATTTAAGGCTCCTCATCTGAGCCTGGAACTGGTTTAAGGTTTAAGGCTCCTCACCTGAGCCTGGAACTGGTTTAAGGCTCCTCACCTGAGCCTGGAACTGGTTTAAGGCTCCTCACCTGAGCCTGGAACTGGTTTAAGGTTTAAGGCTCCTCACCCGAGCCTGGAACTGGCTTAAGGCTCCTCACCTGAGCCTGGAACTGGTTTAAGGTTTAAGGCTCCTCACCTGAGCCTGGAACTGGGCTTTCTGCTGCTCGATGGCGATCATCCGCTGCAGCTCGGAGGCCTCCGCCTTCTCCGATGAGCTGTAATCGAAGCTGTCCATTGCGTTCAGTTCAGTGTTCCTATTCGGTATTCGGTTCTCAAGAAGAACCCAAACACCGACCGATCCCCTCGAAGGTAAAGCGTGCGAAGATTCGGGAATGACCTTGTGTGAACCGGAAGTACTTCCTTCCGTGCTGCCGCAGCCAGTGAATAAAACGCCGATCTACAAAATATCTGCACCGTCCTCATTCAGAGCTATATGTATGTGGAACGTTCACATTCGCGATATGACTCTACTATTTTAATCGTAACGTTAAATCAAGGTTAAATGACCAATGGTTGGTATGTGTTTGTCACCCCGTTTGTATGTGCGTGTTTGGCGCTATTTATAACATTTATAATAACGTTAGTCAACGCCACACCACCAATGTTGTGTCTCCTCTTTGACAGGGGACCGTATAAGTACTGGTTCCGGTTCCGGTTCACTGGGCGGTGACCTTGGTTGACTTGTCGTCATGGCGTCTATCGTCCTCCTGAGCTCCGTGTTCCACCGAGGAGCTAAACGTGAGTCTTTATTGTTCCTTTATCCTCATGTCGTGTGTGTTTTAATGTCTTTATTGGGCTTCGTGTGACGATAGGGTGTTAAAGGTGGCTGCTTTAACACCTTTTAAAACAGGAAGTGGAAGGGCTGGAGAGTGAAGTTCGCAGACGTTCACCACAATAGTGTCTGTCAGTTAATCAATAATCGATATGTGATCGCTTGTTTACAGCCCTAGTTTACCAGTTCATCGTCCTCCTAAAAAAAACACATCGGTATCCTGCAGCTTAGGTCATTATGTTATGATGTCATCAGTGGGCTGTAGTCTTATTGGTGATCATGTTGATCGATGACCTCATCAGTGGGCTGTAGTCTTATTGGTGATCATGTTGATCGATGACTTCATCAGTGGGCTGTAGTCTTATTGATCATGTTGATGATGACCTCATCAGTGGGCTGTAGTCTTATTGGTGTTGACCCTGTGTGTGTGTGTGTTGGTCCTCAGCCCTGTTCCATCGTGGTGCTCTGCTCGCCAGGCCGCTGGTCGTCCCACACAAGGACCAGGAAAGCCCCTTCCTTCTGTCGGCAAGGATCCACGTTTCACAGACCGTAAATGGTACAGTAGAGTTTCTTTGCCCAACTTTTGATATCTACTGATCTCTGCTGTCCACCCAGAAAATAAACAACAACAACAGCAAGACAATTGGGTATTTAATTTAGTATTGTGCGGTCAGAAGAAGCAGGCCTTAACTCTTCTAGAGGTGTATTCTAAACGACTGCTCCCAGTCAGTGGCGATAAGCCTTCAAGGTATTTGCCGGTCCATTTGTCTTGCCTTGTGAAGCCCTGCTCGTCTTATCTGGAACCAGAACATTCGGCCTGTAGGAAACCCCCAGCAGGTGCTGGAGATGAGGAAGAAACCCAGAAGGACGGTTCTTTTAATTAATTTATATTTATGCAAACCGCCATTGTGACCCAGAGTTAAACCTGAAGCCCAAACCCTGCTTCGTAGTACAGGCCCCTGGCCGAGGGCTGTTCTGTCAATATTCTGCCAACTTTGAAAGAACATAAAACATGACATCACAAATAAAATATGAAATATGCTATCGCAATCTTTACAGAATAGCAGAGGCCCAGATCGTTGTAATATGGCATCACATGGTCCCATTTTAGGGTGCATACTTTAAAGAAGAATTGACCAGTAAGGCGGTCAATCGAAGGTGCTCTGTACTTTAGCAGGAGGAGAGGACCACCAGAAAGACGTCTCATGAGAGGAACACCATGCTAAACGTATCTGAGAACAAAGCCCAGGGGGGATTGAGCTTCCATGTTGGATGCTTAACTGCACTGACGAGCTGGACTTGTTGTTTTTTATGTGGAGGAGAAGTGATTATTGAACATGAATTAAGTCTTAACTTGGGAGACCACATGGAGCGGCAGGATAGCTCAGTCTGTTGGGACATTAGATCTAACATGCGTGTCGTGGCTTTTTCAGTCTGATTTGGGCTTCATTGAATACCTGAATCAGCCTTCCATATCATTGCTGTTCCATCCGGGGCCGTTACCTTATCTCTTACCCCCCCCCCCCCTTATGTTTTTCCAGCGGCTGCGGGCTCCAACGCAGCCTCTTTGCATTGGACAGGTGAGCGGGCGGTGAGCGTCTTGCTGCTGGCTCTGGGCCCCACAGCCTACCTGTACCCCGGGGCAGCCGTGGACTACTCCCTGGCCGCCGCCCTCACCCTGCACGGACACTGGTGGGTGTGGGGGTTCATAATATCTATACTTTCAGTAAAAAAAAATAAGTTTTCAGTTTTACAATAAATGTATTTGTTTTACTGGAGGCGCTATAAAATGAAATAGATTACTATCATTAGAAGCTCTGTCCCCATGAGTCCCCAGCCTGCTGGGGGGCCGGTCAGCATTTCAGTCGAGGAGCTGAGGGACGAGGGCCCTACACGTCGGCTATTCCTGTGAACGTTTCTCAGTCCTGTGTTTATGGTTCAGTGGTTTGTTTGAGTGTCAATGACAATTATTGCCATGCAGTTGTATGGACGGGTATTTAGGGTTTATGGGGAAAGTGGGAGTTAGAAATGGTTGAAAAATGTTCTTCAACTTTTTCCCCCCTCGTGGCCAACCGTTTCTGCCGACGTGAGAATGTGGCTTTAGCTTAGCATCGCGGCGCAACGCTCAGTCATCACAGAGCAAGTGACATCGGCATGCGTCGGCCACTAAATCCAAGTCACAAGTGGTGGTAATTCCTCCTAAGTCGTGGCATTCGAGGGACCGGCTCTCCTCAGTTCCTGACCCGTGCTGTCTGTGGAGAGACCGTCTCTGGTCCGTAACAAGGCACTGGAAAGCATTAAGAGAATTGGGTGGGGGGGGGGTCTTCGTCTAGTTGGCTCAATGGATAAGCCCCAGTAAGAAGGGTGAGGTCAGAAAGACTAGCTGATTCAGGTTGAGTGACCTTTGTATGTGTGGTGGTTGATTGTTGGGTTAAACGGTTTAATCCTACCCATACCCTGGCTGGGATCGTGTGTTTGGTAGAGAGACGGTCCTTCCTGCTATACGTCAGCTTAATGCTCTGAGGTTTCATATTTGTATTTGTTTCTGGTGCTTTAAAGGAATAACCAATATAATGATTAATCATGTTTTATCTTGGTCAAACTTGATAAGGTCAACTTAAAACAACATACTTTTTCTTTATTTTCTTCTAAAATGAGGTTTTCTTCATCATAGGGGCCTTGGCCAAGTGTTAACGGACTACGTTCACGGAGACGCCAAAATCAAGATGGCCAACGCAGGTCTCTTCCTCCTGTCAACGGTCACCTTCGCCGGCCTCTGCTACTTCAACTACAATGACGTGGGCATCTGCAAAGCCATCGCTCTGCTGTGGAGCAAGTAACCCCAGACCCAAAGCCACCGCTCTGCTGTGGAGCAAGTAACCCCAGACCCAAAGCTGTGCTCTGGAGGGACATGGGGGGGGGGTGGAGACTGTGGTGGGGGCTGCTGCCTGTAAACCATTCAAGGGAGGGATTCTACCTAAATTGTTTTATATTTCAAACAAACCATTACAGCCATTCACAAGTGTGTGTAATTGTAAGTAATGCGCTCTCCCTTTTAGGCTTGTCACTGGTTTCTTGTATGCATCTTTTGCTCCTGCAGATCCAGGCACTGAATTTAAACTTGTTAACCTGTGACTAGTCAGAGGCCCTCTGTTGGTTCCACAATGCACCCTGCTGCCCTCGATGTGGCGCTTTGGGGTTTAGAAGGCAAAACGCATGAGATTAACCTTTGAGTTTTTAGAAGCCAAGTAACGCAAGTTACAACATGTCGTCCGCTACTCTTCGCGCTGTTCTGCTCGCTTCTGCTGCGATGTGAACTCCACACACTCCCTTATTATAACATATATATAACAGATATACAAAACTATTTACTCCTCTTTGACTGTTGAATACACATAGCCAATAACTTGTGTATCACATATGTCACAAATAAGTACACATGGCTGTATAAATGCAATATTGGAACTGCTTTCTTTCTTTGAAGTAGGCGTGGCGGTCAAGTCAGGCAAGTTGATACTTCTCAGAGCAATTCGATATTGTCATCAATAAATACCTGAATTGCATTTTGACCATAACTTGTACTCAATAAATTCTTGTCATGTATCAAGTAAAATAAAGTGTCTTACATTGGTTGGCCAGTAGGTGTCTGGTGAGCTTCATGTGTTAATTAAGCTCCATGGAGTTCAAGTCATTGAGCTGTCAGAATGTCGTGTACAAATGAGTAGTCTCGTACACAACGCACAAGTCTCACCAGATTAAAGTTGGATCAATACGTTGTTTGCTTTTATTGAAAGATGAACACATTATTTTAATGAATCCTTTAGTAATTATAATCTTACAGGCCTATTTGGTGTTTATTGTCAGTATAATACAATGTGTGGGTTTACTATACAGCACGCCTGTATTTCATTGGATTGCATGGGTGTTTCACAGGACATGAGGAAGAAAGGCAAATTATAAAGGGAACCTTTCCAAGCCTTGACTGCTGTATATGAGTATATATGGTTATTTGTCTCAAAGTAAGTCAGACTACGTCTGGATAAAGTCTGATCGGACCTGTTGGTTGGTTGTTGCTGGCATCAATTAGCAAGCATAGCAAAAACGCGTATCCAGTGCTCACCCATTGATCACGGGATTCTATTTAAGAAAAATCTCCCTTAAAAATATGGATTTACGTTTGCTGACAGAGAGCCATGTCGATGTGGCACCCGTCGTCCAACTCGTCCTCCTGCCAGGGACGCAGCACTAGTTTGTGCATCGAGTCATCGTCCTGTTCAGGGACCTTTTTGAACCCCAGGACGTGGTCCTTGTGGACTGCTGACTGGAACAGGTAGCTGTTGCTGCACTGGCTGCTGTTCCTCATGAAGAACAGAACCGCACAGCGGTCGTCCTCAATGGTTTCTGGAAGGCTCTCCTACATTAGCAAAGAACATTAACACATATACGGTATATATATATATTACAGTACTGTCTGAAAAAGTTGTTTGACACAAATTCCCCTAATTATTAGTTATTTTCACTTGTGTACTTGAATGTATGTATGAGTATGAGTACATCAGAATCAGAAAGAGGTGTATTGCCAGGTTTTCACATCAAAGGATGTTGTATCTTGATGTGTTGTTTCCGTTTCACATTTCCTCCCAATTTGTGACACTAAATACCACATCCTATAATGCTTTCATGGTTTCACACTGTGTCACGTGTTAAATATAGACTCATTTACAGTCATCCTGAATGAATGAACGGTCCCTTGCGGCCCATCCTCCTCACAGCCCCACTCACCATGGTCTCCACCTGGATGTCGCGTGTGTCCGCACAGGACACCACTTTGTACTGGTTTCCCTGCACGGTGGACAGGGTGACGGGCAGGCCGCGCTTCCCCAGGGCCAGAGCGCTATCGGGGCCTTCATTGAATGTATTAACCGTGAACCTGCAGTCTGAACGGCAGCAGTAAGGTAGTTCACCACGTCAGTAAGTAAGTATATGAATACAAGTATTCAACAGGTAGTGAGCAGGGATATGCAACAACTTCAACACAGGACCATATTCTCAATAGCAAAGTGATTCTCCAGTGGTATAGTATAGTATATAGTATATAGGTATAGTATAGTATATAGTATATAGGTATAGTATAGTATATAGGTATAGTATAGTATATAGTATATAGGTATAGTATATAGGTATAGTATAGTATATAGTATATAGGTATAGTATAGTATATAGTATATAGGTATAGTATAGTATATAGTATATAGGTATAGTATATAGTATATAGGTATAGTATAGTCCTACCAGGTCTACAGCGCTCCTGCATGGTCAGATCCTCAAAGACCAGCTGGTCTCCACTAGCCACATAGAGGATGAAGTTATCTTTGTTCATGAGCCAATGCTCAGAGAATGTAGTTGATTTATGAAAGGAATCAGTAAGCAAATCTGTATGAAATAATAGATTCAGAAACCGGGAGGAAATGGGGAGTAAGCATTCCATTGTACTGTACATTGTATTTACATGGCAAATAAAAACATGTTGAATCTTGAATGCTTCTTGCCAACATAGGCCTGGTCTATGTAAATAGACTACATACAAATAATTCTAATTATAAGTTAAAAAAAACCACATTACCTGTTTCATCCTCCCCAACTACTCAGCAGGGGTTAGAAAGAGTTATTATTGATTAGTATCAGTGTTGAAACAGTGAACAGTTTGTGTGTAGACCTGTTCCAAGGAACCTCTTTGAGAGGATTGGTTTGAGGTGTTGGGTTACCTTGGAAGTAGAAGCTGTGCCCCTTAGTTCCACTGAACGTGCACTGGAGATTGCAGAAACTGGCAGCCATTACCTGGATGACACAAAATGCTCATACCATCAAACCACGGCACAGTCATTTGTGTTGTAATTTGAATTACAATTAGTGTATTGATTATTATATATGGGTGTCACGGTTACAGTGGGTGACAGGGAGCATGGCCACGCGCCTGGGGGTCTAGACACCCTGCTAGATCCTACTTGTTCTCCCTCGATGACCTCTAAATACACCCGCCTGTCTCCTACCTGACGATACTCCGACCCCCGGTATCCAGACCCCTCGCCTTATTTTATAACTGCTGTCTGTCGTCGGGTTTTGCACACAAGATTTTCACATCACTGCTTTATACTTGTGTAAACTGTGTGACAATAAACTTGACTTGACTTGACTTGACTTTTTAGCATCTGAGATGACACATGCCAGCTGCACTGGTAGAAAGCCTCACTTCATGTTCTGTGTAGCTTACAGGAAGCCATGACCACACGCCCTGTTCAGGTGAACCAGTAGACCTGCTCACATACTCACATACTCACATACTCATATACTCACATACTCATATACTCACATACTCACATACTCACATACTCACATACTCATATACTCACATACTCATATACTCATATACTCACATACTCATATACTCACATACTCATATACTCACATACTCACATACTCATATACTCACATACTCATATACTCATATACTCACATACTCACATACTCATATACTCATATACTCACATACTCACATACTCACATACTCACATACTCACATACTCATATACTCATATACTCACATACTCATATACTCACATACTCACATACTCACATACTCACATACTCATATACTCACATACTCACATACTCACATACTCACATACTCACATACTCACATACTCACATACTCACATACTCACATACTCATATACTCACATACTCATATACTCATATACTCACATACTCACATACTCACATACTCATATACTCATATACTCACATACTCATATACTCACATACTCACATACTCATATACTCACATACTCATATACTCATATACTCACATACTCACATACTCACATACTCACATACTCATATACTCACATACTTATATACTCACATACTCATATACTCATATACTCACATACTCACATACTCATATACTCATATACTCATATACTCACGACTTACCTGTAGCAGCAGCTAACCAATACTATGATATACAACTTGAACCATTTGGAACGATGAGGAACATATTGGCTTTAATCATAACCAAACAAGTTGTATAAAACGTCCTACCTCAGATCGTGGTTTTGCGAGTTATGAAAATCACCGACAACATCATTTCCTCTTTGTTGGAGTAACCTTTTGCTGTAATTACAACCATCGGCCACTGGCGGCGCCAAAGACGCGCAGGGGCTTTGGCAGTGGCTGAAACACAGACTATAACAAATATAATTGATTTTGTATCAAATATAATTTTAATAATATCATTTATTTATTAATTTTTTTTTTATAATTTAATTTAATTTAATTTTATATTAATTTTATAAAATATGTCTGACATAGACGGTCTGAAAGCTTTACATTTACGTTTTTAACAGATGCAAACTAATAGACATGCTGTGAAGAGTAGTGTGAAGTATACATAATTTCTTCATAGTGTCGCACCTGCTGTATATACATTTATATATTTTTATCCTGTTTTCATAATTGCATACCCCTGATCACTACCTGTTGAATACTTGTATACTTACCTATAGTGTATTTTTATACCCTAAGTATAAAACTATACACTATCTGTGATACTGGATGCATCGTAAGGGCCATGTGTGTTGAGGCGACCAGGGATGTGAATTGGCACGGTAGGCTCCATCTCGCTGCAGTATAGAGGCTTTAATTTGATGCTTTGTTCAATAAAGACATTGAACTTAGTATCCGGACCTCTGAGAAAGATTCTTATTCCAACCGAGTAGAAATTATACTACAATACCTAGACTGTCTTTTAGCCACTGTTAACTGTACTATTATATATATTATTATATTATATATTACCATGCACTTTACTGCAACATTTGCATATCTGGATAGATGCCAAATTATTTTCGCTCTTCTGTACTTTGCAATGACAATAAATGTAAATGTAATTGTAACGGTCCGAAAAACATGTATGTTAAAATATTAATTTTTGGGTTTGCTTATCTGCTCATATTATTGTATTTTATAAAGTTACAAAATTATTGCTCAATAATATAATGTTAATAGTCTCTAGGGAACTGAAAGTTGATATTTGTTAATTTAATACAAATGTAAACTGTTAATTTGCGAGTCACATGACCACAGTTGGGTCAAAGGCGTCGCATTGTGGGTGAGAGTGCACGTTTAATGTCCTCCGTCAAAAAGACGGAGGACATTAACGGTTGTTATAGTATAGTGTTGTTATAGTATAGTGTTGTTATAGTATAGTGTTGTTATACTATAGTGTTGTTATAGTATAGTGTTGTTATAGTATAGTGTTGTTATAGTATAGTCTTGTTGTTATACTATAGTGTTGTTATAGTATAGTGTTGTTATAGTATAGTGTTGTTATAGTATAGTGTTGTTATACTATAGTGTTGTTATAGTATAGTGTTGTTATAGTATAGTGTTGTTATAGTATAGTCTTGTTGTTATACTATAGTGTTGTTATAGTATAGTGTTGTTATAGTATAGTGTTGTTATAGTATAGTGTTTTTATAGTATAGTGTTGTTGTTCTAGTATAGTGTTTTTATAGTATAGTGTTGTTCTAGTATAGTGTTGTTATAGTATAGTGTTGTTATAGTATAGTGTTGTTATAGTATAGTGTTTTTATAGTATAGTGTTGTTATAGTATAGTGTTGTTATAGTATAGTGTTGTTATAGTATAGTCTTGTTGTTATAGTATAGTGTTGTTATAGTATAGTGTTGTTATACTATAGTGGTGTTATAGTATAGTGTTGTTATAGTATAGTGTTGTTATAGTATAGTCTTGTTGTTATAGTATAGTCTTGTTATAGTATAGTGTTGTTATAGTATAGTCTTGTTGTTATAGTATAGTGTTGTTATAGTATAGTGTTGTTATAGTATAGTCTTGTTGTTATAGTATAGTGTTGTTATAGTATAGTGTTGTTATACTATAGTGGTGTTATAGTATAGTGTTGTTATAGTATAGTCTTGTTGTTATAGTATAGTGTTGTTATAGTATAGTGTTGTTGTTATAGTATAGTGTTGTTATAGTATAGTGTTGTTATAGTATAGTGTTGTTATAGTATAGTGTTGTTGTAGTATAGTTTTGTTATAGTATAGTCTTGTTATAGTATAGTGTTGTTGTTATAGTATAGTCTTGTTGTTATAGTATAGTGTTGTTATAGTATAGTGTTGTTATAGTATAGTGTTGTTATAGTATAGTCTTGTTGTTATAGTATAGTGTTGTTATAGTATAGTGTTGTTATAGTATAGTCTTGTTATAGTATAGTCTTGTTATAGTATAGTCTTGTTGTTATAGTATAGTGTTGTTATAGTATAGTCATGGACAGCCGCCAACCACCTGAAGCTCAACCTTGACAAGACTGAGCTCCTCTTCATACCGGGGAAAGACTGCCCTCAGATGGACCTACTGGTCACCATCGAGAACACCCAAGTCTCCCCCTCAACCACAACAAGAGACCTTGGTGTGGTGGTAGATGACCAGCTGTCCTGCAATGCCAACGTCACCGCGGTGGCCCGATCTTGCAGAATTGCCCTCTACAACATCCACAGGATCCGGCCCTTCCTCACACGTGAAGCGGCGCAGATCCTGGTCCAAGCGCTCGTCATCACCCGCCTCGACTACTGCAACTCTCTCCTGGCGGGACTCCCCGCCTCTGCAACCAAGCCCCTCCAACGCATCCAGAACGCAGCAGCACGCCTGGTATTCAACCTACCAAAATTCTCCCACGTGACCCCTCTCTTCCGCGATCTCCACTGGCTTCCGGTAAATGCTCGCATCAAATTCAAGACTCTGGTGCTGACCTTTAGGGCAGTCAATGGAACTGCCCCAGCCTACCTCCAGGCGTTGGTCAAACCCTACATCCCAGCCAGAGCGCTCCGCTCAACTTCTGCCAGGCGACTTGTTCGACCTTCACTGATGACAACCAAACATCGCTCGTCCAAGACCCAGCTCTTCACGGCTCTGGCTCCACAGGTGGAATGAACTCCCGTCTCATGTCAGGACGGCAGAGTCCCTCGCCAGCTTCCGCAAGAGACTCAAGACCCACCTGTTCAGAGTCCACCTGGACTCTCCTTGAACCCTCCTTCTCCTTCGTGAAACCCCTAAACTTGCTTAAGTCCTGACATTAATAGCTCTTAGCATGTTGTATATGTTAGCAAGTGTATATCCTTAATGTTGATAACACGCTCTTATCACAGCTACTTAAGCAGGTGACCTAGCAGTACGAAATTGTGTTATTCATCTTGTTAATATGAATACTTGTGAACTGCTGTATTTTTATGTTTGCGTACCCCAGTGTTATGCTATTGTCTGCTTCAGCTAATGTACACCTTGTAAGTCGCTTTGGATAAAAGCGTCTGCCAAATGCCCTAAATGTAAATGTAAATGTCTTGTTATAGTATAGTCTTGTTATAGTATAGTGTTGTTATAGTATAGTGTTGTTATAGTATAGTCTTGTTGTTATAGTATAGTGTTGTTATAGTATAGTCTTGTTATAGTATAGTCTTGTTGTTATAGTATAGTCTTGTTATAGTATAGTGTTGTTATAGTATAGTGTTGTTATAGTATAGTCTTGTTATAGTATAGTGTTGTTATAGTATAGTCTTGTTATAGTATAGTCTTGTTATAGTATAGTCTTGTTGTTATAGTATAGTGTTGTTATAGTATAGTGTTGTTATAGTATAGTGTTGTTATAGTATAGTGTTGTTATAGTATAGTGTTGTTATAGTATAGTCTTGTTATAGTATAGTCTTGTTATAGTATAGTGTTGTTATAGTATAGTCTTGTTATAGTATAGTCTTGTTATAGTATAGTCGTTGTTATAGTATAGTGTTGTTATAGTATAGTGTTGTTATAGTATAGTGTTGTTATAGTATAGTCTTGTTATAGTATAGTGTTGTTATAGTATAGTGTTGTTATAGTATAGTCTTGTTATAGTATAGTGTTGTTATAGTATAGTCTTGTTATAGTATAGTGTTGTTATAGTATAGTTTGTTATAGTATAGTGTTGTTATAGTATAGTGTTGTTATAGTATAGTCTTGTTGTTATAGTATAGTGTTGTTATAGTATAGTGTTGTTATAGTATAGTGTTGTTATAGTATAGTGTTGTTATAGTATAGTCTTGTTATAGTATAGTCTTGTTATAGTATAGTCTTGTTGTTATAGTATAGTGTTATAGTATAGTGTTGTTATAGTATAGTGTTGTTATAGTATAGTGTTGTTATAGTATAGTGTTGTTATAGTATAGTCTTGTTGTTATAGTATAGTGTTGTTATAGTATAGTGTTGTTATAGTATAGTGTTGTTATAGTATAGTCTTGTTATAGTATAGTGTTGTTATAGTATAGTCTTGTTATAGTATAGTCTTGTTATAGTATAGTCTTGTTGTTATAGTATAGTGTTGTTATACTATAGTGTTGTTATAGTATAGTGTTGTTATAGTATAGTGTTGTTATAGTATAGTCTTGTTATAGTATAGTGTTGTTATAGTATAGTGTTGTTATAGTATAGTGTTGTTATAGTATAGTGTTGTTATAGTATAGTGTTGTTATAGTATAGTGTTGTTATAGTATAGTGTTGTTATAGTATAGTGTTGTTATAGTATAGTGTTGTTATAGTATAGTCTTGTTGTTGTTGTGAGTCAGAGGCCGAGTCAGTTGGCCTCAGAGATGTGACGGACGCTGTACTTCAGGACTAAGTAAAACACAGCTAATTAACCATTTCACCCCTCAATGCAATCTACTGGGATATTTGAACGTGCTAGACTTTCATTAAAGTACTATATGAACTCATAGAATATTGTGAATATGGTGAATTAAGGACCAAATCCTCAGAGATAGAATAGAGAGTACCCTACCCTGAGAGAGATCTGAGAGACCCTGAGAGAGATCAACACACTCCCACCTAAAACACACCCTCCCAGTCAGCTTGATCCTATGGGCAGCATAATCCCAGAGATCCTTAGATCAAGTCACCCTATATAAACATATATATAAGGAGGAAAGAGAAACTAGAGTGGAAGGCTTACATCCTGACACATGGTACAGGTCCTGGTATTTAGTTCCTTCTTTCTTATGTTCGTAACCTCAAAGAAAGAGATGTAGTAGAACCAACGGACGGCCTGGCAGCCAGCCGACCGCTGGTTCACCCCCTGACTTTGGCCAATAGGAAGAGAAGAGCTAAGTGGAACATGTTCCTTTCAGAACTATCTCACATATTTTGCTCTGTTTTCAAATTAACCCCATTTTGGGCCAAGCTGGAAATGCATTGGATTTGCAATATATGTTCATACAACCGATTATAGAGGCCCAAAGGGATTTGACACTTGGAAACCAGTTTGAAGACACAGATGTCATCAAATGTCATCTAAATGTCATCTAAATGTCATCTCAAGATATCAGGTGACATGTGTGAAATATTTTCTCCGCTAAATTGAAGGTGGATTGTTGGATTGGAGTGTTCGTACTACAAACCAGTAACAATCCCAGTGGATTAAGTGTTTCTGTCTTGGTGCTACAACCTCAAAAAGACTTCCTTCACATACTTCTGCTTTAGTTTTGAATTCACAATTTTGCACTTTTGTAGTATTATTCAAGGTCAGATTCAAGGTTTTTATAAGGTACAATGGAGTGCTTCCTCCCCATTCCCGCAGTAGACACTTTCTAAACACTATAATATAACAAATCAATACTGTACACAATAACAATAACAATACAAATAACTAAAAAGTGATGGATTACATTACAGGCATTTAGCAGACGCTTTTATCCAAAGCGACTTACAGTAGTATGGATGGATTGAATGTGTTGAATTGTGCAAAATTGTACAAAAAAACATTTAGAAAGCCTTTTAAAGTGCCAGTAGTGCAGCAGCATCATGAATACAGAGCAGTAACTGTGATGAGTCCAGAAAGTCCAGCTTAGTAGGACAGAGTAATGTTAATGACATGTTATGATAGTGTAATGTTAATGACATGTTATGATAGTGTCATGTTAATGACATGTTATGATAGTGTAATGTTAATGACATGTTATGATAGAGTAATGTTAATGACATGTTATGATAGTGTAATGTTAATGACATGTTATGATAGTGTAATGTTAATGACATGTTATGATAGAGTAATGTTAATGACATGTTATGATAGTGTCATGTTAATGACATGTTATGATAGAGTAATGTTAATGACATGTTATGATAGTGTCATGTTAATGACATGTTATGATAGAGTAATGTTAATGACATGTTATGATAGTGTAATGTTAATGACATGTTATGATAGTGTAATGTTAATGACATGTTATGATAGTGTAATGTTAATGACATGTTATGATAGTGTCATGTTAATGACATGTTATGATAGTGTCATGTTAATGACATGTTATGATAGTGTAATGTTAATGACATGTTATGATAGTGTAATGTTAATGACATGTTATGATAGTGTAATGTTAATGACATGTTATGATAGTGTAATGTTAATGACATGTTATGATAGTGTCATGTTAATGACATGTTATGATAGTGTCATGTTAATGACATGTTATGATAGTGTCATGTTAATGACATGTTATGATAGTGTCATGTTAATGACATGTTACGATAGTGTAATGTTAATGACATGTTACGATAGTGTCATGTTAATGACATGTTATGATAGTGTAATGTTAATGACATGTTATGATAGTGTAATGTTAATGACATGTTATGATAGTGTAATGTTAATGACATGTTATGATAGTGTAATGTTAATGACATGTTATGACAGTGTAATGTTAATGACATGTTACGATAGTGTAATGTTAATGACATGTTATGATAGTGTAATGTTAATGACATGTTATGATTGTGGCAGCACTCCTAGCAGTTCAGTAGGTCACTGCGTGTCGATAAAAACTATCCTTAAACCTGGTAGTCCTTAAGGTACGGATGCTGAGGAACCGGTGACCAGACGGTAGAGGGGAGAAGAGATGGAGCCCAGGGTGGTTGTGGTCCTTAGTGATGGAGATGACCTTCTTCTGACATCTGGTCCTAAAGATCTCCTCAATGCATGGAAGTGCACACCCGATGATCTTCTCTGCTGTCCCCACGACCCTCTGGATGGCTTTCTTGTCCTGTGCAGTGGTGTTTCCATACCACACAGAGACACCAGTTGTCTCTATGGTGCCACGGTAGAAGTTCACCAGCCACTGTTTGATCACGTATAGAGATCACAGTAGAGCTACAACATGGGCCTGCCATCAGTTAAAGATGTAGGAATGTAGGCTACAAAGAATTAGAATATTAATATATACATTTTGTATATCTGCCACTGTGGATCCAGAAGGTCCATTTTCACAGTGGTTTTGATAGATTATTGCTAAAATAGACATTAGAAAATGTTTGGTGTGTAAATATGTTTTACTGCTTTTGTAACGCATGTAGTCCACAACAGTCAAATGGAGTGTATTTGGTACATCTTTCTATATGTCTATCTGTCTGTCCGTCTGTCTGTCTGTCTGTCTGTCTGTCTGTCTGTCTGTCTGTCTGTCTGTCCTTCTGCTGGCTTAATTGTCTCATCGTTTCTTCTTGGTGGATTAATCACATGGCATATATGAAAGGTAACCATATACCGTACCTGTAGCAAAGCCACCTTATTAAGAAACAGGAAGCAGTCAAACAGGGGGCATTGAGCTTCTTTATGGCCTCATAAAACCCATGAAGCCATCTGGAGGTCAGGGTGTGTGTGAGTTGGAGGGGAAGCTCCATGGATTCATCACATGCCGTATATGGAATGGAACCCTCTAAAGTACACTTATAACCCTCTAAGGTACACTTATAACCTTTTTAAGGTACACTTATAACCCTATAAGGTACACTTCTAACACTCTAAGGTACACTTATAACCCTCTAAGGTACTATTATAACCCTCTAAGGTACACTTATAACCATCTAAGTGTACATGTAGCAGCCACCTTGTGTGGCCCATCACATCTATCTATTTATTTATTTATTTATTTATTTATTTATTTGAGGGACTTGAACTGCCGTGAAGTCCTTCCCCACTGAGCTACTGCCCCCCGGGAATCAGTGTGTTCCCTCCTGATAACAGGGTTTGTAAATGATTTGTGATGCGTTAGATCTAGTTTGACACACTATTTATATCTTATCTTAGAGAATGAGATAGGGTGGCACCAACAGTTTTTAACATAAGGAATTGTAATGTGTGGGACATGCACTTTGTACTCAATCAGTCAAATGTGAACTCTTATGATCACCTTTGTTATTATTGGATCATATAGAATATTCATATAAAGTCATAGGACATATTTTTGAAAACAATGTTTAGTTTCCGTAGACCAAGGCTAAGAGTTTGCCGTTTGAGTCAAACGGCATGAAAAGCATCATGATAGCCATCATGATGCTTATTGTTGATAAAGATCCTGTGGAACTGATTTGAACTGCTGTGTATGTGGTGAGGGCCCAGAGACATGGCACTGTAACGTCATGAGGGATGTGTATGTGGTGAGGGCCCAGAGACATGGCACTGTAACGTCATGAGGGATGTGTATGTGGTGAGGGCCCAGAGACATGGCACTGTAACGTCATGAGGGATGTGTATGTGGTGAGGGCCCAGAGACATGGCACTGTAACGTCATGAGGGATATGTATGTGGTGAGGGCCCAGAGACAGAGCGCTGTAACGTCATGAGGGATGTGTATGTGGTGAGGGCCCAGAGACATGGCACTGTAACGTCATGAGGGATGTGTATGTGGTGAGGGCCCAGAGACAGAGCGCTGTAACGTCATGAGGGATGTGTATGTGGTGAGGGCCCAGAGACATGGCACTGTAACGTCATGAGGGATGTGTATGTGGTGAGGGCCCAGAGACATGGCACTGTAACGTCATGAGGGATGTGTATGTGGTGAGGGCCCAGAGACATGGCACTGTAACGTCATGAGGGATGTGTATGTGGTGAGGGCCCAGAGACATGGCACTGTAACGTCATGAGGGATGCGTCACCGCGGTGGCCCGATCTTGCAGAATTGCCCTCTACAACATCCGCAGGATCCTGCCCTTCCTCACACGTGAAGCGGCGCAGATCCTGGTCCAAGCGCTCGTCATCACCCGCCTCGACTACTGCAACTCTCTCCTGGCGGGACTCCCCGCCTCTGCAACCAAGCCCCTCCAACGCATCCAGAACGCAGCAGCACGCCTGGTATTCAACCTACCAAAATTCTCCCACGTGACCCCTCTCTTCCGCGATCTCCACTGGCTTCCGGTAAATGCTCGCATCAAATTCAAGACTCTGGTGCTGACCTTTAGGGCAGTCAATGGAACTGCCCCAGCCTACCTCCAGGCGTTGGTCAAACCCTACATCCCAGCCAGAGCGCTCCGCTCAACTTCTGCCAGGCGACTTGTTCGACCTTCACTGATGACAACCAAACATCGCTCGTCCAAAACCCAGCTCTTCACGGCTCTGGCTCCACAGTGGTGGAATGAACTCCCGTCTCATGTCAGGACGGCAGAGTCCCTCGCCAGCTTCCGCAAGAGACTCAAGACCCACCTGTTCAGAGTCCACCTGGACTCTCCTTGAACCCTCCTTCTCCTTCGTGAAACCCCTAAACTTGCTTAAGTCCTGACATTAATAGCTCTTAGCATGTTGTATATGTTAGCAAGTGTATATCCTTAATGTTGATAACACGCTCTTATCACAGCTACTTAAGCAGGTGACCTAGCAGTACGAAATTGTGTTATTCATCTTGTTAATATGAATACTTGTGAACTGCTGTATTTTTATGTTTGCGTACCCCAGTGTTATGCTATTGTCTGCTTCAGCTAATGTACACCTTGTAAGTCGCTTTGGATAAAAGCGTCTGCCAAATGCCCTAAATGTAAATGTAAATGTCTTGTTATAGTATAGTCTTGTTATAGTATAGTGTTGTTATAGTATAGTGTTGTTATAGTATAGTCTTGTTGTTATAGTATAGTGTTGTTATAGTATAGTCTTGTTATAGTATAGTCTTGTTGTTATAGTATAGTCTTGTTATAGTATAGTGTTGTTATAGTATAGTGTTGTTATAGTATAGTCTTGTTATAGTATAGTGTTGTTATAGTATAGTCTTGTTATAGTATAGTCTTGTTATAGTATAGTCTTGTTGTTATAGTATAGTGTTGTTATAGTATAGTGTTGTTATAGTATAGTGTTGTTATAGTATAGTGTTGTTATAGTATAGTGTTGTTATAGTATAGTCTTGTTATAGTATAGTCTTGTTATAGTATAGTGTTGTTATAGTATAGTCTTGTTATAGTATAGTCTTGTTATAGTATAGTCTTGTTGTTATAGTATAGTGTTGTTATAGTATAGTGTTGTTATAGTATAGTGTTGTTATAGTATAGTCTTGTTATAGTATAGTCTTGTTATAGTATAGTGTTGTTATAGTATAGTCTTGTTATAGTATAGTCTTGTTATAGTATAGTCTTGTTATAGTATAGTCTTGTTATAGTATAGTCTTGTTATAGTATAGTCTTGTTGTTATAGTATAGTGTTGTTATAGTATAGTCTTGTTGTTATAGTATAGTGTTGTTATAGTATAGTCTTGTTATAGTATAGTGTTGTTATAGTATAGTGTTGTTATAGTATAGTCTTGTTATAGTATAGTCTTGTTATAGTATAGTCTTGTTGTTATAGTATAGTGTTATAGTATAGTGTTGTTATAGTATAGTGTTGTTATAGTATAGTGTTGTTATAGTATAGTGTTGTTATAGTATAGTCTTGTTGTTATAGTATAGTGTTGTTATAGTATAGTGTTGTTATAGTATAGTGTTGTTATAGTATAGTCTTGTTATAGTATAGTGTTGTTATAGTATAGTCTTGTTATAGTATAGTCTTGTTATAGTATAGTCTTGTTGTTATAGTATAGTGTTGTTATACTATAGTGTTGTTATAGTATAGTGTTGTTATAGTATAGTGTTGTTATAGTATAGTCTTGTTATAGTATAGTGTTGTTATAGTATAGTGTTGTTATAGTATAGTGTTGTTATAGTATAGTGTTGTTATAGTATAGTGTTGTTATAGTATAGTGTTGTTATAGTATAGTGTTGTTATAGTATAGTGTTGTTATAGTATAGTGTTGTTATAGTATAGTCTTGTTGTTGTTGTGAGTCAGAGGCCGAGTCAGTTGGCCTCAGAGATGTGACGGACGCTGTACTTCAGGACTAAGTAAAACACAGCTAATTAACCATTTCACCCCTCAATGCAATCTACTGGGATATTTGAACGTGCTAGACTTTCATTAAAGTACTATATGAACTCATAGAATATTGTGAATATGGTGAATTAAGGACCAAATCCTCAGAGATAGAATAGAGAGTACCCTACCCTGAGAGAGATCTGAGAGACCCTGAGAGAGATCAACACACTCCCACCTAAAACACACCCTCCCAGTCAGCTTGATCCTATGGGCAGCATAATCCCAGAGATCCTTAGATCAAGTCACCCTATATAAACATATATATAAGGAGGAAAGAGAAACTAGAGTGGAAGGCTTACATCCTGACACATGGTACAGGTCCTGGTATTTAGTTCCTTCTTTCTTATGTTCGTAACCTCAAAGAAAGAGATGTAGTAGAACCAACGGACGGCCTGGCAGCCAGCCGACCGCTGGTTCACCCCCTGACTTTGGCCAATAGGAAGAGAAGAGCTAAGTGGAACATGTTCCTTTCAGAACTATCTCACATATTTTGCTCTGTTTTCAAATTAACCCCATTTTGGGCCAAGCTGGAAATGCATTGGATTTGCAATATATGTTCATACAACCGATTATAGAGGCCCAAAGGGATTTGACACTTGGAAACCAGTTTGAAGACACAGATGTCATCAAATGTCATCTAAATGTCATCTAAATGTCATCTCAAGATATCAGGTGACATGTGTGAAATATTTTCTCCGCTAAATTGAAGGTGGATTGTTGGATTGGAGTGTTCGTACTACAAACCAGTAACAATCCCAGTGGATTAAGTGTTTCTGTCTTGGTGCTACAACCTCAAAAAGACTTCCTTCACATACTTCTGCTTTAGTTTTGAATTCACAATTTTGCACTTTTGTAGTATTATTCAAGGTCAGATTCAAGGTTTTTATAAGGTACAATGGAGTGCTTCCTCCCCATTCCCGCAGTAGACACTTTCTAAACACTATAATATAACAAATCAATACTGTACACAATAACAATAACAATACAAATAACTAAAAAGTGATGGATTACATTACAGGCATTTAGCAGACGCTTTTATCCAAAGCGACTTACAGTAGTATGGATGGATTGAATGTGTTGAATTGTGCAAAATTGTACAAAAAAACATTTAGAAAGCCTTTTAAAGTGCCAGTAGTGCAGCAGCATCATGAATACAGAGCAGTAACTGTGATGAGTCCAGAAAGTCCAGCTTAGTAGGACAGAGTAATGTTAATGACATGTTATGATAGTGTAATGTTAATGACATGTTATGATAGTGTCATGTTAATGACATGTTATGATAGTGTAATGTTAATGACATGTTATGATAGAGTAATGTTAATGACATGTTATGATAGTGTAATGTTAATGACATGTTATGATAGTGTAATGTTAATGACATGTTATGATAGAGTAATGTTAATGACATGTTATGATAGTGTCATGTTAATGACATGTTATGATAGAGTAATGTTAATGACATGTTATGATAGTGTCATGTTAATGACATGTTATGATAGAGTAATGTTAATGACATGTTATGATAGTGTAATGTTAATGACATGTTATGATAGTGTAATGTTAATGACATGTTATGATAGTGTAATGTTAATGACATGTTATGATAGTGTCATGTTAATGACATGTTATGATAGTGTCATGTTAATGACATGTTATGATAGTGTAATGTTAATGACATGTTATGATAGTGTAATGTTAATGACATGTTATGATAGTGTAATGTTAATGACATGTTATGATAGTGTAATGTTAATGACATGTTATGATAGTGTCATGTTAATGACATGTTATGATAGTGTCATGTTAATGACATGTTATGATAGTGTCATGTTAATGACATGTTATGATAGTGTCATGTTAATGACATGTTACGATAGTGTAATGTTAATGACATGTTACGATAGTGTCATGTTAATGACATGTTATGATAGTGTAATGTTAATGACATGTTATGATAGTGTAATGTTAATGACATGTTATGATAGTGTAATGTTAATGACATGTTATGATAGTGTAATGTTAATGACATGTTATGACAGTGTAATGTTAATGACATGTTACGATAGTGTAATGTTAATGACATGTTATGATAGTGTAATGTTAATGACATGTTATGATTGTGGCAGCACTCCTAGCAGTTCAGTAGGTCACTGCGTGTCGATAAAAACTATCCTTAAACCTGGTAGTCCTTAAGGTACGGATGCTGAGGAACCGGTGACCAGACGGTAGAGGGGAGAAGAGATGGAGCCCAGGGTGGTTGTGGTCCTTAGTGATGGAGATGACCTTCTTCTGACATCTGGTCCTAAAGATCTCCTCAATGCATGGAAGTGCACACCCGATGATCTTCTCTGCTGTCCCCACGACCCTCTGGATGGCTTTCTTGTCCTGTGCAGTGGTGTTTCCATACCACACAGAGACACCAGTTGTCTCTATGGTGCCACGGTAGAAGTTCACCAGCCACTGTTTGATCACGTATAGAGATCACAGTAGAGCTACAACATGGGCCTGCCATCAGTTAAAGATGTAGGAATGTAGGCTACAAAGAATTAGAATATTAATATATACATTTTGTATATCTGCCACTGTGGATCCAGAAGGTCCATTTTCACAGTGGTTTTGATAGATTATTGCTAAAATAGACATTAGAAAATGTTTGGTGTGTAAATATGTTTTACTGCTTTTGTAACGCATGTAGTCCACAACAGTCAAATGGAGTGTATTTGGTACATCTTTCTATATGTCTATCTGTCTGTCCGTCTGTCTGTCTGTCTGTCTGTCTGTCTGTCTGTCTGTCTGTCTGTCTGTCCTTCTGCTGGCTTAATTGTCTCATCGTTTCTTCTTGGTGGATTAATCACATGGCATATATGAAAGGTAACCATATACCGTACCTGTAGCAAAGCCACCTTATTAAGAAACAGGAAGCAGTCAAACAGGGGGCATTGAGCTTCTTTATGGCCTCATAAAACCCATGAAGCCATCTGGAGGTCAGGGTGTGTGTGAGTTGGAGGGGAAGCTCCATGGATTCATCACATGCCGTATATGGAATGGAACCCTCTAAAGTACACTTATAACCCTCTAAGGTACACTTATAACCTTTTTAAGGTACACTTATAACCCTATAAGGTACACTTCTAACACTCTAAGGTACACTTATAACCCTCTAAGGTACTATTATAACCCTCTAAGGTACACTTATAACCATCTAAGTGTACATGTAGCAGCCACCTTGTGTGGCCCATCACATCTATCTATTTATTTATTTATTTATTTATTTATTTATTTGAGGGACTTGAACTGCCGTGAAGTCCTTCCCCACTGAGCTACTGCCCCCCGGGAATCAGTGTGTTCCCTCCTGATAACAGGGTTTGTAAATGATTTGTGATGCGTTAGATCTAGTTTGACACACTATTTATATCTTATCTTAGAGAATGAGATAGGGTGGCACCAACAGTTTTTAACATAAGGAATTGTAATGTGTGGGACATGCACTTTGTACTCAATCAGTCAAATGTGAACTCTTATGATCACCTTTGTTATTATTGGATCATATAGAATATTCATATAAAGTCATAGGACATATTTTTTGAAAACAATGTTTAGTTTCCGTAGACCAAGGCTAAGAGTTTGCCGTTTGAGTCAAACGGCATGAAAAGCATCATGATAGCCATCATGATGCTTATTGTTGATAAAGATCCTGTGGAACTGATTTGAACTGCTGTGTATGTGGTGAGGGCCCAGAGACATGGCACTGTAACGTCATGAGGGATGTGTATGTGGTGAGGGCCCAGAGACATGGCACTGTAACGTCATGAGGGATGTGTATGTGGTGAGGGCCCAGAGACATGGCACTGTAACGTCATGAGGGATGTGTATGTGGTGAGGGCCCAGAGACATGGCACTGTAACGTCCTGAGGGATGTGTATGTGGTGAGGGCCCAGAGACATGGCACTGTAACGTCATGAGGGATATGTATGTGGTGAGGGCCCAGAGACAGAGCGCTGTAACGTCATGAGGGATGTGTATGTGGTGAGGGCCCAGAGACATGGCACTGTAACGTCATGAGGGATGTGTATGTGGTGAGGGCCCAGAGACAGAGCGCTGTAACGTCATGAGGGATGTGTATGTGGTGAGGGCCCAGAGACATGGCACTGTAACGTCATGAGGGATGTGTATGTGGTGAGGGCCCAGAGACATGGCACTGTAACGTCATGAGGGATGTGTATGTGGTGAGGGCCCAGAGACATGGCACTGTAACGTCATGAGGGATGTGTATGTGGTGAGGGCCCAGAGACATGGCACTGTAACGTCATGAGGGATGCGTCACCGCGGTGGCCCGATCTTGCAGAATTGCCCTCTACAACATCCGCAGGATCCTGCCCTTCCTCACACGTGAAGCGGCGCAGATCCTGGTCCAAGCGCTCGTCATCACCCGCCTCGACTACTGCAACTCTCTCCTGGCGGGACTCCCCGCCTCTGCAACCAAGCCCCTCCAACGCATCCAGAACGCAGCAGCACGCCTGGTATTCAATCTACCGAAATTCTCCCACGTGACCCCTCTCTTCCGCGATCTCCACTGGCTTCCGGTAAATGCTCGCATCAAATTCAAGACTCTGGTGCTGACCTTTAGGGCAGTCAATGGAACTGCCCCAGCCTACCTCCAGGCGTTGGTCAAACCCTACATCCCAGCCAGAGCGCTCCGCTCAACTTCTGCCAGGCGACTTGTTCGACCTTCACTAATGTCAACCAAACATCGCTCGTCCAAAACCCAGCTCTTCACGGCTCTGGCTCCACAGTGGTGGAATGAACTCCCGTCTCATGTCAGGACGGCAGAGTCCCTCGCCAGCTTCCGCAAGAGACTCAAGACCCACCTGTTCAGAGTCCACCTAGACTCTCCTTGAACCCTCCTTCTCCTTCGTGAAACCCCTAAACTTGCTTAAGTCCTGACATTAATAGCTCTTAGCATGTTGTATATGTTAGCAAGTGTATATCCTTAATGTTGATAACACGCTCTTATCACAGCTACTTAAGCAGGTGACCTAGCAGTACGAAATTGTGTTATTCATCTTGTTAAAATGAATACTTGTGAACTGCTGTATTTTGATGTTTGCGTACCCCAGTGTTATGCTATTGTCTGCTTCAACTAATGTACACCTTGTAAGTCGCTTTGGATAAAAGCGTCTGCCAAATGCCCTAAATGTAAATGTAAATGTAAATGTAAATGTGTATGTGGTGAGGGCCCAGAGACAGAGCACTGTAACGTCATGAGGGATGGTCCAAGGCTCCAACAACAAACAACTACATAGAACACAATGGATCGGAATATGATAGAACATATAAGAGAACATTGTGGATTTTGCATCCTCTCAATTTTAATTGATTTCATCCACATCAAATTAACTTTATAAATAATTCTGAGAGAGATCTAAGTATAGAATTCTGTTTACAGTTGAGTCCCATTTCAATTTAGATGAAAAAAACTGCATTAAAAGCATATCTTAATCCAGCTAATTGACGACCCGGCATTTACAATAAAACACTACTCTCTTCATCTGAAAATAAATAGCGCTGAAGGCTTCTTCAGGACAAGCGTGACACATTACCACGCTCCTCTTCTCTGGGACACTTTAACCACAAACTGTTTAACCCACAAACTGTTTAACCCATGCTCTTCCATGGCCCACTAACACTACACAACGACTCACAATATGACTCATATTTCTTCTTAAAAACATCTGCACATTTACAGGAGATATAATAAACCACTTCTGATAATACAGTCTGCTTATAATAACTATTTAAAACAGCTGTATAAAAATAGTGGTTTTCCATGTTCATTGGGAATCCTCATCTGTAAATTATCCCTGGTGTTTTCCGGTCTGTTGGACCCGTCTTCAATGTTTACGGAAAGAAAAAATGATACTATTAATAATATTTTCAACCTGAGACTCATTGGCCAACCTTTAAGAACACATGTTCAATGACCCCCCCCCCCCCCCGCCCTAAACATTTAGATAACGTGATGATCGGGTCCACTGGACCCCAGAGTTATAAAGGTGTGGAAATTGTAAGTGTTGAGTTCCTTCCCTCTGTCCTCTGTTAGTGTGTGTGTGAACCATTCATCCGGTCACAAGGTTGCAACAGTTTACCATTTCAAGCACCGAGTACCTGTCTGCTCCCACATCTCTGCACTCTATACCCTCAGTCCACCCTCAGTCCACCCTCAGTCTACCCTCAGACTACCCTCAGTCTACCCTCAGACTACCCTCAGTCTACCCTCAGTCCACCCTCAGTCCACCCTCAGTCTACCCTCAGTCCACCCTCAGTCTACCCTCAGACTACCCTCAGTCTACCCTCAGTCTACCCTCAGTCCACCCTCAGTCTACCCTCAGTCTACCCTCAGTTTACCCTCAGTCTACCCTCAGACTACCCTCAGTCTACCCTCAGACTACCCTCAGACTACCCTCAGTCTACCCTCAGTCTACCCTCAGACTACCCTCAGTCTACCCTCAGACTACCCTCAGTCCACCCTCAGACTACCCTCAGTCTACCCTCAGACTACCCTCAGTCTACCCTCAGACTACCCTCAGTCTACCCTCAGTCTACCCTCAGTCTACCCTCAGACTACCCTCAGTCTACCCTCAGACTACCCTCAGTCCACCCTCAGACTACCCTCAGTCTACCCTCAGACTACCCTCAGTCTACCCTCAGACTACCCTCAGTCTACCCTCAGACTACCCTCAGTCTACCCTCAGACTACCCTCAGTCTACCCTCAGACTACCCTCAGTCTACTCTCAGTCTACGACACAGTCACCCTCTCACAATCCCAGCTGCAAATTGGGGGGGGGACACAGCGTAAATAGTAAATAGCTTTGTCGTGTCTCTCACAATCAACACAATCAATAAAGATGGTGAAAGGTTGTCTGTTAGAGGGCCTTAGAGATTATTTTAGAAGAGAGAGAAGCTATGGAAGATGAACAGCACACATTTCTGACAATTCAGAATCTTTGTAGAACTTGTGAAAAATTCATACTGTGGGGGGGGAATGGGAAGTAAGCATCTTTAGGAGATCAGTAGGACCAGATGTAGGAAGAAGGCCATCTCCATCATAAGGACCACAACCACCCTGGGCTCCATCTCTTCTCCCCCATCTCCATCAAAAGGACCACAACCACCCTGGGCTCCATCTCTTCTCCCCCATCTCCATCACTAAGGACCACAACCACACTGGGCTCCATCTCTTCTCCCCCATCTCCATCACTAAGGACCATAACCACCCTGGGCTCCATCTCTTCTCCCCCATCTCCATCATAAGGACCACAACCACCCTGGGCTCCATCTCTTCTCCCCCATCTCCATCATAAGGACCACAACCACCCTGGGCTCCATCTCTTCTCCCCCATCTCCATCACTAAGGACCACAACCACCCTGGGCTTCCTCTCTTCTCCCCCATCTCCATCACTAAGGACCACAACCACCCTGGGCTCCATCTCTTCTCCCCCATCTCTATCACTAAGGACCAACTGCAACCACCCTGGGCTCCATCTGTTCTCCCCCATCTCCATCACTAAGGACCACAACCACCCTGGGCTCCATCTCTTCTCCCCCATCTCCATCATAAGGACCACAACCACCCTGGGCTTCATCTCTTCTCCCCCATCTCCATCATAAGGACCACAACCACCCTGGGCTCTATCTCTTCTCCCCCATCTCCATCACTAAGGACCACAACCACCCTGGGCTCCATCTCTTCTCCCCCATCTCCATCACTAAGGACCATAACCACCCTGGGCTCCATCTCTTCTCCCCCATCTCCATCACTAAGGACCACAACCACCCTGGGCTCCATCTCTTCTCCCCCATCTCCATCATAAGGACCACAACCACCCTGGGCTCTATCTCTTCTCCCCCATCTCCATCACTAAGGACCACAACCACCCTGGGCTCCATCTCTTCTCCTCCCCCCTACCGTCCTGTTGCTGGTTCCGCAGCGCCTACTGAAATGCTGCTGCACTGCTGGAAAATTATTTTAAATGCTCTTTGCACAATTTAACACATATATATATATATATATCATCCATCAGTCACTTTATCTTTTATATTGATATATTTAAATTGTGTACAGTATTTTTATAGTATAGTGATTTCGAAAAGTCATACTGCGGGAGGGAATGGGGAGTAAGCATTCCATTGTACTTAAATAAAGTAATAAATAAAATAAAAATCTTGAATCCTAAATAATAAATAAGTATAGAATAAGAATAAGTCATGTTGAATATATTGATGAATACCCATTGAACAGATGCAGTATCAATGCCAGCCCATACAACACATGAAGGACAGAGTTTTACTCTCTGTATGTTGGGTTAGGGTTATATATTTATTTCATGTGTCACGCCAAGCAGGTCGGCCACGCCCTCTTTTTAGCTGCAGCAAATCCCTCTCTGTTACTGCTAATTGGTTCATTCAAATCACCTGCCCAGTTAGCTACTTATACTCAAGCTTCTGCCACACTCACTGCCAGAAGATTTCCCTGCTCCGCGTACCTTGTTCACTTCTAGAATACAGTTGGTGCTGCCTTATTATCCTGCCTTATTCTGATCCATTATTCTACAACCAAGTGCCAGTAGTGCAGCAGCATCATGAATACAGTGCAGTACAGTGCAGTGGCTGTGATGAGTCAAGAAAGTCCGGCAAAAGTATGATATTGTAATGTAATATGGATGACAATGTTATGATAGTGGCAGCACACCTAGCAGCTCAGTAGGCGCACTGCCTGTGGATAAAAACTGTCCTTAAACCTGCTAGTCCTTGTTTGGATGCTGCGGAACCGGTGACCAGACTGTAGGGGGGAGAAGAGATGGTACCAAGGGTGGTTTGTGATAGAGATGACCTTCTTCCGACATCTGGTCCTAAGATCTCCTCAATGCATTGAAGTGTGCAACCGATTATCTTCTCTGCTCACGACCCTCTGGATGACTTTCTTGTCCTGTGCAGTGGTGTTTCCGTACCAGTGCTGTTACCACCGTAACAGTGACGCCACTCACCAGGACGCTCTCTACGGTGCCACGGTAGAAGTGGCACCGCAACATGACCTCCATGTTGCGGGTCCACGCCAGGTCATCTATAATCTGTAGACCTAGGAAACGGAAGCAGCGGACGATTTCCACTGGTGTCCCATCTAGGCTGATAGTGGAGTGAAGTCCACGATGAACTCCTTGGTCTTGCTGACATTCAGTGCGAGGCTGTTGTCCTCACACCATCGCGTCAGCCAGACCACCTCATCTCTGTACTCTGTTTTGTCGCCCTTGCTTATCGTTGATGGTGTCATCAAACTTGCAAACTTGATAATCAGATTATTGCTGTGCGTGGCAGTACAGTCATGTGTGTACAGTGAGTACAGCCGGGGACTGAGGCAGCAGCCTTGGGGTGCTCCGGTGTTGAGGACCAGAGTGGATGAGATGTTGTTCCTAATATTCACCACTTGAGGCCTGCCCGTCAGGAAGTCCATAATCCAGTTACAGGTGGGGACGCCCAGACCTAGGTCCCTCAGTTTCAGGACCAGCTTGGAGGGAACGATGGTGTTGAACGCCGAGCTGTAGTCAATGAACAGCAGTCTGACGTAGGTGTCCCTCCTGTCTAGGTGCTGCAGGGCCATGTGTAGTGCCAGGGAAATGGCGCCGTCTACAGACCTGTTTGGTCTGTAGGCAAACTGGAGTGGGTCTTGGGACTCAGGAAGGGAAAAGTAAATGTGTGACGTGACCAGTTTCTCCAGGCACTTGGCACATGGTTATGGGTGTTAAAGCCACTGGACAATAATCATGTAGGCTTGTTACCTTGGTATTTTTGGGTAACGGCACTAATATCTTGATTATAATAGATTTGAATAATAATAGATTATAATCGATTTTTTTATCACAAAAAACAAATAGCACTTTCATTCATAAATGTGAACTCAGAACACAGAGGTAAATGGCAAATATGAACCATAAATATATATATATATATATATATATATATATATACACACATACAATTATTAAACTTGTCTAATAAATCTAATCAGAACAAAATAATCTATTGGACACAGTGTTTCTCCCAGCTGAAAGCAGAGTTCAATCAGAGTTCAATCAGAGTTCAATCAGAGTTCAATCAGAGTTCAACATTGGTCAGGAGGAAACTACTGCTCAGTCTACACACCAAGATGTCTGAAGCATATTGGCATTGAGCAACATGTTGGCATTTCTGAATATTTATGACAGTACGATAATATATACCCAGCCTATCAGTAACAGATAAACAACAGTGATGGCTTCAGGGCAGGTCCACCATTTTCTTGTCACATTTGAGAACATTCACCAGAGACACATAAGTGGCAGTAGAACAGCAGCATCATTAATGCAGTGCAGTGCAGTGCAGTGCAGTACAGTACAGTGCAGTGCAGTGCAGTGCAGTGCAGTGCAGTGCAGTGCAACACCAGTGCAATAAGGGATGGTGTTTAGAGTTACATATATAGTTCCTACCAGGAATATATATTTTTAGGAACAAAGAGTTCAAGCTTTGGTACTACTACCAAACATTCTACAATAACTAAGCAACCAGTTGTTATCATTGCAGCTGCGAGTGTGCGTGACATCATGTGAAAGAGGCCAGTGAGAGCAGTCTGGTTGTTTTTGTGGGAATTTCCAAATAAACAAGTCTATGCACTGTAGTAAAGATGCAGCCATTAGCTTGGACATATTTAGCTAATTGTACCATGTTGTCGCTCAGTAATTTGCCATTTGATAAGAGGAAATGCCCATTCTAATTTGGGGAAAACTCAACTGTCAATTGTTGGAATAAAAATACATACTCAGACATATTCAGTGGGTGAACTTGGTTTGTGTTGTCATTTCTCAGCCTAATATCATGTTGACAAAAGGATTCTAACAGGCCTTAACCCCCGCAGGCCTTAACCCCCGCAGGCCTTAACCCCCGCAGGCCTTAACCCCCGCAGGCCTTAACCCCCGCAGGCCTTAACCCCCCCGAGGCCTTAACCCCCGCAGGCCTTAACCCCCCCGAGGCCTTAACCCCCGCAGGCCTTAACCCCCGCAGGCCTTAACCCCCGCAGGCCTTAACCCCCGCAGGCTTCCCTCTTCACAATAACTCAATGAAATCAATATTTCAGTAAATGCTCCACAAAGTCTTTAGCCTCTATTTCCCCATGGCTTGTAATACATAATAACATGTAATAACATGTAATAACACGACATTAATAACATGTCATGGTCATATGCACTTGAAAATCACTTCCATTTGAACTTACACTTTGAATTTTAACTGTGTCAAATTTGCTTTGCTGACAACTTCATATTAGAAGACTTGTATTATATTTGTTATAAGTAACCTCACTTTGAGCAATTCTATCCAGTGTGTCCTCTTTTCTTGTGACTCAAGGCGTTAACAAGGCAAGGCCAGACTGAATGAGATCAAGTCAAGTCAAGTTTATTGTCACTTCACAGTTTACAAAAGTATAAAGCAGTGAGTGAAAATATTATGTGCAAAACCCGACGACAGACAGCAGTTATAAAAATAAGATAAAAATAGAATGAAAATAGAATAAAACAGAATAGAATAAAGAAAAAAAGAAAAAGAAAAATGCAAAAGAGCAATATATATATATAAATCAATGTAATAAAATAGACATTGTTATATGCTATACGCCCTTGTTCAGCAGCCTGATGGCCTGACTGTGGAAGCTATCTGAGTCTATTTGATACCACGTGATACTGCGGTATCGCCTGGCTGACGGTAACAGTGAGTACAGTTGGTGGCTGGGTGGGCAATGTCTTTATGATGTGTAATGATGATCCCCTCCACGGTCAGAACACACATGGCCTGGAGGGGTTTCATATTTAGCATCCGCTATTCCAGTTGATCACTCGGTGCCTCTGTTGTCACGTCACGAGTTTACAAGTACAAACTCCAGGGGGTCGTATCCCTAGCAGCGCCTATTGACCGCTCACACACACATGGCTCTTTCAATGCATACAGTATCACAGACAGTGTTTTAGTGTTATACTTAGGGTATAAAAATACACTACAAGAACACAAAAAACCTACCAATTAATAAATTCATTAATTACAAAATGATATATATATAGTTATATTATTTATCAGTAAAAATAACTCTTTGGACCAATGCAAGATTACTAGTTTGGATAAACAAGTTTTCTGTTGCCTACTGATAGCTAGAAGCTGTTTAGCCACCATTTAAATGAATCACTCATTGAACTTATTGAAATGAGTTACTATCTTCCCCACAATGTACTTCTATTATGGGCTGACTTACACAATCAATGTAGCTGTCTGTCTCTATCTAACTGTCTGTCTGCGCGGATGGGAGGAGTCACTGCTGTCCGGAGAGTATAAAACAGACCCAGACTCACTCTGAAACAAAAAGCACTTCAAACCACCACTAAGAGTACCTATAGTCAACAGACAGCCATGGCTTCCATCCCACAACCACAGATCAAGAATCCAGGTAGGAAATAACTCTCACAGTCTGGTCCCATGGATCAAACTTGTTAAAACTCTAAATACTTGTATGCTTTATAATATAAAGCATACAATGCTTTATATTATAGAGCTTCACGCCCTGAACTTATTGTACTTCTACCTGAGCTCTGGTTCAGTTCTAGGAGACGTGTTAGGAATGAAATGCACTTTTGACTTCTGGTGACGAGTTGTTCTCTCACCTTCCTTTGTTGACGCTTTGGATAAAAGTGTCTGCAAAATGACTGGAATGTAATGTATTGTAATGTAATATCTTCAAATTTGTATATGCTATTGGGAACATGCTGTTATTCCTACAGGATCAAATAAGAGTTCAAAGTCCCAGCAGAGCTCCTTCCACTTCACGGATGTGCACGGCCTGCCCTGCATCGAGAACCTCATGAGGTCCACCGAGGACACGCCGGACGCCATCCACACCCGCATCACCGGCACCGTCCCACACTGGATCTGCGGAAACTTCCTCAGAAATGGCCCGGGAAAGTTTGAGATCGGAGACCAGTCGTGAGTCATATCAAAAGTTATCAAAGTTAAAAGTAGTAGTAGCAGTAGTAGTTTTCTAGTAGACTGTTTTAACATAATATTCAACACAACACATTATATATTATATATTATATATAATATATTATATACAGTACATTATATATTACCAGGCACTTTACTGTAACATTTGCACTCTGGTTAGATGCCAAATGATTTTCTCTGTACTTTACTTGTGCTGCAGTGAAATGACAACACATTAGAATCTAATCTGATCTAATCTCATGACACTGATTCCAAAATAATAAACAGTTCTCATTATCATCCTAAACCTCAATGTTTTTCTACCTTTATTTTCCCCAGATTCAACCACTGGTTTGACGGCATGGCTCTTCTGCACCAGTTCAAAATCTCCCAGGGCAAGGTGACCTACAGGAGCCGCTTCCTGGCCAGCGAGTGTTACCAGGCCAACAGCGAGAACAACCGCATCATGGTGTCAGAGTTCGGGACCATCGCCCTGCCGGATCCCTGTAAAAACTTCTTCCAGCGCTTTCTGTCCAGATTCGAGCTGCCAAGTGAGTCCATTCATGAATAAGCATGGCTAGCTTGTATGTTGTGATGTGTAGGGATGAGGGTAGCGACCGGGGGCTCATGTGTGGTCCGTTTTCAGAGGCCACTGACAACGCCAGCGTCAGCTTTGTGACGTACAAGGGGGACTACTACGTGAGCACGGAGACCAACTTCATGCACAAAGTGGACCCTGAGACCTTGGAGAGCACCAAGAAGGCAGAGCAGACTTTATGTTCTCCTTAACATACTCCTTTATTCACAGATTTCACATCATTTCTGTCCTTGTTTTGTATTAGAATGTATTTTTCTCTGACTAGGTGGACTGGAGCAAATTCATTGCAGTCAATGGAGCCACAGCTCACCCCCACACGGAGCCCGATGGCACCACGTACAACATGGGCAACTCCTACACTTCTAAAGGTAGCTCTGGTCCCATTGGACATCAGGCCACACTCTGACCCTCACAGGGTACAGTACATTCAAAGGACACATATGCAGTTGAGTGGTCTGATGACACACAGTCCTACAACCCTCCTCTTGTATGTGTTCATATCAGGAGCATTCTACAACATCATCCGTGTGCCTCCTACAAAATCCACACCCGAGGAGACGTTGGAGGGAGCCACCATAGTCTGTTCCATCCCCTCCACAGACAAGACCAAACCCTCCTACTACCACAGCTTTGGTGAGACAGACTCCTCCAAGGTGTTCGTCCTCCTCCTCATGATGATCACGCCCAATGCACCGCTATCGTTTAGTCTAATGCTCTTGCTTCCCTCTTTTTTCAGCCATGTCGAAGAATTACGTGGTGTTTATCGAGCAGCCCATCAAGATGAATCTGCTGAAGATTGTGACGGGCAGACTGACCGGGACAGGCATCAGCGAATGTGTCTACTGGGACCCCAAACACGACACCATCTTTCACCTGATTAACAAACAGACCGGCAGGGTAGGACAGGCCCCACGCTCATTCTATTCTATTCTCACCTTCTTCTCACCGTCAGTTAAAACATCCAACATACAAACTAAGGCTCACCTTTAAGCATCCAGAGAAGGTCACTAGGACACTAGAGCTTGATGGCACTAGAGCAAATTAACTCCTCTGTTTGACTCCTGTGTTTGACTCCTGTTTGACTGCTCTGTTTGACTCCTGTGTTTGACTCCTCTGTTTGACTCCTCTGTTTGACTCCTCTGTTTGACTCCTGTTTGACTGCTCTGTTTGACTCCTGTGTTTGACTCCTCTGTTTGACTCCTGTGTTTAACTCCTCTGTTTGACTCCTCTGTTTGACTCCTGTTTGACTGCTCTGTTTGACTCCTGTGTTTGACTCCTCTGTTTGACTCCTGTTTGACTGCTCTGTTTGACTCCTGTGTTTGACTCCTGTGTTTGACTCCTGTGTTTGACTCCTGTTTGACTCCTGTGTTTGACTCCTGTTTGACTCCTGTGTTTGACTCCTGTTTGACTCCTGTGTTTGACTCCTCTGTTTGACTGCTCTGTTTGTCTGGTCTCAGGTCAGTTCAGTGAAGTACCACACCAAGGCCATGTCCACATTCCACCAGATCAACGCCTACGAGGAGAACGACTTCCTGGTCATGGACATGTGTGTCTCAGATGACGGCCAGGCCATCAATAACTACAAGGTGCAGAACCTGCGCCAGTCTGGAGAAGCCCTGGATGAGGTCAGTCTAGTGGACCTTCAAGCACACTTTTCATGTCATGTGATCTGAAGTCCAAGCCCACCATCCTGGTACTTCTTGAACCAAAAATGCTAGAACACCCAAGCAACCAGTTGTTATTATTCCTAATATAATGTGAAAATGCTCCAATATATGGTGGCATGGGATGTGCATGACATCATGTGAGACCCTCCTGTAGACGGATTCTCTCAGATAAGATCAGATGGTTCTTTAGTCATCCCACACAGGACATGTGGGTGCCTTAGCAGAAGGAACGTGAAAGCTTGTTAGAGATGGATATAATTGAAGGTTGTTTTTCAGTACAGAAGTAGTTTGCCACTGTGGATTTGATACTTTAATGGTAGCTTTTATTTGATAGAATAAAACAAAGCGTTGTATTGTGTGTTTTGTATGTTGTATTTCCCAGGTGTACAACACCTTGTGCAGAGTGTTTCCAAGGCGTTTTGTTCTGCCCCTTCTGGTGGGCCCTGAGACACCGTGTGGCGCCGATCTGAACAGCCAGACGGACAGTACAGCAACCGCCATTAAGATCTCCAACACAAAGGTACACAGCCGTGGACGCACACACACTTCACACACATTTTTGCTTCACTACTAAATGAAATCTTATTTCATGCTTTTTCATTTAGAATATTATATTAGAATTATAATAATTATGATTATACATTTTTGGTTGTCTTTCAGGTTTATTGTACCCACGAGGATCTCCATGGAGAGGATCTCCACATGTACGGAGGTCTGGAGTTCCCTCAGATTAACTACGCCAAGTACAACACACAGCCCTACCGCTACTTCTATGGCTGTGGCTTCAGACACCTGGTGGGGGACACGCTGATCAAGATGGACATCCAGGGGAAGAAGATGAAGGTATATACACTCATTAGGTCATATTTATGTTATATGAAAGTTCAATAACAAAACAAATCAGATCTCATTGATGAAAATGACAACTGGAAATAGGCTATTACCAGATATTTGCATGATATGAACAATATATAACTAACTCACTAATATATAAACAATGAATAACTACTGTACTATTTTTATCAAAGGTGTGGGAGAGGCCAGGTCTGTACCCATCTGAACCTGTCTTTGTAGCTTCTCCTAATGCCACCGAGGAAGACGACGGCATCGTCATGTCTGTGGTCATCACCCCAAATAAGGTAAACTCCATCATTCAGCTCACTGTGCTTTGAATTTAATGCACTTATGACACATATGGCACATACGTTACATATTAACATGTAGTGAACTGAGTTAAATAGCCTCCCTCCTTTCTCCCCTTACCAGGACAAAAGCAGCTTTCTCTTGCTGTTGGATGCCCAGACATTCGAAGAGGTGGGCAGAGCCGAGGTGCCAGTGAACATCCCCTACGGTTTCCATGGAACCTTCAATGCCACAGCATAGATGAGGGGACCAGACCAGCCTGTCTCCACATTGCCAACACATGTACATATCATATCAGTCACTTTATTGTTATTTTTATGTTCATTTTTATTGTGTACAGTATTTGTATAGTGTTGTTTTAGAAATTCATACTGCGGGAGGGAATGAGTTAGCATTCCATTGTACTTCTTGAAAATGGCCAATAAAAATCTTGTATCTTGTATCCTCTCTCTAATTCTAAAGAGAAACTGTTGCATACTCTGACAATATTTAGTATAGTGCAATGCACACCCATATTGCTCTTATTGACTGAATGTATAAGTGTGTAATACTGTGTGAAAAAGCAGCACAATCATGATAGAATGTTTTATTGTTAATGTCTTGCTCTCTGAAAGCCTCATATTTTTAAATTGACTAACAAATATTTGATGCAGGTCTTATAACAGAACTTAGAACACACTGAACCGTATCTTATATGTATGTTTCTTTTATACTTATATTGCTTAAACGGTATAAACAGTAAAATGCTGAAAATGTTGAACACATTTTTGGGGGGATTTGTGATTAAAGTCAAATCAGAAATTCATCCGAAACTTAACCAGCAATATTAATGCAATAATGCATCATTAACAATACAGAAACAAAACACTGGCAACAACAATAAATACATTTAAAAGAAATATCTATTTATTGATATGTTTCTTGGGCTGGGGTGGAAAGTCATCAACCCTGCAGTTTATCAGCAATAAGAGCTAAAGTTAGCTTGAGGTGGTCCTTCCTCTCCTGGAGGTGAGCCTCGAGGCCCCTAGCCTCCTCTAGAAGGCCCTCCAGCTCCCGGACCTGGGAGGCATCTACAGCTGCTCTCGCACTGTGGGACACAACAACAATGTCACCACCAAACTACAAAAAGATTCGTTTTTAATGAGATTAAGAGACTAAAACCCAAAAGAGTGCTCTGAATATGAATAATATCTACGATAATGTCTACAAAGGAGATCAGCCAACACCAACATTGCTGTTGTTTTAATTCTAATAATTTGCATACCTTATAACATCAGCATATTGTGCAAACAGCATGTTGACCTCTCTATTGGCACCTGTAAGTGAATCAAGTGAATCAAACAGGGCTACACAATCAGCTGTAGATTCATTCCTTTATCACAGTTGCAGTCTCAAAGTGATTCCATGTTAAATCTACTGAAGATTTCAACAATGAGGGGGGGGGGACAGATTAGGAATTAGGAATTGATTAGGAATTGATATCAAAAGATGAGATACTTTGAATTTTGACTATGGGAATCTAAACACAATTATTTAAAGCAAGGCGTGTTGATTTCAATGGAAATATATAAAATAAAATACAAATTCTCAGTATTAGTGTAAGCCATACACCAGTTATGGGCACGTTTTGATTCTTCTGAACTTCAAATCAAAAAAGTGGTTCTACATTCCTTCATGTCTATGGTGAATGTGTGTATAGATCAGCAGTCTGAGGCCATATCCTAATCCTAATCCCAATGAGAAGGAGCCCCATGGCAGGTGTCTTTATGTGTACCTGTGACTGCAGCAACAATCACATCAGCAGAATCCAAGGCTTTTAATTTACACGTAGTGGCTTGGCTCTTGGCCGGGGATTTGTCCTGATGTGCAGCTATGTGTTCCATCTATTGCAACGACAGGGGAAAGAAATTAATTGTGTGTGTGTGTGTGTGTGTGTGTGTGTGTGTGTGTGTGTGTGTGTGTGTATGTATGTATGTATGTATGTATCATTGCAGCAATACACTAAATAACAGTAGTTATTAGTAATATGTAATTCAAGGCTTGGTATACTACTACTACTACTAGCATCTACTCACCTCTTGGGTTGTCTTTTGTTTAGAGCGTTTGGTGTTCTTAACTCCCTTGTTGCTTCCTATTTATGGAGTCATGGTAACTTGCATTGGAAGTCCATTCATGGTGTTATGCCCTGACTGCAAATGCGACAAAAGAAATCCGACAAAATCCTATAATCACAAGTGTAGGAATACAATACAGAGCTCAGGTTTAAGACACTTCTAACAGGAATTGACGCAGAAACAGCAAGACTGCAGTCTATTATATGATTTATTAAACAGTATTTTTTGGTCAAATACAAGCATTTGGAACTTATGCATTCTATCAGAAGTTTGCTGCACTATCTCCAAATGGATGTGAGTACAATCCTTTGATCATATCTAGGTAGGCCTGTATAACATTACTTAGGCCTACACTATTCCACTGGTTCCCAACCTTTGTGTCAACTTAAACGTTGTACAGAATGATTGTGAAGAATGCCACACACGGTATTACTATTAGAAGGATATCACATCATGGAAATCACATCATGGATATCACATCATGGATCATCATGGATATCACATCATGGATATCACATCATGGATACAGGATCAATAACACCTGACAGGAACATGCATTATTTGTCAACAATATGCATAGAAATGGAGCAAGAACTGTGTAGGCCTATAACATGGAATAACGAATCAATAATGCAAATCATAAATAACTAATTATGTTGATAACCTCCATCCAGAACACGTCATATGGAACACTGAACAGGTTAAATATGAAGGTGTTAATACGTTAATAAGTAGAAGGTGTTAATACGTTAATAAGTAGAATGTGTTAATACGTTAATAAGTAGAAGGTGTTAACACGTTAATAAGTAGGTGTTAATACGTTAATAAGTAGGTGTTAATACGTTAATAAGTAGAAGGTGTTAATACGTTAATAAGTATAATGTGTTAATACGTTAATAAGTAGAAGGTGTTAATACGTTAATAAGTAGAAGGTGTTAATACGTTAATAAGTAGAATGTGTTAATACATTAATAAGTAGGTGTTAATACGTTAATAAGTAGAAGGTGTTAATAAGTTAATAAGTAGAAGGTGTTAATAAGTTAATAAGTAGAAGGTGTTAAAACGTTAATAAGTAGAAGGTGTTAATAAGTGCTCATGTAAACTAACTAATACAAACCCTAACTATAGGACATTTGCCCAATTTAGCGTTAGCTTTGCAATAAAATATAACGCTTTGGCTCCACTTGGTGGTCAGATGTTTTATTTCCATTCAATTATACAGTGGATTGAGGTTACCATTGATTAACCTTAAACCGATGGATGGTTATTGATTAATGTGGTAATCGAGCTAACTTACAGAGTCCACTATGAGGCTATATAATACACATTAAAGTTCACATTATATATGGACACGCAGGAAGGTTTTAGAATAGTTTAAATATTTGCAGCTATGAGGTCGTTAACATAGGTACACGGAACTCACAGAACGAAGTATGCGGGGAAACAGCCTAAAAACACTCGTTATTTCCCGTTAAAATGTCTGACATGAAGGCTATGAGGCTATTAGGCTATCAGGCTAAGTTAGCTTAGCTCCGTTAGTCCTCAGAAAGCGCGAGCCGCTCCACCTGTGATGACGTAGGCGATCATCACTGATTCAAGATTCAATCATTTGTACAATGGAACGCTTACTCCCCATTCCCTCCCGCAGTATGGATTTCTAAAACACAAACAAAAAATATGAAACTACTATAAAATTACGATACACAATAAAAATATAACATAATAAGAACAAAAAGAGTGCAGTACAGTGCAGTAACTGTGATGAGTCCAGAAAGTCCAGCTCAGTATGTGTAATGTTAATGACAATGTTATGATAGTGTAATGTTAATGACATGTTATGATAGTGTAATGTTAATGACATGTTATGATAGTGTAATGTTAATGACATGTTATGATAGTGTAATGTTAATGACATGTTATGATAGTGTAATGTTAATGACAATGTTATGATAGTGTAATGTTAATGACATGTTATGATAGTGTAATGTTAATGACATGTTATGATAGTGTAATGTTAATGACATGTTATGATAGTCTAATGTTAATGACAATGTTATGATAGTGTAATGTTAATGACATGTTATGATAGTGTAATGTTAATGACATGTTATGATAGTGTAATGTTAATGACAATGTTATGATAGTGTAATGTTAATGACATGTTATGATAGTGTAATGTAAATGACAATGTTATGATAGTGTAATGTTAATGACATGTTATGATAGTGTAATGTTAATGACATGTTATGATAGTGTAATGTTAATGACAATGTTATGATAGTGTAATGTTAATGACAATGTTATGATAGTGTAATGTTAATGACATGTTATGATAGTGTAATGTTAATGACAATGTTATGATAGTGTAATGTTAATGACAATGTTATGATAGTGTAATGTTAATGACATGTTATGATAGTGTAAGGTTAATGACATGTTATGATAGTGTAATGTTAATGACATGTTACGATAGTGTAATGTTAATGACATGTTATGATAGTGTAATGTTAATGACATGTTACGATAGTGTAATGTTAATGACATGTTATGATAGTGTAATGTTAATGACATGTTACGATAGTGTAATGTTAATGACATGTTATGATAGTGTAATGTTAATGACATGTTATGATAGTGTCATGTTAATGACATGTTATGATAGTGTAATGTTAATGACATGTTATGATAGTGTAATGTTAATGACATGTTATGATAGTGTAATGTTAATGACATGTTATGATAGTGTCATGTTAATGACATGTTATGATAGTGTAATGTTAATGACATGTTATGATAGTGTAATGTTAATGACATGTTATGATGCCTGTGGATAAAAACTATCCTTAAACCTGGTAGTCCTTGAGGTACGGATGCTGGGGAACCGGTGACCAGACGGCAGGGGGGAGAAGAGATGGAGCCCAGGGTGGTTGCGGTTGGTCCTATGTGATGGAGATGGCCTTCTTCTGACATCTGGTCCTAAAGATCTCCTCAATGCATGGAAGTGGACCCCGGTGATCTTTTCTGCTGTCCTCACGACCCTCTGGATGGCTTTCTTGTCCTTCAAGAATGTTCAGTGGTGTTGCCGTACCACACGGTGACAGCACCGGTCAGGACGCTCTCTACGGTGCCACGGTAAAAGTTCCCTAGCCACGATTGGCCTATTCCGCCCTGGTGGCTCCTGAAGTCCACGATGAGCTCCTTAGTCTTAATGACATTCAGTGCGAGGCTGAATGTCATCGCGTCAGCTGGACCACCTCATCTCTGTACTGTTTCATCGCCCTCGCTTATCAAGCTGATGACTGTGGTGTCGTCTGCAAACTTGATCATCCGATTATTGGCAGAACAGTCATGTGTGTACAGCGAGTACAGCCGGGGAGCAGCCTTGGGGTGCTCCGGTGTTGAGGACCAGAGTTGATGAGATGTTGTTCCCAATCTTCACCACTTCACCACTTTTCCATCAGAAAGTCCATAATCCCGTTACAGATGGGGACCCCGTGGGGTCCATATGAACCCCCAAGACCTGCGCTCCTCCAGACCCCATGGGGTCCATATAAACCCCCAAGACCTGCGCTCCTCCAGACCCCATGGGGTCCATATAAACCCCCAAGACCTGCGCTCCTCCAGACCCCATGGGGTCCATATAAACCCTCAAGACCTGCGCTCCTCCAGACCCCATGGGGTCCATATGAACCCTCAAGACCTGCGCTCCTCCAGACCCCATGGGTCCATATGAACCCTCAAGACCTGCGCTCCTCAGACCCATGGGTCCATATGAACCCTCAAGACCTGCGCTCCTCCAGACCCCATGGGGTCCATATAAACCCCCAAGACCTGCGCTCCTCCAGACCCCATGGGGTCCATATAAACCCTCAAGACCTGCGCTCCTCCAGACCCCATGGGGTCCATATAAACCCCCAAGACCTGCGCTCCTCCAGACCCCATGGGGTCCATATAAACCCCCAAGACCTGCGCTCCTCCAGACCCCATGGGGTCCATATAAACCCCCAAGACCTGTGCTCCTCCAGACCCCATGGGGTCCATATGAACCCTCAAGACCTGCGCTCCTCCAGACCCCATACGGTCCATATGAACCCCCAAGACCTGCGCTCCTCCAGGCCCCATGGGGTCCATATAAACCCCCAAGACCTGCGCTCCTCCAGACCCCATGGGGTCCATATAAACCCCCAAGACCTGCGCTCCTCCAGACCTCATGGGGTCCATATAAACCCCCAAGACCTGCGCTCCTCCAGACCCCATGGGGTCCATATAAACCCCCAAGACCTGTGCTCCTCCAGACCCCATGGGGTCCATATAAACCCCCAAGACCTGCGCTCCTCCAGACCCCATGGGGTCCATATAAACCCCCAAGACCTGTGCTCCTCCAGACCCCATGGGGTCCATATGAACCCCCAAGACCTGCGCTCCTCCAGACCCCATGGGGTCCATATGAACCCTGGCTCAGTACCTATTCACTCACAGACCTCCTATTACTTTATTTAGTAATAGGAGTTTATTATATGAATATATGTAAATTAAGTTGAATATACTTTAGTAAATGTTGTACATGTGTCACTACTTCTGAAAAGCTACCGACATGTAGGCCTAAATTAAATAAGACTGAATTCAAAATGTACACAATTTTATTTCATGATTCGAAAACGTACATGTGGCAACAAATGTACCACTGATAATAAATCCGACATTCAGAACATTAGAATGTAAACGTGAAACACTCAATATGCCCACTTCCACTCAATCCAATAAATGTCATAGGATACGATAGAGCAGTGGTTCTCAACATTTCTGCTGACAAGGCCCCCCGTGACAAATCAAATATCCCAGGGCCCCCCAGCACATGATGAAGACTTTACCCTCCGGTTCTTTTTTGCTACAATGATGAGAAAATAGATTTATTTCAAAATAACATTCATTTATAATTTTTTACATCCCTTTACACATTTTTTGTACAATGATAAATATAGCAAACAAAGACAGATTGTACAATTAATCCAACTACCCACTTTCCACCCTCCCTTAACCCCACAACCACTGCTCCCCTATCTAAAACCACCCATCCTCCCCTTCTACAAACCCCTCCCACGGTGTCATCTTACCCACCCCTAAAACCCCACTCCCAACCCCTCCCACCCAACAGACCAGCACCCAGAATAAACCTATTACATTTATTTAAGTGCTTACTGTTCAGTCAAGCGATGTGAGGCCTGCTGCCTGCTAATGATACGGTCAATGTGTGGGGAGATCTGTGACAGTGCAACATGCATGTCATCCTCAAGGCTCCACCTAGTCAAGTCAAGTCAAGTCAAGTCAAGTCCAGTTTATTGTCACTTCACAGTTTACACAATTAAAAAGCAGTGGTGTGAAAATCTTATGTGCAATACCCGACGACAGACAGCAGTTATAAAAATAAGATAAAAATAGATAAAAATAGAATAAAAATAGTAAATATAAATAAAAATGCAATATATCACAGAAAAGAGCAATATGTATATATAAATCAATGTAATCAAATATACATTGTTATATGCTATACGCCCTTGTTCAGCAGCCTGATGGCCTGACTGTGGAAGCTATCTCGGAGTCAATTTGTACGGCACTTGATACTGCGGTATCGCCTGCCTGACGGTAACAGTGAGTACAGTTGGTGGCTGGGGTGGGCAATGTCTTTTATGATGCGCTTGGCCTTGGCCACGTACCGCTGGTTGTATATATCCAGGAGGGAGGGGAGCTCACCTCCAACGATATACTGGGCCGTCCGCACCACCCTTTGAAACGCTCTGCGCTCGAGTGAGGTGCAGTTCCCGTACCAGGCGGTGATACACCCTGTAAGAACACTCTCGATGGTGCCGTTATAGAATGTTCTCAGGATGCGGGGGCCCATGCTGAATTTCTTCAGACGCCTGAGGAAATACAGGCGTTGTTGGGCCCTTTTCACCACGTGTGTGGTGTGCGTGGACCATGTGAGGTCCTCGGAGATGTGTATGCCGAGGAACTTGAAGCTGCTGACCCTCTCTACTGCAACACCGTCGATGGAGATAGGGCTGTGCTCTCCCCTCTGCTTCCTGAAGTCCACGATCAGCTCCTTGGTCTTCTTGACGTTGATGGCGAGGCTGTTCTCCTGGCACCACTGCTCCAGCGATCCGACCTCCTCCCTGTAAGCTGTCTCGTCATCACCGGCGATCAGGCCCATCACTGTCGTGTCGTCAGCAAACTTGATGATGACGTTGGAGCTGTGCATAGCCATGCAGTCGTTGGTGTAGAGGGAGTAGAGGAGAGGGCTCAGCACGCATCCCTGGGGGGCTCCCGTGTTGAGGGTCAGTGGCTCTGAGGTGGTGCTACCCTTCCTCACCACCTGGTGGCGGTCTGACAGGAGGTCCAGTATCCAGCTGCACGTGGATGGGGGCACGCCTAGACCTCTAAGCTTGGTGTCGAGCTTGGCCGGAACTATCGTGTTGAACGGCTGAGCTGTAATCCACAAACAGCATTCGCACATAACAGTTCTTTCCCTCCAGGTGGGAAAGGGCAGTGTGGAGGGCCATGGCAATTGCGTCGTCCGTGGATCTGTTTTGACGATATGCAAATTGCCATGGGTCCAGCGTGGCAGGTAACACGGAGCAAATAAAGTCCTTGACCAACCTCTCGAAGCATTTGCTGACAATCGAGGTGATGGCTAAAGGTCTATAGTCATTCAGGCATGTTACCTTGGGTTGTTTAGGGACAGGCATGATGGTGGACATCTTGAAGACCGCGGGGACAACAGCCTGGTACAGGGAGAGGTTGAAGATGTCTGCAAAGACTCCTGCCAACTGGTCTGCGCATGCTCTGAGGACGCGGCCCGGGATGTCGTCGGGGCCTGCCACCTTACGGATGTTCAGCCGCTTGAAGGTGCGGCGCACATCCGCCTCCGAGATGCTCAGCAGGCTGGTCTCCTCAGGCGGCGCTGGATTCGGCGGGCTGCCGTTCACGTCGAACCGAGCAAACAAAAGTATTTAGGTCTCCTGGGAGGGAGGTAGAGGAGTTCTCTCACAGCGATCGGTTGCTGCTTCAGTCTCTGCCTATAGGCGGGGAGCAGCTGGATAGAGCGGTGGTCTGATTGGCCGAACGGTGGGCGGAGGAGGGCCTTGTAGCCATCACGGAAGGGGGTGTAGCAGTGGTCGAGGATCCGCTCACCCCGTGTGTTGCTCGTTATGTGTTGGTAGAACTTCGGGAGTACCTTCTTCAGGTTCTCCTTGTTGAAGTGCCCCGCCACGATGAGAGCAGCCTCGGGGTGTGCCGACTCTGCCCGGTCGGTAACCCCCTCCGACATCATGTCTCCGTAAGGCAGATGATACAGTTGTCCTTAGTTTCCCGGTGGAATTGAATACGAGCCTGTAGCTCGCTTAACTTATTGTCCAGAGACTGTACATTAGCCAGTAGAATGGTGGGTAGTGGGGGGCGATCGGATGGACATCTCAGCCTGACTAGCAGCCGGCTCGCTCCCCTCGCTTCCTCCGGCGACGCTTGCGTGTAATCGTGCCAAAGATGGTCGGAAATAATCCAGCTGTGACTTCGGGCGGGACGTCCGAGTCGAAAGAATGGAAAAACTCCGGTAGGCGGCGAGCGACTGTCGATCTGATCTCCAGAAGTGTGCAAAAGTTATAAATGAACATGCTGCTAACGTCCTGAACTAAAATAGTTGCGATAAAAAGAATAAATAACAAAAAACTGCGTCGTCGTGCGGGAGCTCGCGACACGGCAGCCAACTCGTACGGCGCCATACTCCATAATCCTAGCCCTAGATTTTGTTTTTAGAGCTGTCATGGCTGAAAAGCCAGCTTCACACAGATATGTAGTGCTGAATGGTATCAACACTTTAACTGCTGCCTCATGAGATGCATGGTACTCAGCACCACATTCACACCAGAAGGTTTCCAGGGACACTTCACTGAAACGAGCTCTCCAGGTGGTGTCAGATGTGGTGTCAATGAGTTCTTCCAAGAGTTTGGATGGATATTTGTCAGGGAGCTTGGTCTCGATGTTAAAGGGGTTCTTTCGCTCAAAAAATACCCTGGGCTTTTCCTTGTTATCTCGTCTAGAATCTGGTGGTTGTTGGTCGTTAGAGTACATTTACAGTGAAAATCGAAATACAACACACAGAGTTGGTGAGATGGAATCAAATCAGATCAGTGTGAAGGTGCGTGAAGCATGGTTCTCGCGAGCATATGTTCAGAGGAAGACGTTTTGATCTATTTGTTTATTTGTTATTTTTAGTAGATCATTTTTTTCATTACATGAAGCACTAGATAGGTTGAACAGCTCTCTAGGGCCCCCAGTGGGCCGCGACCCCCCTGTTGAGAACCGCTGCGATAGATGATGATAGATCATGAATGAATTGCACAAAAAATAATAAGATAAAAATATGTTTCAGATGCTGCTGCCTTGGGTGCAGCATCTCGTATATATGTATATGTATAAATATATATATATATATATATAAATGTATTCATAGTTAGTCAGTCGCTGTAGTCGTACATAGACTAATTCAAATATATTTAATAAATGAATATAAAGTATATCTTTTAAATGATAAACCATGGCGCTTTGCGTGTTTTTAATGGTGATGATGATGTATTCAGGGCGGGCTCAGGGGGGCGTCCTGCCGGCCCCCCAGCGCCCCCTAGTGGCCACCCGGAGGAGCCCCTCTAGGTTACCTCATCCACGGCTCAAACATATATACACAAACATGGCGACAACACACGCAGGCGAGAGGATGTCCTCTCTTCGGTGCACGATATGCGTGTTGTTCTTGTCTGCAGTCGGGGTTCGATCCACGACCCTCCGTCTCCCCCGAGAGGAGGAGCGACACGTGCTTCCACAAAACAGCGGATTTTTAACCATCAACGCAGACGTGGATTTACCCCACGGGACGCAGGGCGCAGCGGCTCCGAGACTGCGACGAACCGCGCGGAGTGGAGCCGAGGACGGACTGGATGGGGGGGGCGGACGGGACGGAGGGGATGGAGGGGACGGACGGGATGGGGGGTCCGACCACCGGCTCCTCCGCCGCGCTGCTGCCGGGTCGGCCATGCCCAAGGTGTACGGACAGGTAATGCAATGTCGACGATCTTGCTGTCTAGTTCTAAAAGGCAATGCATCACACACACACACACACACACACACACACACACACACACACACACACACACACACACACACCAATAAGGTTGTTTGCCCCTGCAGACACTGTGCGAGCCCCTCTGTTTACCCCCCCCCCCCCCCCGCTGAAAGGGACATCCATGAGTTATGGGTCATGGTTCGGGGGGGGCTGCTGGCCATGCAGGTCCGTCTCTAGTGCTCCCGTCTCGGGAAACTAAGCGTGCATTTCCCGGTGTTGCTGGTTGTCCATCTCTGCTCCCATCAGGGTGACAATAAGACATCTTCCCCCCACACTCTTCACCTTCCAGCGAAGCATCCCACGAAACACCGGGTCCATTTACATGCACTTGCAAAAAAAAAACACTCAAGTGTTCACGACCATTCGTTGTGCAAATATTGTACTGTCACATTAAGTTGAGGAGATGCGATTCTCTGGTCCTGCAGTGAAACACGCAGGCCTAGGACAGGTCACTTTAGTATAATGAAGTGATGTTACAGATAGTCATGTCATGTCATTACTGAGAATAGAAACACAAAACTGTATTTTGACTGCTGTGCTAACTCTTTTGAACGGATATCAAATGGTTCCAGTTCTAATGTCCTTTCTGTGCTCTCCAAAGACTGCAGACTCTGAGGGCCAAACCTTATTGGAGCTCAAACCATCATGACAAAGTGGCTCCCTGCATTGCAGTCACCTTATGAGTTCCTAGCCAAGTGGCCGATTGGAGAGCATACTCTGTTATGAAGTAGAATAGAACTGACAACACTTGCATTTGAAGTCCAAACCTTGTGCCTTGTGTATATTTTCACACTGAATAAGGGCAACATTCAAATGAAAGGCAAATATGAGCAGTTTGCTAAGTAACTGAATGCGGAACCTGTTAGTAGCATAAAGCATAGTTTGCCTAGTAGCATGGTGGCCTAAGACAAGCTCTATATATATAGATATATATATATATATATATAAATATATATATATCTATATATATCTATATATATATCTATATATCTATCTATATAAAGCAACTACATAAGAGACATCAAGGCGCCGTTCCTTGTAAATAAGGCAATGAGCATATGTTTTTATTAGAAAATAACATTAGAACAAACATGTTTATCAGGCCTGTGTTCGTACCGTGGTCTGCGTTGGAACAGCTCCCATAGACACATGACTTCCTGTCTGCATATTGTAGACTGATTGTAGACTGTGAGAAAAGGATTGTTTATATTAGTATTCGTAGTGATCGATTGTTTCCCCCGAGGTGGGTACGGTTATAGATCTACAGTCCAACATTAAGTTAGACTGAACTTAAGTTTAAGTGAAGGCTGGAGCACAACACAATGGTTAGCTATTTATTTTTTATGTGCGATGACTTGCTTAACCAGACTAGGGATGTGTATGGATAATGGACCATTGGGATAACCGTTCCAGGCGTAACTATTTGAATACTGATATCCCTATTTGGTTATTCTACTAATGCATGGAATTGATTGAATGTTAAATCATATAAAACAGAAACATCTGCAAGTGTGTTTGCTAGTACCCGTAAATGCGACCCATCTTGGGGAGAAGAAAGAAGCAAAGTGCCAGACTGAGAGTGACCTTCTCCCCCTCAGTGGAGTGGAAGGCCGGGTTTAAGGAATAGAAGAGGAATGGAGAGCAGCTTTTTCCTTTTTTATATTCCTTTCTTTATATCTTCTTTTTATTTGATTTAAGCTACAGCGTGAGACAATGCATCGCAATGTTGGATAAGTTGCCCTCACAATAAGCAGCGGTTCTGATACATGTTGCTAGGCTACTCTCGTTTGTTTGCTGTACTCTTATCACGCTAACACGCTAACAACTGGATCACCCTCGGATATTCCGATATTCGGATATCGAAAATGGTCTGTTGGAACATCCTTAAACCAGACCCGATATTTGTTGGATTTCACAGGACCGTGGGGAATTCTGAGCTCCGCCGTCGACTCTCATTGTCCTGCTTCTCTCCCGGTGGATGGTCAAAGGGCTGTTTATTCCAAGCAGAGCCCTCCGTTTAGCCAACGTGGAGCGGGCCTGTGGTTCAGCTCTGAAGTCGACCCATCATCTAATAGTAATGGTTATCCCTCAAGTAGCTGCATTCCACTCATTATGACAGCTAGCATCTTTACGCAGCAGCGCGCTTTGGCAGCTGAGGCCTACAATCTTATGATTCTGCCACAAGTGCACAAAATCTCATGCAATGTCCCCTGTGGTCCCCTGTGGTCCCCTGTGGTCCCTGTGGTCCCTGTGGTCCCCTGTGGTCCCCTGTGGTCTGTGGGCTGAGACCAACAACCAGCAGCTCCTCAGTCTGTTTGGAGGCCTTGGATTCCTCAAGGCTCAATGGATGCTTTCCCTGTTCCTTGTTGTTGTTGTTGTTGTTTTTCAGTCTCATGTCAGCTAGTTCCATTCAGACTGGAGAGCGTTTGGGGTTCAGGACAGAGGGAACATACATAATTGTGTCCGTGTGTAAGAAGCTTCAATTGTAAAAATAGAAATGGAGCACTTGCATTCCTATTTGTGTGAGAAGAGTGTGTCATGCAGCCATGATGTCATTCTTTGAGACAGGCACTGCCAGAGTGACCCCCCCCCCTCCTGCTCCATCCCCCCCCATAACCCTCTGTCCTGCTCCTCATCCCCTCCCCATGCCCCTCCCTCCCCCCCCTCTGTCCTGCTCCTCATCCCCTCCCCATGCCCCTCCCTCACCCCCCCTCTGTCCTGCTCCTCATCCCCTCCCCATGCCCCTCCCTCACCCCCCCTCTGTCCTGCTCCTCATCCCCTCCCCATCCCCCCCACCCCTCTGTCCTGCTCCTCATCCCCTCCCCATGCCCCTCCCTCACCCCCCCCTCTGTCCTGCTCCTCATCCCCTCCCCATGCCCCTCCCTCACCCCCCCCTCTGTCCTGCTCCTCATCCCCTCCCCATGCCCCTCCCTCACCCCCCCCTCTGTCCTGCTCCTCATCCCCTCCCCATCCCCCCCCACCCCTCTGTCCTGCTCCTCATCCCCTCCCCATGCCCCTCCCTCACCCCCCCCTCTGTCCTGCTCCTCATCCCCTCCCCATCCCCCCCACCCCTCTGTCCTGCTCCTCATCCCCTCCCCATGCCCCTCCCTCACCCCCCCCTCTGTCCTGCTCCTCATCCCCTCCCCATGCCCCTCCCTCACCCCCCCCTCTGTCCTGCTCCTCATCCCCTCCCCATCCCCCCCCACCCCTCTGTCCTGCTCCTCATCCCCTCCCCATGCCCCTCCCTCACCCCCCCCTCTGTCCTGCTCCTCATCCCCTCCCCATCCCCCCCCCACCCCTCTGTCCTGCTCCTCATCCCCTCCCCATGCCCCTCCCTCACCCCCCCCTCTGTCCTGCTCCTCATCCCCTCCCCATGCCCCTCCCTCCCCCCCCCTCTGTCCTGCTCCTCATCCCCTCCCCATGCCCCTCCCTCACCCCCCCTCTGTCCTGCTCCTCATCCCCTCCCCATGCCCCTCCCTCACCCCCCCTCCGTCCTGCTCCTCATCCCCTCCCTATGCCCCTCCCTCACCCCCCCCTCTGTCCTGCTCCTCATCCCCTCCCCATGCCCCTCCCTCACCCCCCCTCCTTCCTGCTCCTCATCCCCTCCCCATCCCCCCCCACCCCTCTGTCCTGCTCCTCATCCCCTCCCCATGCCCCTCGCTCCCCCCCCTCTGTCCTGCTCCTCATCCCCTCCCCATGCCCCTCCCTCCCCCCCCCTCCGTCCTGCTCCTCATCCCCTCCCCATCCCCCCCCACCCCTCTGACCTGCTCCTCATCCCCTCCCCATGCCCCTCCCTCCCCCCCCCTCTGTCCTGCTCCTCATCCCCTCCCCATCCCCTCCCTCCCCCCCCCCTCTGTCCTGCTCCTCATCCCCTCCCCATGCCCCTCCCTCCCCCCCCCTCTGTCCTGCTCCTCATCCCCTCCCCATGCCCCTCCCTCACCCCCCCTCTGTCCTGCTCCTCATCCCCTCCCCATGCCCCTCCCTCACCCCCCCTCTGTCCTGCTCCTCATCCCCTCCCATCCCCCCACCCCTCTGTCCTGCTCCTCATCCCCTCCCCATGCCCCTCCCTCACCCCCCCCTCTGTCCTGCTCCTCATCCCCTCCCCATGCCCCTCCCTCACCCCCCCCTCTGTCCTGCTCCTCATCCCCTCCCCATCCCCCCCACCCCTCTGTCCTGCTCCTCATCCCCTCCCCATGCCCTCCCTCACCCCCCCCTCTGTCCTGCTCCTCATCCCCTCCCCATGCCCCTCCCTCACCCCCCCTCTGTCCTGCTCCTCATCCCCTCCCCATCCCCCCCCACCCCTCTGTCCTGCTCCTCATCCCCTCCCCATGCCCCTCCCTCACCCCCCCTCTGTCCTGCTCCTCATCCCCTCCCCATCCCCCCCCACCCCTCTGTCCTGCTCCTCATCCCCTCCCCATGCCCCTCCCTCACCCCCCCCTCTGTCCTGCTCCTCATCCCCTCCCCATGCCCCTCCCTCCCCCCCCTCTGTCCTGCTCCTCATCCCCTCCCCATGCCCCTCCCTCACCCCCCCTCTGTCCTGCTCCTCATCCCCTCCCCATGCCCCTCCCTCACCCCCCTCCGTCCTGCTCCTCATCCCCTCCCTATGCCCCTCCCTCACCCCCCCTCTGTCCTGCTCCTCATCCCCTCCCCATGCCCCTCCCTCACCCCCCCTCCTTCCTGCTCCTCATCCCCTCCCCATCCCCCCCACCCCTCTGTCCTGCTCCTCATCCCCTCCCCATGCCCCTCGCTCCCCCCCCTCTGTCCTGCTCCTCATCCCCTCCCCATGCCCCTCCCTCCCCCCCCCCTCCGTCCTGCTCCTCATCCCCTCCCCATCCCCCCCCACCCCTCTGACCTGCTCCTCATCCCCTCCCCATGCCCCTCCCTCCCCCCCCCCTCTGTCCTGCTCCTCATCCCCTCCCCATCCCCCTCCCTCCCCCCCCCCTCTGTCCTGCTCCTCATCCCCTCCCCATGCCCCTCCCTCCCCCCCCCTCTGTCCTGCTCCTCATCCCCTCCCCATGCCCCTCCCTCCCCCCCCCCTCTGTCCTGCTCCTCATCCCCTCCCCATGCCCCTCCCTCCCCCCCCCCTCTGTCCTGCTCCTCATCCCCTCCCCATGCCCCTCCCTCCCCCCCCTCTGTCCTGCTCCTCATCCCCTCCCCATGCCCCTCCCTCCCCCCCCTCTGTCCTGCTCCTCATCCCCTCCCCATGCCCCTCCCTCCCCCCCCCTCTGTCCTGCTCCTCATCCCCTCCCCATGCCCCTCCCTCCCCCCCCCTCTGACCTGCTACTCATCCCCTCCCCATGCCCCTCTCCACCCCTCTGTGTCTGCTCCTCATCCCCCCCATCCCCCCCCACCCCTCTGTCCTGCTCCTCATCCCCTCCCCCCCCCCCTCTGTCTTGCTCCCCATCCCCTCCCCATCCCCATCCCCATCCCCCCCCACCCCTCTCTTCCTGCTCCTCATCCCTCCCCATGCCCCTCGCTCCCCCCCCCCTCCGTCCTGCTCCTCATCCCCTCCCCATCCCCCCCCACCCCTCTGACCTGCTCCTCATCCCCCCCATCCCCCACACCCCTCTGTCCTGCTCCTCATCCCCTCCCCCCCCCTCTGTCTTGCTCCTCATCCCCTCCCCATCCCCCCCCACCCCTCTGTCCTGCTCCTCATCCTTCCCCATCCCCCCCACCCCTCTGTCCTGCTCCTCATCCCCCACACCCCTCTGTCCTGCTCCTCATCCCCTCCCCATCCCCATCCCCCCCCCACCCCTCTCTTCCTGCTCCTCATCCCTCCCCATCCCCCCCCACCCCTCTGTCCTGCTCCTCATCCCCTCCCCCCCCCTCCGTCCTGCTCCTCATCCCCTCCCCATCCCCCCCCACCCCTCTGTCCTGCTCCTCATCCCCTCCCCCCCCCCTCTGTCTTGCTCCTCATCCCTCCCCATCCCCCCCCACCCCTCTGTCCTGCTCCTCATCCCCTCCCCCCCCCTCTGTCCTGCTCCTCATCCTCTCCCCCCCCCCCCTCTGTCCTGCTCCTCATCCTCTCCCCCCCCCCCCCTCTGTCCTGCTCCTCCCCCCCTCTGTCCTGCTCCTCCCCCCCCTCTCTGTCCTGCTCCTCCCCCCCTCTGTCCTGCTCCTCCCCCCCCTCTCTGTCCTGCTCCTCCCTCCCCCCCCTCTGACCTGCTCCTCCCCCCCCTCTCTGTCCTGCTCCTCCCTCCCCCCCTCTCTGTCCTGCTCCTCCCTCCCCCGCTCTGTCCTGCTCCTCCCTCCCCCCCCCTCTGACCTGCTCCTCCCCCCCCCCTCTCTGTCCTGCTCCTCCCCCCCCCTCTGACCTGCTCCTCCCCCCCCTCTCTGTCCTGCTCCTCCCCCCCCTCTCTGTCCTGCTCCTCCCCCCCCCTCTGTCCTGCTCCTCCCTCCCCCCCCTCTGACCTGCTCCTCCCCCCCCCTCTGTCCTGCTCCTCCCCCCCCCCCTCTCTGTCCTGCTCCTCCCTCCCCCCCCTCTGACCTGCTCCTCCCCCCCCCCCTCTGTCCTGCTCCTCCCTCCCCCCCCTCTGACCTGCTCCTCCCCCCCCCCCCCTCTGTCCTGCTCCTCCCCCCCTCCTCCTCAGAGAGAGAGGCCTGACTCATTGGGTCTGATGAGGAGACTTCAGAATGTTTTAGTGCTGTACTGCAGATGGCATTGAGATCACGTTCCAAAACTCATTAGATAGAGTGATGCTCGCCCTCAGACCCTCAGATCCTATATTCCAGCCAAACATCTCAAGGCACATGAAATGAGGAATTGAACCATCAATTCCCAAAATGAGAACTGTAATGAAACTCATTTCTTGGAGTATTTTGAGGCGGCGGGTAGGACTGCCTCAAATGGACTTGGTAGGACTATGCAAACAGATATTAAACCATTTCCTTATCCTGTATAGTTATTTAATAGTACATATAGCAATGCTTCTGCTGATTGTCAAAACTGAAATGTTCAGCTAATAATAATACATTTAATTGATATAGCACTTTTCAGATGCTTAAGGACTTTACATTCCATTGTTTGGTGAAAGCTTCTCCAGCCCCTCTGTGTGGGTGGGGGAGGGGCCATTAGAGGACAAGGAGACGCATTCCACTGATAAGCACCCATCGCCTTTCTATTGAGATGACCACAGATATCAATATGACCCACTCTGTGTGTGTGTGTGTGTGTGTGTGTGTGTGTGTGTGTGTGTGTGTGTGTGTGTGTGTGTGTGTGTGTGTGTGTGTGTGTGTGTGTGTGTGTGTGTGTGTGTGTGTGTGTGTGTGGTGTGTGTGTGTGTGTGTGTGTGTGTGTGTGTGTGTGTGTGTGTGTGTGTGTCACCTGAGGCCTGAGTCAGACTGATTCCTCTATGGCTGGTGAGGCTGCACCTTGTTAATGAAGGCAGGTTAAAACAGCCTCCACCACACTAGAGGAAGTCTAGTGTGGAACATCTAGCACAGACTTACTCAACAGGCGGCCCGCGGGCCGCATCCGGCCCGCAGATGCTTATTTTGTGGCCCCCGACATGCCTGGTTATGAATTATCAAAAAATAAAAATAAAAATAAAAATAAATAAAATCCTGACCTGCTTTGGATCTACTTATGTGTGTGAAAGCTCCTTCTCTGCCATGGGAATAATAAAATTAAAGCAGCGTTCCCGTCTAATTGACAGACATTTGGCAGACTATCTCAGAGCAGCTACAACTGAGCAACAACCAGATCTGAAAGTACTTGTGAAAATAATGCAGACTCAGAGCTCTCACTAGGAATAAGTAAAAAGTTGTTTGTTATATTGTTATTGTTATTAATATTTGTGAAATGCAGACTCAGAGCTCTCAATAGGAATAAGTAAAAAGTTGTTTGTTATATTGTTATTGTTATTAATATTTGTGAAATGCAGACTCAGAGCTCTCACTAGGAATAAGTAGCAATTGCAAACTTTATCAATGTCATCAATGCAAAGCTATTCACTCCAGTGTTAATAAAACATCAGCTTGACCAACACTTGTCATCCTTGAAACGCAGTCGCTACACTACATTTGTTACTCAAATTGAGAATATTTGTTAAATATTCCATGATGCTTTGGAATGCATTAAAAATGACAAGCAAGACAGCATATTAAACAGCAGTAGTAAATACAGCGAATAAAATGGTACAAATATATGTTAATAATAATTTGTGGCCCTTTGCACCTGTTGTGGTTTAAATGTGGCCCTCTTGGCCTCTGAAGTTGAGTACCCCTGATCTAGCATGTTCCATCTGCTCTGTTCACCAGGATTCAAACTCTTGCATTAAGCCAGATTCCTCATCAGAGTCCCTGTCTTCAGGACGAGCCTCATCAGAGTCCCTGTCTTCAGGATGAGCCTCATCTGAGTCCCTGTCTTCAGGAGGAGCCTCAAGCAGCCTTTTTAAAGGCTAGTGGTGGCGCTGTCTGCTACACACGTATAATAAGCATCTTGGAGTTTTCCAGTAGGATGATCGGTGCTCTGCTGGTGTTCCAGGCTTCATCTCTATAGTACGGTGCTATTTGTAATGCTTTTACCTAATTTCACCATGTACATTACATTCCAGTCATTTAGCAGACGTTTTAATCAAAAGCGTCTTCCAATAGTGTGTTTAACAAAGGAAGGTGAGAGAACATCTCGTCACCAGAAGTCAAAAGTGCATTTCTTTCCTAACACGTCT